>QLNU02015003.1:121320681-121345310 GCA_006491805.2 Dysdera silvatica | reverse complement strand
ATGCGAAATTCAAACATACATGAATTTTGATCCACTGATCCCAAATCAGATATAACAAAATCACAATAGCCTCTTTTGTAAAACTGCTCTACACTTTCGAACCAAAGTAATAAACAATCCTAGCATTGATATCGACCCATTTAAACCTATTGTTTGAATATCCAACGAAGCCGATCACAATTCAAAACAACGTATTTCTCTACGTATTAATATACAAACAACTACTTGAGAAAGGTTAAACTGGTGCACTTAGAATCAAACAAAGAGCTTACACCAGAAAGGTCAGTTCTTTCGTTCGCAAATGTCATCAGAGTTTGTATAAACAATCTGGCAACACATTTTAAATTTCGAAAAGGGTCTAAATTTTCTATCTTGGGTAATAGTGTAAAAATGCCTTTTAACTTTACATTTGCAACCACGAAATTTCTCTATTCTTCTCCGAAAAGATAACACGGGAACGGCCTTCACGTGTTTGCGCTCTGATTATTTTCTGTGTGTATTCCGTTTTGCGCTTGAGTGAATTCTTTTCATAATTTTCGTTTTTAAAAATCAAGAAATGCGCAGACGATTCCTTCAAGTTACATAAGACGATGACGTAATTACGTAACAGTTATTCGAGAACTTTTGGTAAAAACATGGAAGTGTGTTCCGTGCCTTTTTTAGGTACTGCGTCTTGCAATGGGAATCTATCTAGGAGTTGCCCTACTTGCATGGATGAAGAAACCTGCCCAATCCCTATAAATTTACACACTACATATAGAAAAAACATTTACAGATACAGCATGTCATTTTTGAAGCCACACTGTAAAGCCACATTAGGCGCCTCCTGTCTAATTTTTTCTCTTGCAACACTCTCACCACGAGGTGAATCCCTTCTTCTCCTTTTCAGCTATAAATACTTCTTTAATGTACTTCTCGGATATTAAAAATCACTTTTCCGGACTCACCTATTTTAGCTTTTTAATATTTATTTTATTTGCGTTTTCTGTGGATCGTAATTAATGAATGTTGTAACGTACTTTTCAGCGGTGTTCATAAGAAATTAGTTAATCCTATCAGTTAAAAAAATATATATCAACGCGTTTTGTCTTCTATAAATCTCATTTGCAAACCTTGATTATTTTTACTTTTTTTTTTAAATTTTTTTCTACTATACTGCATATATTATTAATTGTTGTGTCTTTATTACTTTATGTGACTTATTTTACTCATATTATTATTACCATTTTATATGTGTTCTCGTTTTTTGAGGTACAGACTTGAAACGGGCAGTGCCAAGTATTTAAGACTTCCTTCTGTAGGTTATTCAGGTGTTGTGTCCAGAAACTTCCTGATTATTCAGCATATGTTTAAAATTGTGGCTTTTTGTAGCTCAATGTAGGTGTTGGAGTCAATTTCAAATGTTTCCAAGCTTCTATGCAGTGAGGTTGGTATTAGACGTTGGGCTGACAAAATGACAGGTATGTCATTTGTCAGCCCTGTTTGTCATAATGTCCCTATTATGTCATAATGTCAACTCTTTCCATATGCCACATATGTGTCTTTAATTCCAAATTTAAGTTCTTAATATTAGGTAATTTTTGTTGTGTATGTGGTTTGTATGTTATTTATGAGTGCTATATCTATAATACTTGTAGTTTTGCTAATTTTATTAATTAAGGTTGTATCTGGTCAGTTGTGTAGTATTGTCTTGTGA
Source organism: Dysdera silvatica (assembly GCA_006491805.2). Taxonomy (NCBI): domain Eukaryota; kingdom Metazoa; phylum Arthropoda; class Arachnida; order Araneae; family Dysderidae; genus Dysdera; species Dysdera silvatica. The sequence goes on along the minus strand of QLNU02015003.1, from coordinate 121,343,614 downwards.
CTTATTGTTGCCTTATCCCAGTACAGCTCATGTGTTTCATTTTCTAAAATACTTTCTAGCATATAGAGGTAGTAGCGTAGTTAAGTTTTGTTAATCCAGTTCTGATGGCTAACTTTTGGTGAATTACTTTTCCCACCTGGTCATGTCTATGCTTGTAGTTAGTTTATGTTAATGGTTCGCAGTCTGATGTAATTTGTTGAATTGTTTCTGTGATTAAGTGGCACTGGCGGCATCTATCGTTATCCAAGTTTTTCTTAAGGATGTATTTTATGCAGTTCTTTGTCCAGATAACTTGATCCTGTATGGCCATCATGAATTCTTCAATTTCGGGCTACAGAGTTCCATGTGTCAACTAGGCGTTTGAGGCTTTCTTATCGATATGGACTTTTTGAAGTTCGTTGTAATGCTTCCTGAATGCAATGCTTTATCTGCCCATGCAATTACCTTATTATTGCTGTGCGGTCCAAGTACTTCATTATCTGTACTGGGCTTAAGTGGGGTGTGAGAGGTATATACTTGTGTTATTGCTTGGATCAAAGGAGAGTATGAACTTTTGTCATGAGAATAGTTTCTTAAAATTTTAATTTGGGTGTCGTGTAACTCTTTCAGATTCACTGGTCCACATCCTCCTGCATATCGTTGGAGAGTATTTCTTTCAATTGCTGATGTTAGGTGTAATTGTCTATATTTGGTCTGAAACGTTCTCATTGTTCGTTACAGGTTTTCTAACTCAGTGTCTGTCCACTTGATAATTCCAAAGGAATAACCAAGTATTGGTGTCAAATATGTGGGAACCGTTTTACAGTCAGTCTTGTTTTCAAGGTTAATGTTAGTTCGTTCTTGCATATTTTGGACAGTTTGGCTTTAACTTTCTTGTGTTCTTGTCTTTGAGCTTGCAATATTCCAAGGTATTTATACGTTTCCTGTTCTTTCATAACCTCCATCCCCCCCGCCTTCCTCAAGCTGGATTGCAGTTGGCATAGATGCTTTGATGTTATTCAGTAGTTTGTATTTGTCTAATCCAAATTCCATTTTTATGTCGTTTGGAAAGGTTTTTGTTATTTGGATCAGATGTCGTAATTGAAGTGACAGTTGCTGCATATAGATTTAAGTCATCCATCGTGAATTATATTTTATGGATTATTTGCCCATTATTATTATTTTAGAAACAACTTAAGGTTAGAAAATACTATATTGGGCAACTTCTATGGCTATTTTGGTAACGCACTTACAGAGCTATAAAAGTGTATGAGCGAAGAAACATTAACAGTACCAATGTAGACACCTAGCGATATAAAAATCGCGATATTTGGCACAAACGATGACTTAGAAACTGGAAAATAGTTTGCTTTTAAAATGTTCCAATCGTACGAGAGTCGACTCGCTCTATAACTCACTTACGAGCTCAGTTGTCCACACTATAACGAATACAGGGATTTTAAACAGTCATCCAGATTCATTTATCAACCAGAATGTTGCTAAAACAGCTTTTACAAACACTGCATTGTGGCAATCATCAAATGGCTTCCCATCCTCAATCCATTTTTTTAAGTGGTCAAGGAGGAGAGTTAGGAAGGATGACCGACATCATCCTCAAGCCAGCTTGCCTGGAAGGTTTGCTAAACACCATTGAGTAGTTAGCATCCTTGGCATGACTTTCAATTTCCCTTTATCTAATTTGCAACAACTGAATTGTCCTATACCTAAGATGCCTAAAAGCACGTGAGCCACTTCGTTCGTTCCATGTCCCACTTTGCATCACGTGGAAATGGGATTTCCCGCTTCGTGAGTACTTCATTACAAGAAACTTCCTGCAAACCGATGCCGCCGCCATCATCCGAAAGGGAAGTCTTGTTCGCTCAGGCCTATTTTGCTTGCATAAAAATTAATAGACAATAAAACCAGATTTGATCGTTAGTGAAACAGCTGTTTAACACAATTTGGTTTAAAGGTAAGTGCCCTTTGTTTCCAAATGACAATGGAAAGTGATTGTCAGATTAACAGCACCGAATATCAATATCATGAAAAATGTATCTCACGTAAGCAAGGAGGAAAATATGACGCGCCCTTTACTTTACATAAAAGAACATGTGTTTGATATGCATATAATACAAGAACGGCTAAAAGTTTCAGCTTCGTCAGGATCTGGAGTTTTTCGAGAAATCTAATCGTCTGTCGCCTGTAATATCAAGTCCGGACTGCGGAATAATAGAAGAAAAGCAAGCTCTCGTTTGACATTAACAGGATTTCATTCATTCAGGATTCATTCCGAATCATTCGTTACCCTTACGGCACTGCGGTACTAGTATAAAAGAGTAAGTATATGTTAAGCACATCAAATGCACCATACCAACAAAAGTATATTAGAACATTCAGATTAAATGGAAACAATTGCAGTTATAATCTGAGACCTCTGAATTACTGGTCAGCCTCTGTCTGTAGTAACAACCTTTGCTTCGACATTTTCGTGGATTTGTACTTCGCAAATATTCTTCCTCTCTCTTATTGCAAAGCTTTTGCCGCATCAAGAATGGAAGGTGGCCTAAAGGACGGATGGATATCTATGCCACTGCTAGTTAACCGATGCCCTATTGTCCATGTCCAGTTTATTGAACTTTTGAAATCTTCATATCTTTGGAAGGGCTTGGGAAATGGCATCTTATCTAGATGGGAAGGACCTTCTACATTCATCCTAATTAGATTTATGGACCACGCCAGACATGTGGTTTTAAAGGAAGAATAGATGAATGTTTTTATGGAAGCCTACTTGCATTTTTGTGAATGCACACATAGAAGAATGATGACATACATTTCGGTCAAAAGTGAGCAATATTTTTCTTATTTCCACAGATAAATGCTATGGATTCTTTTGACCACGTGTTCGAGTAGTATTATCTACATAGAATATATTCACTGTCGTTTACGCTGTATATATTAACTATTATTTACATAGTATATATTCACTGCTATCCATATGGTCTATATTCGCTATTGTCTACATAATGTTGTGGTCAACGTTACCTACGGTGTTCGACAGAGTAGGATACATGTCAGCGGCGTGGAACTAGGAGAAGAAGGCATCCCTCCTATTTGTTCAAAGAAAACAATCATCAACCATATTTTTAAAGCTTGCCATTCCATCGCCAATATAGCAATTAAAAAAAAAATTATCCCAGAGCAAAACAATCCATATGGAAAAATACCTTTCTGAAATTCCATGTGGCTATGGCTCGATTAAACTTCCTTTGACATCTTGTCACTGAATCATCAGCAAATACGGAACAGGGAAATAGGACAAGACAGCAGCAAACATAAAAACAATGAAAACTTTCCAGAAGGTAATGAAAACCTTCCAGAAGATTATGTAAATCTTCCAGACGATAATGTAAATCTTCCAGACGATAATAAAAGTCTTGAAGAAGACAATAAAAAACCTTGTACAGCCTTGGGCAAAAGCATTAGGCACCCTATAATCATAACTGGCCATATAACTGAATAAGGTAATGATAAACTTATACACTCCTGGCTAAAAGTATTATGCACCCTATAATCATAACTGTATAAGATAATGGGTACCTTGTATACGGTAATGAGAACCTTGTATAAGGTAATGAAAATCTTGTATAAAGTAATGAGAAGCTTATATAATAGAAAGAAAAAACCTTGAATTATAAAAAGTTAACACCCTACACTTTTTCAATGGCATAATTACACTCGATTTTATTTTACTTTACGGTAGCGTTCACTAATGCATTTGTTTTCGTAACCTCTTTAAGTAAAGACCATGCGTGTTGTTTTTGTTCTGGAAGTAATTTATTAATTGCTGATTGTTCAACCATAGCATTTCAACATGCTGTTCGTGACCATTACGCGAGTTGCATCATTAACCTCCACGTTTTTTAAGATCCATGATCATTTCTAAAAATAATGTGTCATTAACAATTAAAAACCGTAAACAGAACCTAATTTGCCCAATAGAAAGCACGAATACACACACAGATGTACACGCAAAATGAATATATGTTCATAATTTTCTTTACTTTCAATTCCCTTTTTAGTTTCATTAGCCAACTTAGTTACCAAATTTCAATTCACTTATTAACACTAACATGTGGGGATTTCATATTATTACTAATGATTTAAAAATAATAAATTTAGTATACTTGCACCTTAGTACACGTGTACTTTTTCTGCTAAAATCCATTTTAGTAGTCATGCTTTACGCATATCAAACAAGTCTGACAATACTCTCTGCAATGCAAGACAATGCTCGACAGTATGTGTTTGCTGTGGAAGTCGCCTTTTCCCAGGCCTGAGGACAGACTGGTTAATAAATTAAGTCCTAAACAATAATGTTTAATAACAAATTATATTTTCCATGTTATTTAAGTTTCGAACTGGGTCTCTTAGGTTCCCTGGGCCCTTAGACTTTCGCCTCCATGCTGTCTTCGACTCTGCAGTTCCCTATATGAGATAGTTGTGATGGGAAAAATCGTGGAAATCTCCAATTCTTCCCATTAATCATGGAACTGTTATAGATAGAATAATAGTTATAAATATTGTTTAGCTGACAGAATTAATAGCCGACATCTCCGGAGCAAGCAAAGTAGCAAACGCTTTGAAAACGAAAAGAGCTGCATAATGGTGCAGTCGTTAAGATGATACTAAAAACAGAAAGGTTATCAAGATATGATATTACAGATGTGTCCTGATATTCAGTATTCAAAATGTTATTTATTTGCAGCTGGACAAATGTCACTCTTAAGTGTCTTTCATACGAGTTTGTCCTCGGCGATTTGTCGCCATGTTATTATCAAACAATTTTCTGATATCATTTACCCATATGGTTCCCGGTCTTTGATGCCCTCTGGCGATCCAGTTGAGCACCTATTTTATCCATTGTTCACATCAGTCCTCCAAATATCTCCTGCACATTACCATTTAAGCTTTTTCATCCAACAACTCTCTCAATTACTGTTCACTTTATTCTAGTTATTTCAAGAATATAACTTTACATGCAGCTTTGCATTGGTTCCAAGATCAAAGCCAAACCAGCTCTTACGCTCCAAGCGTAGAAAAATCATTTCGACATCCTTCCCCACTTGGCATACCTTAGACCAGACATAAGTAAATTGTGCTCCGTTAAACATTAAATGTAAAAGGACACTTTCACAAACATTAGACCACTTATCCAGTAAACGGATGAACATAATTTTTAGGAAATTATTTTTTATATCACACCATATGATTGCTTGATTATTATCTTAATATCACACTTTCAAACGTTAATTAAGATTACCAGAAGGCGTGTTAACGACGTTTGCAAGCATCTATGATATCTAAGGGATTCATCTACGAAATCATTTCCAATAACTATGGAAGTAACACTGAAGAAGTATGACTGAATTATGAATTCATTTGTCGTTACTCCAAAACCAACCTGCCTGACATCAACTAATTATAACTGATACGAATATAGGCGTACGTAGAAAGTTCGTAAGTGGGCTTATAAGCTCAATGGGGGAGGGGGGGGTTACAAAGCTACAACTCTCATATTCCTATGTTAAATATACAAAATTTCATTGCAATGAGGAGGGTTGCAACCCCCAATCAACACTCCATGCGTACGTCAATGACTGATATACATTATGTCAGATACTGCTTTGAAAATTGCTTTAAAGAAATGGTCTTGTTCAGAATTTTAGTTAAGTTTTAAAAGCGAACTTAAACCATTGAACGATACAGTAAAAATAATTCGTCTCCCGTTTTCCACCATCGTTTGTGTGACTCTGAATTTTCTGTTTATATATACGACAAGCACATACTAACAGTAAGTACAGAAGTCGTCTCAACGCTGAACTTAATATTCGTCTGCAGCTATTTGTAATAAAAGCGGACATTACCAAACTGTTCCGAACTAACCAACCAATCTCTCGCATTAGAGCCATATTTTGTAATTGAAATAAAATCTTTTTTTTTTGTTCTGTATCCTCCGTTTATTATTTATACATAGTTAAATCATATCTAAAGGACATGTATAAAAAATGAAAAATGGTCAGGGACTCACCGGTCAAATGTTTTCTTAAAATGGCTCGGCTGGACAAAATGTTTCAGAACCACTGTCTTGGGCTTAGGGAAGATTGTAAAGTAATCCTTCCCTTGATTTTCTGACACATTTACCAAATTGGAGGGGGTGGGTATCCACTCTCTTCGCTTGTTGCTTAATCTGGCATTGTCCAAGGTGAACAAAAATCATTAAGGAAAATAACAGAAAAACAAATGTGGAAATGGTAAAACAGATAGAAGGAAATGGAACTATAAAGAAGGAAAACTGTAGAACTAGAGACGCAGACGCTACATTCGATTTGCATGACGGCAAATGCCCTTGAGGCATGGTGAGCTGTAAAGCACGCAAGAAAGGATAAAACCAAAACATAAAGAAGAAGAACAGACCAAAAACTTATCTGATTCTTAAACGAGGATGATATGGAAAAAATAATTTGAACACCCACCTGTCTTTTATCAAAGTATCAAAGGTTTCGAACCTTGATAAGGTTTATGGATTTCTTTTCAGAATATAGTAAAAAAATACTTCCTTAAAATATAATAATATCCCCTAAATTATGGGTAATTGCATTTGAGGAAACAAATACAAATATTATCTTTCCTTATTCATAATAAACATGCGTTTATACTTTTATATGATCATTTGTTATTGATATGTGTGTGGCAAGGTAATGGGTCGTTAAAATACTGTATAGTTCGATGGTTTCACAGCCTTTTGAAACGTAAGACTTTGATCATATCAAACAAGACAGCAGTCAGAATTTAATTTCGGGGCACTCATCTCCCCTGGTTTTTTTTTAGGACAGATGCAAAATCTTTATCTTTTTCATACAGTTTTATTTATTTGTTTTTTTTCTCATTCCCCCCAGTTTACGCTATATTTAACCCTCAAGTTACGCCTATGAGCGTTGAGTCTTCATCGTGCCGGGCCCTTAAAAAAAAAGAGGGCCCTAGACATGTGTCTCGTTTATGCGATAATTCGGCCCTGCTTCTATCGCTAATGCCTAAAATACGAACGGTAATTCGCGGCTCAGATTTTGGGAAATTGATTTTATATATTTTTTTCTTTTCCTTTTTTTTCTCTTATTACGTTCCATCCAACGACATTTGTATCATAGTAGAACCTGGTCAATCTTTTCACTGTTTGGTTATAATAGCCTTTCTCTATACACATATATTTATATGAAATTATATATTAATAATAAATATATAAGATAATAATAATGAGCCAAAAAAAAAAAGCTGACTTGCTCAATATTCAGTAGCCATGCTTTTCATCAAATAATGGATACGTCTGGACCAAAACCGTAGCCTGGATGCAATTTCGGGGACGGGGGGACGGGTTCAAGCATTTTTAAAGCATGTATCGATACAATCCCAGCATGCAAGGCCGTAGCCAAGTCCCATTAAAAATTTAGTTTCAGGGGACATGTCCCTAAATCCTCCACACACACACTGTGGATACGGGTATGATATCAAATAAAGTAATTTTACATGATATGAAATTTTGTCAATGATATAAGAATGCCATAGCAAAATACTCAAAAACGAAATGTTTGTTATAATTACGAGTCAAATTTTTAACAAATTTAAACCAAAATTTAAAACTCCAGATGTAATCTGAAACATAGACGCTACCACTTAACCCTTTCAGGCATCATGTTTTCCTGTTGATAAATTTGTATGATTTTTTTTTACCCAGATTTCTTCTATCACTAAAATAACCTACCTGCAAAATATCAGAGTGATCTCATGGTTAATTAATTAATTAATTAATTTCGAATATAATCAACATGATGACTCGATGCCTTCGTTTTCATTGCAATTAGTTTTTAGAAAATTAGTATAGCTCCTGTCCTAAGCCATCTGTAGGCAAAACTATTATTTATATTTGGAAAAAGATCTAATTTATTATATTGTGTATCGTTGGCAAATTTTTACTTTGAAGAAAAATAAGCTAATTTATTTCCTGTCGATTAAATTCGACGAAGGTACGGAGAGGGTTAATATGATCGACATGGTTAAGCTGCATCTTAATATGACTGTCGAGGTTAAGCTACCATTTGATATGGTTAAGCTACCGCTTTATATGCTTGGCGTGGATCACCTGAGATTAATAGACACCCTTTACCTCTGAAACACGACATATATTCCTTTCCCAAAAACTGATTTTAAAACCATAAAATTAGACTTGAAGACACTTACACAGCAACCGATGTTTCGTTGATACAAAAAAACAAATTTTAAAACGCTATTCTGTGAATAAGTATAAAATATACCAAGTATAAAATCATACATTCATCAGCTATTCAGAAATACGTTGTAGTTAGGAAAATCATTGTAAGCTATTCATTCAGACTAAAGTACACCTTAAATACTGCTAAGTCAAGACTGAACATGGTGGGTCGCCTGCTCACCCAATGTGATAGGATTTTTAGGGTCTTTTTTTTATTTTTTTAGTATGCCATCGAAATCATTCACATGGGGCGTAAACAGGGACGGGTTGGGTAATTTGAAAGGGTGCATATCTTGAATTATCGGACGGGGGCACCGGCTGCCCTGTCGTCCGCCCCTGGGTAAATACCATTAGTGAAATATGCAGAGAGTTTATATGCAGCTGGCTGATTAAAGCGCGACTCCCTTCAGTTATCGCAGGGCGGGTTAGCCGGTGGCCCAGTCCGCCCCTGGGCGTAAATAACGTCAGACAATTTTAGGCTACTACATTTTCCTGTTGGCCGTTAAAAACTTGACTAGTATTTGAACCTCTGCTCCAAGACATAGGCTTACGCCAATGGCTCGTAAGGGTGTTATAAATTTGCAATTAGAGTTGTAAAAAACCCGGGAATTTTGGGCACATTGGAAACTTTGGGCATAGAAACCAAGATAGCTAGAATAAAGGACGTATGTCCCGTCCACACCTTTCTTCCTATTGGTTGATTGTGTCCAATCGACCAATAGGAAGAAAGGTAAGGACGGGACTACCTCCTTTATTCTAGCTATCTTGGTTTCTTCCCATCAAAGTTTCCAATGTGTCCAAAATTCCCGGGTTTTTTACAACTCTATTTGCAATAGGGGGTTACAGAGCTACAACTCCATATACTCATATATATATATATATATATATATATATATGTGTGTGTGTGTGTGTATGTACAAAATTTCATTGCGATAGGGGTTACAATCCCATCCCCTCCTGCATACGCAATATTCTCAGCTCACATAAAACCGAAGAATAAACATCAAAATTTAAAATTTTTGGGTAAAAATTTTCGCTTGCTTTTTTCAAACTAAAATTAATAGAGAATTTAAAAAAAATTTTGCCCTGCGGTGGAGCAGTGTGGTAACGCGTTCTCCTATTGCGCGGCTAATCCGGGTTCGACTCCCAGCAGTGCAAAGAACGCTTACTCAGAGATCTCATAAAGATCGCACTGCTCACTGTAGTCCGGGGTTTGGTTCCCTAGGCCTTAAGAGGTTCGGATTCCTCGGAAAACAGTAGGTCCAGATGTTTGGATTCCTTAGAAAAGAAGCAAGCTTTGTCAAGAAGCAGCATGACCACTGTAGTCCTTGAGCCGTAAAACCACAAACGAACTTAAAAAATAAGAACAGCAATTTTCAGTTTTAATCCTAATCCCCATGATTCGAAAAAAAAAATGGAAATACACCCCCAAATTTTCTTTTCAAATGTTTTTTTTTTTTTTTTTTGTAGATTTTGATTTACTACTAAAACGACGAAATTTAATTCTTAAACCAAAACTGTTCCTGAATTTGTAGAACGTTGAATTTTCCGGAGAAGACAACTTAACGCACAAGCTAGCAGGATTCGATCGTAAACAAACGCATCCCAATATCTTATGGCAAAATCAAAATAAACAAATAGAGCTTGACGAATGGAACAGAGCTTGACAAATGGAACAGAGCTTGACAGTTAAAGCAACTGATTTTATTCGAAAAATTGTCTATCTCATGAGGAAGACAAATATGTGACCACCTGCTGACGGAAAATGTAACATTGGGACCCAATGAGAATATAAAACATGGGGCCCCCAAAGATACAGAATCTAAAAAGGACATCCCGAAGTATATTCAGAACTACATCCAAGAAAAATATAAAAATATATAATAAATGCGAATTTTCTGTTAAACACACGCGCACGTTATAAACAGTCGACAACATCTTATGACGTCCTATGAGCCGATGAGGTATTCAACGTGCTATAATGTCACCATATTGTAGCCTTACTGGCGCGATAGAAAAAAAGTGTTCCACCAACACACGACATGGCAAATTACACATTTCCAAGCTCGGTAAAAACATTTTCAACGTTAAAAAGGAAAAATAAGCAGGGGCGGACTGGGTCCTCTCAAAGGGCGCATACCTTGGATTATCGGAGGGCCCCCCAAGTCCTATCTCCCATGAGGGAGCACCGGCACAGGCTGGTTGGCCGACAGCCCACTCCGCCCCTGTAAATAAGCGAATAAAGACAACTGACAGTCAAAGCATGACACTTTTCCCCCTACACATTTTGAAGACTTTGTTTTGTCTTTTCCAGTTTTGACTTGCCTATAGTATTCTCCAAAAATCCTCTCGGCTACTAATGTACTAATGCCCACGTTACCAGTTATAGTAGAGTTTAAAAAATAACTATATATATATATATATATATATATATATATATATATATATATATATATATATATATATATATTATGCTATATGATAACCATATATATAAATATAACTATACATATATATATGAGAAATAGGTTACCATAGCCAGACGCTTTTATAAAATTTGGAAAGTAAAGCTACAGGAAGGCTCAAAATTAAAATTCGTAAATGTTTTATGTATTTTATTAATATATTTACTGATACCAAATATATAAGGAGACTAATATATTTAACGTTAATGAATAAATTTCTTAACATAAATTTTATATTGAAAACTTATGAATCTTAGTATACTTCTCTCTATAATTTCTCTTATCCTTATTATAAAGTAGATGTAAGACTCAAACTTCTGTAAAAAATTATATACGCAAGATCTACCGTAGAAAGCTATTTCGAATCCATTTTTAACGTCAATTTCCATGTTATGTGCAATTTCGTACAAAAACAAAAAAAAATTAAATAAAATTCTACAATATTTGATTTTTAGAAAAAATATTTTCCAGTGTGTGTGTGTGGGGGCTCAGCCCCTGTAGGCCCGGCCTGGCTACGGCTCTGGAAGTGGACCAAATGAAAAGTGTTGCCCATATTATTATGTGCTGCGTGTAGGGAATTAGGGAATTTTGTGTCCATTTGCATGAAGGGAAGAAAATAATGATTAAAAGAAATTAAAATTGTTAAAGGAAATAAAGATTTATACAAACAGACATTTTACAGTTTTAACAGCCAGCGAAACAAATGAATTTCAGATATGGATTTTATCCTATTTCCCTGTTCCTAAAATTTCCAACTTAGTGAAAAAACGAATCCTACCACATACACCTTAAAATTTAAAATATATATACAGTAATTCGACAGAATTATTTATGTTAACTGTTTATAATTAACAGCAGCATGGGGAAAACTTCCATTTGCGCCTTTTCCCTATGCCATCAATGTTAGAATTTGGCTTATAGCTATTTGAACGCTATTAAGATGAAAATTAACTACCTATGGGTGATATTTTTGGGAACGTCATGGGCAAAACAGAATTGAAAAAAGGAAAACATCTTCAATTTCCTGAGAATAGAATGTCACAGTTAAGTTACGATTGAGATATTCAAGTACTAATTACATATTTACTTAACCAACTAATTATCTTTATTACATGTACAATAATTATATCATTGTATTATCTTTCTTCGTCGATTTAATCTGCGTTATATCTGTTTTCAATAGTAAGGTACTTATTCAAAATTCGATGTACCCAGTAATAATTTTATAACATTGAGTTTATTTCGATGTTGAACCGTAATGATTAATTTGGAATTATGTAATTAATTTATAATTTATATTTATATTTGGAATAATGTAAATTAATTTTAAGAAAGAAATCATTGAAGATATTCAGCCAAGAATGGATCCAGAAAACTATTTTCTGTGAAAAGGAGCAAAGTTCGCAGAATTTTTCAATAAAATGAAAAAATATTTTAATCGCAAGGAGCGTGTTCGCTGACGGTTAAAAATGGGCTAAAAATCCATGAAAATTATGAATATTTCAAAAAGTACATAGCATCACAATATTTAGCATATATGTTTCATATGAGATTTTTCACATTACTACCAAATTTGAAAGAGATTGGTCAAAAATTGCAAAAGACGATGATTTTGCTCCTTTGTCCTCTTAAAAGAAAGAAAAAAGAATGCGCTATTTTAAAAGAATGAGAATAAAAAGATCACTCCTTAAAAGAACGAGAATAAAAAATTCATCCATTTAACAGAATGAGATAAAAATTTACCCTTTAAAAGAACGAAAAGGAATGTACTCTTTCAAAAGAATGAAGATAAAAAAGAATGCACTCATTTAAAAGAATGAAAATAAAAAAAGAGTGCACCCATTTAAAGGAATGAGAACAAAAGAATGAACTGTTTCAAAGATAAAGAATAAAAGGATGCAGTCTTTAAAAGCTAAAGAATAAAAGAATATTCTTTTTTAAAAGATAGAGAATATACGAATACATTCATCGAAATGAATGATATCGGTCAATAAAGATATCAAACAGAAACAGAACCACATTGGAGAAATAAAAAAAACTTGCAATAGAAAGATGTCCGTATCCCAGAGGTGACCATCGGTGTCAAAACATGAAAATGTTGGGGGGGGGGGACAATATACCTTTAAAAGGCATTTTGTTTGAAATTGAAGGGGGATATGGAACCCTAATACCAACATTGGGGGGACAGGTACTTCATGTCCCCACCCCCCACGCCAGCGGCGCCCGTGGAGGTGGCTGTTAAAAGATTACTGCAACACTGAAAGAACTAACAGAATCTAATTCACATAATCACCACAAAAGTAGCCATTTCTTTTTTAACTTACCTATCATTACATTAAACCTAAATTGTAGTTAATCATCTCACAGCGGTCTTTAAAGCAGCGAGCGTTCCTAATAAGCGATTTAACGCATCGGAGTCAATCATGCAATGGCAAAAGCTCTGGAAGAGTGACAGCCTTTCTGCATAAATTGGCCGAGCTTACCAGAAGGCACCCCTACCGAGACGTATTTACTGTCTGCGAAAATTGGCCGTAAATGACGCCTGCATTCCACCCCGCTGTGCTAAAGCATGGCAATTGAAAGACCGCGTTATAAAAGTACTTCTCTACGAAAAGACTGTGTTAAAAGAGAGAGAGAGAGAGAGTCTTTTCTTACACCGCGAAGAAATCGCATGGTAAAAAATCCACTTACCTGTTGTCTTCAAAGATCGGAGATACGCAAGTTAATCCAGAGGAGGAAGAAAGTCGTCTAGGAAGGAAGCAACAGGCAAGCTCGAGTGAAAGGAAAAACGGAGCGTGTTATTGCCTCTGAGATGCGATGATAGTCTGATCTGCTTGTTGCGGTGTGGTTGTTTCCCCACTTTCACTGCTTCGAGGAATCTCCCAAAATCGGGGTTATGAGTTGCCCTCCAGCAATGTCACGTGATACTACGCCTGACCACGTGCGCTCGATTACATACACATAATACTTTCACTTCGCTCTGATGACATTACAGAGATTTCCCCACAAAAAATACAGAACACTCCCATACTTTACTGCCCAATAATGATCTTACATTCTAAAAGCAAAAATTGCGGCTCCAGAGCAGTTGGGAAGTTGTTTGGACATGTACTTGCTGAATGACTTGTTTCTTCTTGTTTTTTTTGCGACACCTAAGTTCTTACGATTCTTTTAGGTGAAAAGGAACCTGATGGATGTCATCAGAGACACACATATGGGAGTAATGGGGGAGAGGCTAGACATGCTTTAGCGGTGCCGTACCTCTAATGACCAGCAGAGTTATCATCGTGGCAGCAGCGATCAATGAAGGAAAGAAAAAATATTTGAATTATATATTAATTAAATTATTTGAATTCCATGTTAATTAAATTATTTGAATTGCATCTTAATTGGATTATTTGAATTGTATCTTAATTGGATTATTTGAATTATATCTTAATTATAGGTTCTATGAATTATATATATGTTAATCATAGGCGTAGCCGGGGGGGAGTTTTGGGGGTTGTAACGCCCCCATTGCAATGAAATTTTGTATATTTAACATAGGAATGTATGAGTTGTAGCTCTGTAACCCCACCTCATTGAGCCTATAACCCCCTTATGAACTTTCTGCCTATGACGTTAATTAAGTTCTTTGAATTATACATTAATTAAATTATGTGAATTATGCGTTAATTGAATTAGTTGAATTACATGTTAATTAAATTAGTTGAATTGCATGTTAATTAAATTAGTTGAATTATACGTTAATCAAGCCCGTAGTTTGATGCTTGTTACAGGGAGGGGGGGCTCAGGAAACTAAAAAGGGGACTTAAAATTCTTTAATATTTTAATGTATTTTATTAATATATTTAATAACACTAAATATGTAAGCAGACTAATATATTTAAAATTAATAAATAAATTTCTTAATGTAATTTTTGCATTGAAAACTTATAAATTTTAGTATACCTCTCTATAATTTCCCCAATCCTTATTATAAAGTATATGAAGATTCAAACGTATATAAAAAAAATTACATACACAAGATCTACCGTAGAAAGCTATTTTGAATACATTTTTAACGTTAAAGAACAATTTCCATTGTCATGTACAATTTCGTACAAAACAAAAAATTTAAAATAAAAAACATAAAAAAATATAAAAATATACGTCACCAGGACGATATCAGGCTACCGCGGACTCGCACAAACTATAAAATACACAGTGTCTCCGTTACGGGTTCTAAAATCTGGAATTCAATTCCTCAAGAATTTAAATCTCTCTTTTCTCACCCTTAAAGCCAAAATCTTTGATTAGTACTTAAATCAAGTATGCTCTGCCTGCTACTTCTGCCTTCCCACTCTTTCCTTTTAGTTTTCAGTTCTTCCCCCTCCTCTGCTCTCCCTGCTCTTCCTTTTCCATTTTTCTTTTGTCTGCCTTTCCTTATAAATGTCCTTTAAAACTGCACCCGCAACGGTCAACTCAAAATTCATTTACATTTTTCTACTATTTTTGTTTCTCCTACTTCTTCTCTCGGCCTTGGCTACAAGGAAAAACATTCTTACTCTGCAGCCCACAAAGATTCCACCTTTGGACTTCAACCTTCACTTGTAACATCTTCGAGTCAAGACTCTGCTCATAAACTCTGTAAATGTGATACACCTGCGAATGTAAATCTCTTAATAACAATGCGGATTTGTACGCGCGAATCTATATCGTTATTGTTTCTTGTTGAATACGAGAAATCCCTTGCTTTTTCTACCGGAAAGAGAGCCCCGTTACTAGCATCGCTACTGCTCTCTTTCCATTTCCCAAGCAAATCGTTTGTATGGTCTCCTGATGTACATAATAATAAGGAATAAAGTATTACTTACTTACTTACTATAGCCCCAGCGTGGTTAAGGCTCTGACATTAATTTGATTATTTGAATTGTACGTTAATTTCATTATTTAAATTATATGTTAATTCAATTTTTTAAATCATGAGTTAATTAATTGTTTTTAATTATATAGATAAAGCTAAGAGTGAACGATGGAACTACGACCTAACAAAGCGATAACCTAATCAATTCGTGAAATTTTGCTATTGGATTGAATATAATTTGAAAAGCATTTGGAACGAAAAAAAAAGAAAGAAAAATTAAATGCTTAAATTCCAACCCTAAACTTCCTCATAGTAAATTAATTAAAACGGAACAACAAATTAACACAGTTTAATTAAGTTTAATCGTTTACAGACTGTTTCAATAGCCCTGGGCTATTTTCGTCAGAACGGTCGACGATATATACACACAACGTGTAATAATTTACACGTTGTAATTTACGTGTTGTAATTTACACGTTGTGTATATATCGTCGGCCGTTCTGATGAAAATGGCTCACGGCTATTAAAACAGACTGTAAACGATTAATCTTTTTAAAAATGTGTTAATTTGTTGTTCCTTTTCAATTAATTTAATAATGCGCAGTGTCGTCGTCAAATTATTTCAAACTCCTCATAGTAGTAAAAACAACAGGTTTTTTCTCGAGAATAATATAAGGTTCTGCTTTTTAATAAGCGTCGCATCCAGCACGGATCAATACCGGTTAAGTCGCTGCTGCCACGAATTCAGCTTGGTCGCATCCATTACGGTCGCAACTGGCACGTAACCGGCAGCCCCCACTAAAAAATTTAGCCCCAAAAATCGAGGCCAGTTAAGCCAGAGAGGGTACCGGTGTTTTCCACAAAGCAGCAAACAGATATCACAGTGGCTCTTCCGGTGAAGAAAGTGCACCTCTTTCCATCCACGCACAGGATTTCAAAAATTGGGGGGGGGGTGTTGATGAAAAAGGGAGGTGTTTTGATGGAGAAACAAATTTTTCTCCTATTTTGAATTTTATTTCACAGCTATCACCATTGTCCAAATGGAGTGTGAAGCCCCAAAATCGCCATCTTCAGCATGATCTTACCGTCCTTTTGTAGACGTCATTTAAGACAAAAATGTTATGGGGGAGCAGGTGCTCCTGTCTCTCCCCCCTCACTGTATACGCCGCTGCATGTAATCGATAAACGTATAACGCTGTTACTCAAAATTGCAGTATAATTTTAAAGCTTAAAGCATATGGTAAGAAAATGCGATTAAATTTAGTTCGTATGTCCATAGGCAGGTAGACTACAATTAACTTACTAGGGGAGACTTAGCAGCCATAAATAATGCAAATATATGCTATGTGCAAAGCCAGTGGCGTAGCTATGGAATTTGGGCCCTCCCGCCTTATACCAGGATCCCACAATCATGCTATCTAAGGAGCCACGACTTCCAAAGGCCCCTCAAGGGCCAGGGCCCCCAATGCAACTGCATTGCTTGCATAGGCATCGCTACACCACTGTACAAAGCCCCTCTTAGTTATCGGGATAGGCCCCGCCCTAGTTGGTGCAAGACCCGATTTAGGTCACCTTTGCGGGGACCCTTATATATATATATATAACCTCCTTAACGGACACCCTTGAAAAGCGAACACCGCTAGTTAACGGACACTTTTCCAATTTCCATTATCTAGCGCTGTTTATTGCGTTTGTGTGTGCTTATTATTCTTATTACAAATAAATTTGACACCGGGATGAGGACGGCGTCTCTTTTTCTCATAAACAAAAATAGCTCTAGTTTGAGCTACTAATACGTGGGTGTCAAATTTATTTGTAATAAAAAAATCCCTCACAGAACATTAACAAAAAATCTCGCCCCGGTGGTTTTGTGTGTTGACCAATATTTGGCAATTTTGTTATCCCTGTGAAGGGTAATAATATCTTACAACTTATTATCTTTTCCAAATAACGGACACCTCCAAATAGGAGGCAAGTACTAAAGTCCTAAAGTGACCGCTATTCAGAGGTTTTACTATATTCGTATTTATAATACAAGTTTTGTATTACAGATAATGTATTTTTTCCTAGTTCTTTATTATCCCTAATAGATGAATAACCACTAGATTTAAAAAACTACGAACTTGTATTAATTTATAATATGTTTAATTTTATTTTATCCAAGCAATTCTCACCATATCCGATGATTTGATAATATTAGATAACAAATTACTCGCAAAGAAAAGAATGATTTCTCGTTTGGTTAAAAATAAAAGGAGTTGAAATACTGCCCCATTAATTACCAACTTGTCCGTAATGTAGCTTTGTATTTGCTGGCATGTGGTCGACGATTGTAGCCTAATGGAAAGAGCATTTCATTGGTTATCAAAAGGCTGTGGTTTTGGTTCCAATCAGGCACAGAGAAATCACTATTCTCTTTACTAGTAACTTATTTAATACTACGTGACGCAAGAATAGTTAAGATCATGTTACGTCCAGAGCAGATTTGGAAGCGATTGCAGTCGGTTTATGCGATTATGATTACCATAGTAGGATTATAATTACGATCACAATTACGTAAGTATCAAAATTTGGATTATGATTTCGCTTACGATTACATCGACTTTCATTTTTCGTTTATGACTGCTTAATTCGTGTTATTGCAGATTTGTTTTGCAAATCTCACATTTAGTGTTAAAATTTCTGGTTCTATGTCAAAGAGTGTTACTGTGAGAAGTGGTATCATTCAGGGTTTTGCACTCGGTGCCATTCTCTTTCTTGTTATGGTGTCTGATGTATCTCAAATATTGCGACCATTGTCCTCTGATTTATTTGCTGATGATTTAAAGTTCTATAGAAGTGTTCAATCCTTTGCATCAGCTTATGATAGACTGGGGGAATGGTGCGAGTTAAACAAGTTGGCCATTTCAATTGAAAAATCATCTGTCTTACATCTTGGTGAATTAAATATGGACTTAGATTATACAATATGTGGCTCATTATTGAATAGTGTTGATCAGTATATGATTTAGGTATTACTATATCTGGTCGCCATGATTTTTCTGACCATTCTGCTAGAATCGTTTCAAAGGCCAATAATAAATGTTATATGTTGTTACGTGCATTTTCCAGGTGTAATCTTGCTACTTTAGTTTTGGTCTTTAACACATATATTCTTCCCTCATTGGAATTTGCATCTCAAGTGTGGAATCCTTACAAGCTTAGAGATACTAGGATCATGGAGTTTCCTCTTAGAAGATTTACTGAACGTTTACCTGGATTGAGGGGTCTTTCTTATAGTGACCGTTTGGCTCTTTGTGGGGTTCATTCATGCGAATGGTGTTGACTTGTAATTGATTTGAAGCTATTCTATAAATTGATCCATGATATGATATATTCTGACCACGACCGCCCTCTGATAGCTATGGCCTCTCCTCGGGTTTCAAGGGGCTATCCTTAAAGGGTCGTTATTCCAACTGTAAGGTTAAATTCCCGTTTTTATTTCTATATAATGGAACGTATTTGGAATGTATTGCCCGCTGAGCTCATACGTTGTGCTAGCTACCATGAATTTGTATCTGCTCTGGATATGACTGACTTGTCTCAATTTTTATATTGTTTTCCTTTTTTAGGATTTTTATTGTGTAATGTTTGTGATTTTGATTTATTAATCGATTTTACTCTCAGTATAAGTGTTTGTATCCATCTTAAACTATTATTATTATTATTATGAATACACATAAAAAACACGCTTACAGATTATAAATCACGATTACTTGCACGCAATCAGAAATAATCAGTTCGATTACGATTATAATCATGGCGACTACGATTATAGTCATATCTATTACGATTACTGTCGGGCCCTCAATTATAAACAGTTTAGAAACTTTCAATACTCCCGCAATTTTGGAAAGAGCAGGAAAGAAAGAATATAAATCTCATCACTAACCCGAACTAAAACTTAAATCCACACATGGCCACGCTATGACGCTGCCACTAAATACAGTGTTGCTATGGGCTGAGAAAAACCCAAGAAAGGGAGTTCGACAATTTTATGGGAGGGAGAAAGAAAGGCGTTTGGAGGGGAGCCGCAGGCCTATAAGGACAAGGGAAATGGCTCCCCTGAGTATTTTTACTTTAAATACAAAGAAAGTTTGTAAATCTATTTTGTTGTAAATAATAAATTAGTTAGTAATGAAGCCGACTATACTTGTGTGTGTGTGTGTTGAGATTATTTAGTGCCAAGAAGAATTATTTGCGAAGAAGAAGCGGCCTTACTTTGGATTATACCGCAGCTGACGAAAGAAAATTCCTAAGTATTGTTTTCAGTGTTTTAATTAAAAGGAAAATTCAGAAACCAAGAAACCACGTTTTTTTTTAACAAATTAAAATTTGCGGAACGTATAAAAGAAGGTTTCTGATAATTACGATTACCTAAGAATTTTCAAAAATGATCGCGATTACCTTAGAATTTCAAAAATTTATTAGGATTATGCTTAAATGAAATTTAAAAATGTGATTATGATTATGATTAAATGAAATTTAAAAGTGTGATTATGATTATATTGCAGATTACAGCTACTTCAAAACATTCAATTACAATTACAGATGTGAGTACGCGAAAATGTAATCTATTATAATCACTTGATTATGATCACTCGGAGTCTACGCCGGACCTACAATTTTCGAAGAATCAGAACCTCCTTTGCCCCCAAATCAAACCCTGAATATTCACATGGTATCATGAACATGCAACATAATATCATGAAAATATAATATAATTGCATAAAAAGCTAGCATAATAGCAAGGAAGTATTATCACTACACCACGGCAGGACTTCAAATTACTGAACAAGATCATTGCGGTGTATTTCTATATCGTAGAAGTCTTTTCATTTAGAATTTTCTTTATATCAATCAATCTGGCCTTCTTCCGGTTGTAACAATAAGCTTCGATTTATTGTTCAATTAGAAAATTCAATCATTCATTTCCGTGTTACTGTCATGTTCAATAAATGCTTTATTTGCCTATTGCCGAATTGTTGTTGTCATTTAATTAAAAAAGAATTGTAAATTGGATTTAATGATTTGCAATCAAGATGTCAAGAACAATACCTTTTTTCAATATTCAGAACCACGAATGGAATCAATCACTCAATAAAATAATAGAACTAAATTGTTATTTTCAATAGACAAATAATGACAATGCATTTCCTCCTATAACGGTACCTACTTGTTTACTTTCCAATTATTAATCCCTTCATTCTTCAACATTGGCACGTTGGGAACATTCACTTCCCTCAGGTCAAGATTTAGGGTACGAGGTGCTCTGGTCACAGCGAGTTTTTGGCACCTCCGCACTGTACATTTGCTTGCCCCCAATGCAAGGAAAAATCGCGGAAAATGTACGGGTCAGGGGACTCCTACCGGGAATGTCCAGTTAAAAGAAGCAAGTAGAACTACATCGATCTATCGAGGACAAAAATATTCAACTATAAATAGATAAGAATATGTAAACAGCCGATAATTGTTTGCACACCAGCATTTGAATATAAGATATAATTAATATGTACATTGCTGGTATCTGTTGATACAAAGCCTGTTCGAGAAAGTTCGAAATGAATTCAGAATAATCTTTTCTACTAAGGCCGTTGAAAGACAACTTTTCCATTTGAGGTTATACCTCAGGAAACTTATGGAACTAAGATAACATAGGCATAGATGGGAAGCATACACATACACACACATAAAGGTAGCACAGGCTATGAGAATATTTGTTGTACAGGTGTCTACTGCCAACGTGTTGGTCTGTAAGTTTCCATTAATTGAGAAAAGAAAAATATCGGATAAGACGTTGTTGCTATGGGTAGACGAATATCATGATAATGGATAGCTTAAGAACTGGTCGAAACTTTCTTTTGTGTGTGTGTGTGTGCGCGTGAACTAACAGATGGAGATGAACAATGCCGTTAAAGGTTCCAGCCCAGTTATTCGAGTAGTACGTGTAGATTATCGCCATAACTGGCCACCGCTCATAGACAAAAGGCAGCCACATCCTTCACATATGCGAATTATTATCCTCTTGGGATCGCCCATTCTCAGACGTTATGCCATGCGGTAATACCTAAGCTGAAAATCCATGTGGTAGAAGTGGACTTGTTTATATATTGTTGGGACTGAATGTTGATATCATGGAGTGTGCAGTCCAATGCGAAGAATTTTTGTTGGTGTTTTTACTAAGCAAAGACTGCAAAGGTCATGTTATATTGGTATCTTCAGTTTTTCAAATAATTCGAACCTCTAATAGCCTAGGGAACGCCCCGGCCCCCACCTTCAGATCACAGTTGAGCAGTTGGTAGGCAAATGCGGAGAATAAGTAACGGACTGGTATTATCGATCGGCTGTCTAAACATATGGCTATTACCAAGGAAGGATTCAGAAATCTTACATAGGTGTGGGGATTTGTTTCCGATTCCTATTTTTAGCCAAGTACCTTTCATTTCATTTTCCATGATATAATTCCAGCTGAAGTGGAGGAGGAGACGTTTGTCTCCCTACCCTTCCCCGGTTAAAGTAGATTTTTTATTTAGATAGCATGCACTCGATTTCAATATTATTCTGTTCGATTTGGCAATATCATACTAGACTCGAGGGTGGTTCCAGCGAGGGGTTCAAAGGGCCATCGCCCTCCCCCGTCAGGCTTAAATAAGAAAAAAAATTAAAGACGATGAAGAATATTTTATATGTTGTTTGTTACAACTGTAATAAATAAAAGTCTTACACTGGTGTCCAAAGTCTCTAAGTCTTGGAGAAATGCGATCAAGACGTTTTTTTCACGAATCTTCAAGCTACTCGTCTTTCAAACTACGTTTTCAGTAAGTGTTGCTTCAGCATAACGTAGTTTTTTATCCTTGAAGCGCCGTTAAACTTGGCTTCGAACGCGGATGACAGAAGAGACTTTTAATACACACCCATAGAGACATTCATATTGATGTAAATAAAGTGATTGACAAATTTTCAAAGAAACCAAGATGGCTCGACTTTGCACTATAAACTTCAAGTTTTTTAAAAAGTTGCTTGTTATAAAAAAAGTAAAATAATTACGATGTTTTTGTAGTTTAAATTTAAACTTGTTCTATTAATTACATTGTAAATTATCGTTTTGGTTATTGTATATGTCTCCTTTACTAGCTTATCCTTCTGTCATACTTGACTATAATCTACCCTAAACCATATAGTTTAATTAAAGAAAAGCCCAACTTTAATTCATTGTCATAAATTAAATATTTTGGTGAAGATAAAGGAAGGCTAGTAATATAACAACATTTACCTAAACTA
>QLNU02015003.1:121299917-121320581 GCA_006491805.2 Dysdera silvatica | reverse complement strand
TTGTGGTTCAAATGGGTTAAACTTCGCTGTGGTCAGTATCCCCATGTAAGTGACGCCTTTTGTATGAAATTTAGTTCAGCCCCCACTCTAATGTGGTACAAAAAATTTCTTTAATACGCAAATACAATACATACCTTGCACCCTAAATTGGAACCTGCGTACCACTCATGTAATAGTATGTCAAAACAAAGCGGCTAATTTGCGTTTTGCTGTTCGTTTTTTATCGCTTTACTCTTTTAAGTTGTGCAATTTTTGCAGCCAAGTTTTACTTCATGAATTGTATAAAAATTTGTTATCGTTCATCGTCTTAATGGATTTAATTATTTATGTATTTAATAATGGATTTCAATGCACCGTATAAAAAATTACTATTTGCCTTGAAATGGTGCCCCTCCTGATCAGTCGCCTTTGTGCGGTGCGCAACCTGCATGATGGTTTCTGTGCATGTCTATTTCCAGTATGATCCATACAGTCAACAGTGCATATTGTAAAGGGCCTTCTAGGCCTTGGATCATCTGTTACAGATACTCCACAGTTAATAAACACCCTTTTCAATTCAAATACATAGCCCCTTGGATAAAACCTGTTCACAGTAAGCCTGCTGAAGAAGGTTCCATGTTTTTTTAAGTGGCTCTGTTTTCCCTACTTTTATACAAAACTTAATGTTCGTTCACTGTTCAACTTCCATATGCATTTTCACCACAACAAATTCTACCACTAATTGTAAAACAAACAGTGCGCTATTGTATAGCACTTGCCATCTCATGAAATTTTGTAGAACCACTTTCATGAGCATACAGAACAGTTCCCATAACTCAGGGTTGTCCTATTTTCAGCCCGCAAGCCACAATCTGGCTTGCCGACAACCGTTTAGAATAAAAAATTACAAAACAAATATTTAAATTCTTTTTCCCTCCAGAAATAAAGAAAAACCGTGGGGACAGCATGAGTGACTTCTTTATATATATAGCAGGTAAACAAATAACTAAGAATTTTTTTTTATTATTATTATTATTTTTTTTTTTTTAGCAAAACCACTGGCCCACAAGATCTGTGAAATAGTGATCCACTGCTTGAAAAGGTTGGACATCTGCTATAACTGAATACAAGAACAATTGTAACTAAACTTCTATGAAATATAGACTCTGTATTGAAACCTTTACGCAAAAGTATAATAGGTATAGTTTGATACACAAAGAATAGAAAGGATACAAGTTTAGTATAATTATATTTATTGTATTTTGTAAACAGTATCCCTAAGTATACAAAAAGTACAATTTTTATTTACATATAAAAAATAAAAAACAAGCCTTAAAATGCATAACATACAGTAAAATATAAGCAATATTCAATCAATAACAAACGAGTAACTAAATGACAAAAGGGCAAAAAGGACAGGAAGACATTAAAAATATCAAAAGCCAAAAAGAATGTCTTGAATGGGAGGTAAAATGATTTTTTTGACTCCAACACTCGCGAGAAAACTTACATTCACTCATTTTTTTTACTCATGGGGGCAAGCTTGTTTTCAATGTTCTTTGAAATCACACGTGTATGAACAGCTCATGTAGTATTTTATATACACATCATATTTCAGAATCTTTAATAAGAAAGGTGGTGGGGGAAATGGGTCAAATGAATTAATATTTCAAATAAATTAATGCAATTTCCTCAATGTCATATTACACACAATCATACAAAATCAGTGATAAAGATTTTGCCACGAGAGTATCTTCTCTCAGTGGAGACGACCAGTTTTTCTGATAAAATTCTATATCCTTATGTAATAATCTACCATCATAGATTATGTCCAGATAAAATAACCATTGAAGAAAAGATCGATTATTTCTTGCATTAAGAAAAACTTTCTTCCAATAAAAAGACTACTTGATTATTCTAAGTCATTGGAAAAACTTTCTTTTTAAACCTGTTTGTAAGGTTATATATATGTGAAAAATGGCTTAAAAAATAAACCTGCAAGAAAAAAAATAACGTTAACTATATTACTGGTTTGCAATGGTTTTCCATTTGTAAAGGGTCTTTATCTACAGTGGCTAATGAAGAACTTCTATTTCTGAAAAAGTTCATCTACAGTGACTAATGAAGACCTTCCATATGTGAAAAAGTTTATTTGCAGTAAAAACTGCCATCTGTGAAAATTGACTCAAAGCAACTAATGAGGAACTAAACGTCTCTGCAAAAGTTAATCTGCAGTGCTCAGCAAGGAACTTCAACATGCAGGAGACCATCTGCAGTGATTGATGAAGAACTTCCATCTGCAAAAGTTAAACAGCAACTAATGATGAAATGCCCGCCCCCTCCCTCCCATCTCTGCAAAAGTTCTTCATCTGCAGTGACTAATGAACTTCAATATGCAGCAGTTCATCTGTGGCAACTAATGGACAGTTTCAACTCTAAAGTTTCGTCTGCAATGGTCAATTAAGAACTTACAGATGAAACTGAGAAGGTATTGATGTTCATTCCACTGCATTTCAACATTTTGTATTTAAAATTTCGTATTCACTTTCTCACCTACCTAAATCTTCGCTGAAGAATTTTACGTATAATATGGTGAACCAAACATTACCCACTTTACTGACAGCCACAACAAACAGAAATGGTAAATCGTCAAATTATAAAAACGATGCTGTAAATTCAGCACACTATCATTCACTTCCTTGAATTTTAATCATAAGTCTGTTAAAATAATAAAACTATAATCCCCATTAATTATTTATTAAATAATTTATAGGCTATATATCATTCATCTTTCAAACAGACAGCTAATTTCACCGATATTATAACTTTAACAGTGTTGAAATTTTCAACACGAAACCATTTTCCTTCGAAGGAAGTTTAGTTGTTTGGAATGTTTATGGTCTATATTGCAAAGCATCTAATATTTTATATATAAAAAACTAGAAATGTCACATATTAAAATTTGCTTCATATCAAAAGTATTTTAGAAATTGATAAAAAACTTGTTTATAAATATAATATTTCAGCACATTAATGAGGTTTATTTATATTTATTTATTGGTTGACATTTGTTGTTTAACATTAATGAGGGTTTTAAGCTTGCCTAAGAAGATGCTGTTTTTTAAAGATACTGTGATATGGGTTATTAATCAGACTGGGTCTCTGATTATCGCACTTATGCCTTTGTGTCACAAAACACAAATTTGTGAAAATATTGCAAAGAATCAGTTCAATTCTATCACAATGAAAGCTAGTTCAGAAATGGTTTCTATTAACTATTTTACCATTATTAACCATTTCATACATGTTTCATAACATTTATTGAAATATGATCAGGCAACAATGGATGGACATATGGCTTGAACAAGGTTAAGAATCACTGACTTAAACGTTTGGGTCCTTTTCAATGCAAAAGGTCTCATTTTAAAAATTAAGATTTCATTAAATTACGTAACAAAAACAGTTATTAGTCATGGAGTGGTGAATGGCTCATTGAAAGAATTCTGCAAAATACAGGAGGACTTATATATATATATACCGAGGAGCTTGGGAGCAAGGAAAATGGTGGCTACCTTGTCACTCACTGAATCTATTTCGGATTTTAAATTACGTATTTCAAAAACGAAGTCTTCATAGTTAACATGGATAAAATAACATCCAGCTTTAAACTTGTTTCAAATTTAACGAAAAACGTAATATATTACCACTTGAATTTCAACATAATAAGCTAAATAAATAAAAAAACATGGTATAAAAGAACATATACTAATAATAATTCTGAAAATTAATTTTATTTGGAAGTGCTGAAAGAATGGTCAATAATGGTTTGCTTCAGACACACATACATAAATATACGTTGCTACCTATGTTGATTAAAGTTTCGTTGTAAACTATTTAGCATATTAAATATATAACCATCAGGGTAATCTATTGCCTTTTATTGTAAAGTCCTTACTATGCATTTTGAAAAGGACCAAAATTCTCAGAAATTCTCTGGTTTCAAGTGCTGGAGAGTTTGTTCCATCATGTTCGCCTCGGTTAAAAAGAACATACACTTGCTTTTTTTTTTGTTGATATTTTTTCTATATTTTTTACGATTTGTTACAAAAAAATTGCCATTTTTTTCTCATTAAATGTGGGGTACACATTACATTTCAAAACTTTTTGTTAATAATATATATATTAAGGTGGTCCTTAAAAACTAAAAATGTCAATGTCTTACCTATTAATATTGTTAAGTGGGTTGAAAAAGCAAATTACCTTGGACTTTAATCTGATCAGGCAATTTTATGAGATGTCACATGGAGCTAGAACTTCAGTACTGTACCATAACATTGAAATACGAGACGTTCTATAAGAATCTGCCTGTTAAGTTCTTATATTATACATTAAAAAAGCAAAAAGGAATGTTTATTTCCCATTTGTCCACAAAGAAACATTAAACACTTCAATTATTCAGTTTGCTATTTACTGCCATTTACAGCTTTTTTTAGTGCATTTGGAAATTTCTTCCTGTGTTCTTCCACAATTTGCATAAGGTACTGCTTCCAGTCTTCATTCTTTGTGGGAATACAGTTGTAGTGCAGAATTAGTGCCATACCATATTCGGTTGAATCATTTACTACCTTAAGGGCTTTAACTATAATCATTGCTGACTAATAATCAGTGATTCATCCCACTCACTGGGGTCCAAAGACAAAAACTCTGTGTCTATATCCAGCATTTGAAAAAAATGTGACAAGCTGGTCACAAAGTTTTCACCACCGTCTTTTCATGAATAGATTGGGTTACATCCCAATCGATCCTTTTTTGCATGGTCATCCATCCAATCCTTATTTAAGGGATTAATCACGTCCCTCTTCACTGGCATGGGTATGTCGAAGAGAGCGATACCAATAATTCATTTAGATGCCACAGATGTCTGGAAAAGACTAATTGCTGCACTTGAGATGACTTTGTTATTATAAGATACTAGATGTTTCGAGAAAGCAAGGTCATTAGCTGGGGCAGCAGCTGCATGTGGGGCTGCAAACCATGATCTGACACATACTGACGGCAAATACATGAGCGAGCCGTACATCTAGTCCGGAGAGATCCAGGCTGCAAGGAACAGATTGCTTAGGAAGGATTAGCATCAAGGAAAATTATAGTCAGTTCCAATAGTTCCCAGTAGTCATCGCATGGTTGGATGTCAGCTAGCTGCTGCTTGCAGAAGTTAACGACATTTTCCTGTTCGGTGACCTCACCTTCAATGATTTCAAAATTCTTTTGGTTGATGAATTGCCACTGCTGTTGAAAACACTTAAAAAGCAAGATGTCAGGACCAGAAGAGTGGATTTTGCATGCAGAAAAGACATTTACTGCAACCACCTCTATGATACGGTGGCAACAT
The DNA here is from genome assembly GCA_006491805.2 of Dysdera silvatica. Classification (NCBI taxonomy): domain Eukaryota; kingdom Metazoa; phylum Arthropoda; class Arachnida; order Araneae; family Dysderidae; genus Dysdera; species Dysdera silvatica. The sequence goes on along the minus strand of QLNU02015003.1, from coordinate 121,315,210 downwards.
GCAAGATTCAGCAGGTCTCTTCCAACATTCAATTCAATAAGTGTGTAAGTCCCTACCCATTGATCCATGTTAACACTCATTGGTTGTGTTAACTTGTTGGTGTATGACCCACGTTAACACTCATTGGCTGTGTGAACTCATTGGTGTGTGACCATGTTAACATCCGTTAATTGGTTGTCCTAAGAGCCAGACTGGTGTCTTTACGAGTTACAGGCGAAGCTGAAGCCATGTTGTTTTGTTACGACACTGCAATATCAACTAAGTTTTGTAACTTGGAAGCGAAAAGCTGCTATATTTTCATACTTGCATAGTGCTGTGCCTGTGTGAATTGAATGAAAAGAATTCTTGCCTATAAAGGAAATCCCCGCTAACCTATAAATAGCATATTTCTAGCTGTTCCCGCCCTGACAAGAAGCAATACGTTCAAATTAATACGTCCAATGAATTCTTACTATATCTTAGGTGTCAGCCTACAATCGGAGCAAATTTTTGTTTTAAAACTATAGAAAAATGAATGCATTGTTAGTTTTTTTTTTATTATTGTTAATGTATAGAAGAAGGAAAAAGTTATTTGTACCTATGTTACCATGTAACCTGATGGTACACAACGCATCTTTATGTTAACTGCCAATACAACAAACTTCCACAGTTTGGACTCCGTGTGACGTCATAAAATTGTCCAGTCTTCCCAAAATTTTGTATGTAACGTTTTTTCATCCAACACAACAATATTAGGGGGTAAGACTATGGAAAATTAAAATAAAAAAAATTGCTGTGTTAATATGGACTACCTAATATATACATTGTATACTTAAACGTAATGCCTACATATTACACACTGATCAAAATTTGGCAATAATACACATGCATGGAATATGAGCGACTCAGATAGGTGAGAACGAATGTTCCACCCCTGTAGTTACAATACCTTTCTTCGTTGTAAAGAACGCCATAGCTGAACACATTTACATTTGAGTAAGAAAACTTTTTTCATTTTTAGGCCCTACTAGAGCAGTGGTTCCCAACTGGTGCTCCATGGGCCACTGGTGGTAAGTGAGATGGGTCATTATTTAAGAAATAATTAAAAACTTATAAAAATTATTAAATATTAAAATTAAATTGATAGCACATTTGCAGTATCCTACAATCAGGCGGAACTTCAGAAAACGGTTTGTATTAAAAGTAATTCGTCTTACCGAGGTTTGACTGTATTATTAGATTTTATTATTTCTTTTTCTGTTTATTTCTTTTTTTTTTTTTACCAAAGAAAGATTGTACAAACACATTTTCCCCAAAAAAGACCCAGTTCCCTTTTTTATTAAGGTCTTGAAGCCAACTCGTAAGAATTTTTCAAAGTGATCCGCTTCTTCAATTGAGTTGGGGAACCTCTGTAGTAGAGGATCTTTTTAGGTAAAAGTAAATTTTTTGTCACCACTTCCAACACAAAGCTAGTAAATGCCAATGTTTACTTCATTTTTTCTTTACTCTAAAAATTGGGCTAGCAAACAAAATACTGTAGGAATTCAAAGCGGGCCTTCAAGGGCATCGAAAAAAGTCCTTGTATCAGGTATGAGAGTGTGCCGAAAGGGAGGATCAGCAGGTAGATCCAACGGGTCTTGGAGGGTCGGCGACCCCGAGACGACGATGGCAGGACCATAGGGAAATCAATAAGACAGACTGTTGTGAGGATGGGGTAGTCCTCATTAGATTCTTATGAGCCAAATATAGATTAAACTATGAACTAAAAAACCACCCATTATGTTTGTTTTACTCACGTTTATCACAAGGGAAGGCCTCCTTAATGAAATTTGCATTTTTAGAGGCCAAGGACAGCAAAGATGGTGCTGGTCCGGAGAGTACAGTTTTTCCATGAATTGAACTCACACGTGCAGTGGTTGTTAAACTATGCTCCACGAAGCCCTCAGGCTCCGCGAAGAACACTGGCATCAAAATAATCAGGAATTGGAAAAATAGTATCTTCTTAACTAAATTTATTAATTTATTTTTTTAGTTCTAAAACGGGGTGTTTTATTTATATGCAATATGGATAATCATAATTTCATAAAAATTTCTTAAAATAAGAGTAAAAATTTTAAAATCTAAGCTTTTTGCCACAAACTACTCCTTCGCAAAGAGGGTAGGAATTTTGTTAGCGTATTTCCTCCTACCACCGTTTAAAGGTCGCTCCAGTATTATTTAAATTTAAGCATATATTTTGGGCTGTTTTATATCCTTCTCTACATAAGCAAAAAAATGCAAATATCTGACTTATCTCCATGCTTACGGAAAGTTTTCATTCTCTGATTTTTATTTGCTTCTGTAAATATAAGTTTTAAAAGCGATTTATAAATTGGTATAGGTTTTAATTAATTAATTATTGCAGTTCTGTTTGGGCAGTATTACTACGTAAGACTTATGTAAGCATAGTTAAGATCCTACCCCCGTTGCCCCAAAAATAAAAAATAAGCAAAGTTTTAACCCACACCCCTCCTAAGATGCTTACGTAATAGTTTAATGCCCCCTTTATACATAATGAATTGCTAAATTTTTAAGGTTTACGTGATAGAATTTGGGGCTCCGTCATATAGTTTTGGATTTAAAAGGGCTCCGTGACCAAAAAAGTTTAAGAAACGCTGCTCTAGTGTTAAGGGCAGCAAACTCTGGACAATGATGAACAGAAAACGCACATTTTACAACAGCATTGAGAGCTAAAATTCAGATGAATGGTAAGATAAGACAAATGCATTAAAAAATATAGGTCCATTGGATCTGCATTTTTCACAGTGGACCTGTATTTTTTGACTGAATTTGAACCTCCATAAAAAATTCAAGATGTTTCTCATGATGAAACAAGTCATAAAGAAAATATTTGGAGATTAATGTCATTCTGAAAACATTCCTAACTGTTAAGATACTAAAGGATACAGGGTTTTCGAGACAAGACCTCTCTGGCCATAACAAAATTAAGGAAAATGTATCTGGAGGGATGCATTAAGATAAGGTGAAACAATATAAACATACAAGAAATCACAACTTGTCATAGTATTAAAAAAAGTGGTTTAAAAAGTCATAATATTAAACTTGAAGTTCCAAGTCAACAAGAACAAGTGAAATGTACATATCCGAAGGTCCACGAGAGGGAGAAAAATTTCAGTATATTCTGTCTTCATCGTTCAATTCGATACAAAATTGTGTATACTCTATGCTTTCTGATGTTTCAAATTAGCACAATATATAGACTTTCAGTCACTTGGATTACCTAACCATCAAGTCAGATTCATCAGATCCAATTCCATTGTTCAGAACAGGAGTCCACAACCTGGGATAGCCAGACCCCTAGCGGACCCTAGATAGAATTTCAGGGGTTATAAGAGAAAGAAAGATATTGGTTCATGCCCTTGAATGACAGCCAAGTTATTAATCTGAGCATTGTTGACTTTTTTCCTAAAGAAATTAGAATCTACTTGCTCAATTTATATGGGCATTTTATGCATTGAATTAAAACAAGGTTCACACTCGCCTTAGAGAAAAAGATTTCCCAGACTTTCTTGAAAAAATTCCATAATTAATCACAAAACTTCGAACAGAACTAGGGTTTTGGGGCGAATAGCGTCACGTTCACATGAAATCGTTCACAGATATTTGGAAGACTCCCCCCCCCACTTTCCAGGTTTGACCAGAACATCTTGTTTTTCCCTCGATTTTGAGGAACGATTTCATTTCCAGGTTCTAAAGCTGTGGGGGAACCCCTGAAGTTCTTATTATACAGACCTGTAAGGTCCAAGTTGTTGGATAACTAGAAATCGACTGCATGTAATTTTAAAAATTTGGAAGTAAACATTTAGTCGCTTATCATCTTGAAAATCCTTTTTGCAGGTAAACAGTCAGCTGAGCTGTAGATGTGAGTTTATAAACCAAATTTTAAAACAGTACTATGAAAAATTGTCCCAAACTTATACAGTGCAATCTCTCTATAACGATACGCGAGAGACTGGAAAAAGATACACAGTTACAGACAATTTATTATTAAAAACAAGGTTGAACGCAATATATACTCTATATCTGTCGGGACCAGGGGGGGAAAAACACCGTTATGGGCAGATTTCATTGCATAAAAATTTAAATATTTATTACTAGTCCCCAGGAAACCTTATTTAAATGCAACTTAAAAGAATATGAGCAACCACCCATTACTTAAATGCAATTTTCATTTAATTATTTAAACTTTTAGCTAAAAATTCATTATAATTATTATCAATCACAATAACAGAAAACAGCACATGTTAAAAAAAAAATCTTTAATTGGCAAGTTTATTATAATGGGCTCAAAAAATAAAAAATTACTCTGTATCTGTTCAAAACAATCCATGCAAATTAAAAAAAAAAAATCGTAATAAATTTTCCAGTTAATTCCAAGCATTCCCTTTTTTATATGAAAGACTGAAATTTACGACTTGATCAGAAGCATTCCTTCATACATAAAAAAAACCCATATAAATCTATAACTTCACCGAGAACATTGCTTCTAAATATATACGAAACCAGGGAAACTTTTTACAAAGTGCAAAAGTCTATAATTTAATTACAAGCATTGCCTCTTTTCTCTCTCTCTATATATATTATTAAAAAAAAAAAAAAAGCAAAAAAGCGCAAATCTATAAAATCATAATTTCCTTTATATATATATAAAAAAAGTAAAACTTTTTATAAGCATAAGGCAGACATATGCACAAGCTATCCAAAACAAAATATTACATCCAATGCAATATTGCATTTTTCAGTGTTTGATTCTGCTTCAACAAAAGTTACAAAATACATAATTTGATCTTTTTTTTTTACAACGTTGGTTTCACGTTTTCTGTAAACAGATTAAAAAGTGGACAGACATTAAAATGGGCCAAACTCTCAAAAAAGAGCTTCGTTGAGCCTGTAATTAAAAAACGCCATTCACCTTCTGTGAATACATCGAAAGAAAAACCTCCAAAGGGGTGAAAAATCGTTAACGTTTGCCTGTGTTAAAAAGTGTTAAATGGTACCCCAAAACTTTCACATAAAATTTCAAATGCAATTAGATCTGTATAACGTAAAGTCCCAACTAGTATAAAAATGGAAAGACTTTAAAATCGCACATCAAAGGCATCAGCCAGTGAACGTGTTACAAACGACAAAGGGCAATGGAAACACCATATTTCAGAGATCATCGTCTCCAATACCGTCAAACGCATCATTTTCGACGAGTTCTTTAGGTACCATAGATACTCCATTTTTCATCTTCACGCTGGAAAACTTTCCCTAAGGGTAAAAAAATGAAAGCTATGCTACATGCATAAAAATTCATCAATGATACAAGGGGGATATTTATTTATTCCAACCAAAATTTACGATAGGGTTATTTTGATCTTCAAAATGGAAATAAATTTTGAAAAACCACTTATGTGATTAACTATCTAAATATATATATATTTCAGCTTTCAAATAAAATTTGAATTTCTAAATTGGCACTAATGCTTTGGCTTCCCATGCAACCCAAATTTTATGTCATCTAAAAATTTGTACTTTACGATGTGAAGACAGAAGTACCAAAGCCTTCATTAGAGTTGTCCACTTTAATATGAAAACACATCAACTTTGACATGCACCAGGACACCTCCTACATTTTTTAGACTTGCCTCGTAAGCTATATACTAGTAAAATTTGAGATTTGTATTTCAAAATTAAGGCAGTGATCACTACCTTGAACTTTTTACATTTTAATCGTATTTCATGTATGCAAGCTTAAAATGATTGTAGAATGAGATGTATTACATTGTATAAGCATAATATATATTATGTAATTTATTAAATTTTGAGAGAAAAGTGTGCTACGACCAATAGAACTCGAACCTATGACCTTACAAATTATGCGTTAGCTGCTGCGCTTGTTAGTCCTATTGGTTGTAGCACGCTTTCTCAAAATTTAATAAGTTACATAATATAATTTACATCTTTGAATGACAACAGCAATTTACACAGGTCCAAAATATAATACGGTAAAGATAATTCCAATGATTTAATTAAAATAAGTTGTAGGGTGGTGTGGTTCCCTCTGTTGGTTTATATTTACATTAAAATGTACTACATAATATACATATATATTAGGGCGCCACTCAAAATCGGTTGTGGAATTTAATCACGATTCCCCATTTTGTTACTTTTACCAAAAAAATAAACCCCTGAAAGTTTGAAAGCATGTTGTGAATATTTACTGATCGCTCATCACCATTGAACATTCTACAGAAAACGCCTAACAAACAATTGGTTGCATTTTGCAACCAATGGATCAAGGAATTATCCAGTGTTTTAAGAAGACTTATCGACGATCTCTTCTTAAAAGGATAATTCTCAACATGGAAAACGGCAAAGCCTATTCGATAGGCGTTCTTGGTGCGATGCATCTTTCCTGCTTTTCGTGGAACTCTGTTTTGGAAGAGATCATCGCAAACTGTTTTTGCCATGCAGGTTTTGCGAAAGCATCTGCATCCAGCAAATCACCACGGAAAGCGAACCAGAAGATGAAGAGCTGATTATGGGTACTGATCCAGAAATAAATTTTGATGAATTTGTGTCGCATCGTTCGCGAAGTCCAAACGGTAAACCTAGTTTTATATTAAAGTGCCAGAAAATGTGACCGACTCTTCTGACAATGATGAACCTGAACCAAAGCTTACAATGAAAGACGTTTTTAATGTAATTGCGTGCATTACACATTATTTTGAAGAAGAGGACAATTCGGAATGTGTACTGGACATGCTACCAAAGGTTGAGAATTTTATTTTGTAATGCAATTGCGTGCATTACACATTATTTTGAAGAAGAGGACAATTCGGAATGTGTACTGGACATGCTACCGAAGGTTGAGAATTTTATTTTGTAATGCAATTGCATGCATTACACATTATTTTGAAGAAGAGGACAATTCGGAATGTGTACTGGACATGCTACCAAAGGTTGAGAATTTTGTTTTGTAATGCAATTGCGTGCATTACACATTATTTTGAAGAAGAGGACAATTCGGAATGTGTACTGGACATACTATTGAAGGTTGAGAATTTTGTTTTTCAATGCAGGAAGCTCATGCAACCACAGATTACTGGATATTTTCAGCCGCAATAAGTAATGTACACTGTAGTTAACAATAATATACTAGTATAACGTACAATAATACATTATTTTGAATTACGAAAGTGTTTTTTTTTTTTCATTAAATCAAAAAACTATTTTAACATACAGTTCTGAAACAGTACTAGTAATACGTACTGTAATTTTCTATAACAAATTTTCCGTATAACGAATTATTTTTGGGGTCTCTGGGTGTTCGTTATAAAGAGTGTCTACTGTATATTCAAACTATTCACCTGTTCCCAGGATTCTGACTAAGACACCAATTGCTCTAACTCTGGCAGTTTCTTATTATACCAATATAATTGCTCTAACCATAATCATAATTACCAATACAATTGTCTAACTGGGATGGCTTCTTGTTATACCAATTACCAGTTAATAATGGGGAGCAAACAGGAAACACACAGTGTCTGTCCCATTTTACATCAAAAGTTCGCAAGTTTTGAAGTGAGCAAAGTAGGAGTCGCAGGTAGAAAGCATTTCCTTTTATCAATATTTGAAACAGGCTGTATACCTTATTAAAAAAAAAAAAAAATCGCAATTCAAAGTACAGTTGCCATTCATTCCTTACAATAGGTGCAGCGACCAACTTATTTATGCATGAAAGGGGGCACGGTGAGGGGAATGGACAAGTCCATCGCAATTTCCAAATGAGCCGAATCTCTGGCAATATTTGTGTTTGGAAGTCGAAAGTGTTAAAGAGTTAAGACGGTTTTTGTTGACTTTCCCGGGTCTGTGCAAAAAATCTCGTTTTTCCCTGACCTTTAGGGACAATATCAAATTCCGTAACAATTCCAGTTGCGTGGGAAACCTACCAGCAGGTCTGTGTGTGTGTACTCCAAAACTTTTCCGCTTTCGGACAATGGACCGACCAAATGTTGCAAAATCTCAGATCCCAAATGGACAGCGATCGGTTGGTGAAACAAAACAGCATGGTAGAGAAGCAGGATCACAATTATCCAAGCACAAAAAGAAGTGCCGTAGGGAGTTGAAGAAAGAGTGAAGAAAAACTACCTGGTCTTATCAGCAGTGGCTCTCTGTGGTAGGCAAATATATTAATTCCACACTACGGTACGGTCCAAGCCATAAAGGACCACAGTTTTGCCAGCCTATAGTATTAGTCATATTTGTGTTAAATATGCTGCAGGAAAAAAAAGATTACTTACCGTGATTTTACGAATTTGACCCTTCGAGCGTCCGGACACATAATTGACTTCGTCTTTCTGCAAAATATTAGTTTACCTTAATTGATACTGCGAAATTGATTTGATAAACATTTGGTTATTACCACCATTTTTTTATTCACTATTTAACATTTGGTGATTTAACTAATTTGCTATTTAACATTTGGTGATTTAACTAATTTGCTATTTAACATCTGGTGATTTAACTAATCTGTTATTTAACATCAGATGATTTTTTTCACTATTTAACATTTGATTTTTTTCACTATTTAACATTTGATTTTTTTCACTATTTAACATTTGATTTTTTCTATTTAACATATGATGCTTCTATTTTCCCATTACATATTTACTCTCTATCACATAACTGGCTGAAGTCTCTTGGTTCAATGTTTATGGTGCAAGGGCAACAAGGGTCATTTTGCACCAGACAAGGTAAGATTGTAGATACAGGGATTTAAGAATAAATTAAAAATCTAAAGATAAAAATGTGTTACAAATACGATGAAAAAAATGGTGTAATAAGATCAGATGAGATATAAAAAGCTAATATTAGATAAAAAAAATTAAAAATGATTTCATGATTAAAAGAATCACATAAAATGTCACAAAGGGTAAAATTATTTTGGTTAAAAGCTAATGAATATTAATAAAATGAAATAACGAATTACAAGGAAGTTCCATACAGATTTTTTGTCAGTGGAGCAGTTTTTTAATAAATTAAATAATAATATTTCGGGAGCTACCTGCTCCCTTTATCGAGTGAAGAAGGCTGAAGAAAGGAACAATGAAAAGTAGAAAAAAAATACAGAATACAAAACAAAAGACAAAAAATAATATAATGTTGATTTTTAAGTCGCGAGGGAATAAGGTTATGGAGGAAATGAAAAATGGAGAAACAATTGATGGTGGGCCTAGGGAAAATTATTATCTAGAACCTTTGTTTGTAAAAATCATGTAAGGCTCTGGGAGTGTCTTAAATTGGTTTATGGCAAGATGTTTGATTTTATGGCTTTCGAATGATTCCAAAAAGAGTCTGTTGCACAGATTTGTGACGCCTTGATGTAAAATCTCTAGAGAATTCCAATCAGGTACTTGATTTCTTGATGTATGTTCAGCATTATAGAAAAGCACATAATTTTGGTCACGTGGTGGGCATAAACATCATACGAACGTCGAAAATATGTCCGTATTTTGCTACATCCTACGGACCATCTATGAAAGTTAAGGGTTACTCAGTTGGGAGTGGTTACACCTACTCACAAAATTCTCGCCCCGGAGGCTTTCTTGTGTTGACCATATTTGGCAATTGTGTTATCCCTGCGGAGGGTAATAATACCTTAACAGCAAACTATTAATCGATAATTAAGCAACACCAGTTATTAGTTAACTCATTAATTATTAATAACAGGATAATGACGATAAACTTTCAGCTGGAAGACAGATACTTACGCGATTAGAACTAGCAATGGCATCGTGTGAAACAGAGCGACAAACGGAAGATATCTGGTAGCTGCTGCCATCTCTCTTCATGTAATTCCATGAACCACTTCGACTCATGCGTCCGCATTTGTTTGATGTTGTAGTCACACCACCCTTCCGTTTCTGGAGAAGCTCATTCACCATCCCTTGCAAACACACACTCATCATTATAGCCTATATGAAAATGAGCATTGCATTATCTTACTAGAATCACCCCATAGTAATAATAATAATCACTATATAACCATTCAAAAATGATTATTATTGTTTTATATTATGAAGACATCAAAAGTTAGGCTACGACAACTTAAGTCAATCTTAGGCCACACTTGTGCATTTCTCCGCAGCGATTATTTTCAAGGTTGCCAACAAAATGGATTATCCAGAATAGTATAGTACCTGGGGTAAGATGCAGTCTGGTTGTGGGCACGTGAAAATAAGGCTGGTAATGGTGGAAAACACCAAAAAAATAAGGGAACTTGAAAATACAAAAACAAAATTACAGAGTGTTGGTTAACAAAGAGACACTTATGCAAAAGTCCAATAGCGTATTTTTGAAATGAAGAATATATTCATTGAAGAAAGTAATCTGTGGAAGTTGTTTATTTTATTGAGGCCAATTTAATGAACTCCGAACCATTCAAATCTGTGTGAAAAGATGGATAGCCTCCAAACTACATTACATTTGTTGGCGGAAGTAATGTCGCCCTCTCAAAGAGAAGTACTCACAAAAAAACAAAATAAAAAAAAAACTTAGCTCAATGAAACAAGCTCAAGGATAGCATTGAAATTATCAAAAACCACGTTTGAAGACATGTATATCAAGATGAATAATAGTTATGGACTCTTATCATAAGTTAATGTGGTTAAAAATTATTTTAATGACATTTTTATTTGTTTTGATGTTAGATTGCTATTATAGAAATTGAAATAAATTGTAATAAAATGTAAAATAAAATATAAAAGCCTATAAATGTCATTAATTGGAGTCATTTGCTCATTTAACTAACCTGAGTATATTACTACCCAACAAAAACAAATCTTAGGCGTGAAGGGATGGGTGGGGGATTATGAGAGGAGGAGAGGGTAATATAAATAAAAAGCCTACCAAGGGGCATGCGAGAGAAAAAGGGTTGGGAAATGCTGCTCTAGGGTGGCAAAATTGCAATGATGCTGTGCCACTTTTCTGAAGGATCTCTTAATCTCTGCCACTAATGGCATCAAACCCTGGACCCTAGATCGGCAAGAAAAAAAAGCAGCAAGTTCAGTATTGGCAGGCTTTTTTTTTTACGGTAAATGGAGATGCCACACACTATGCTACATCCAATGAATGACCTCAGAATAGAGGATAATACATTACAAGAGAAAAATTTGAACCTCTCAGGCATTAGGAGAAATCAACTTTCTCGAATAATCGTTTCTGTGTTTATGCTACAAGGACAGCAAAGGCCATACTGCATCCAGACTCACAGTATTGGAAGGAATATGAATCTATACTGCTGGGAGAACCAAACCTCAGATAATGGTTAGCAGAAAGTGGTATGCATCCCATGATGCCGCTCGGAGTCCAACCTAGGTCAATGACATGACAGAAAACGGTATCACCACTATGACACAACAGGACAATGCATGAAAGTTTTCTAAAGAAATCCACACTTCCTAAGGCTCGGGAAACAAATTCCAGGCTACAGTGAGTGGCTGATCGATAAGCATTAATTTTCGGAATCGAATCTGGATTAGCGGCACACTAAGAGAAGAAATCAGCACTGCACCATTAAAGAAGACCCTTCGGAGAATACGGGCTGTTATGACACTCCTCTAAAACCAATGTGTTACTTAGTACTTCCTTGACTGAATAGGTATGTAGAGTGTCTATCCAAATTCTGTTTCAAACTTATCGACTTTTCCAGGTTTTGCAGAGTGAATTTTAATTTCTGGTCGTTAAATACAGTAAACAACACACAATGCACTAAAATTTGTATAACAAAAACAAGTTTCAAGACCATAAGATCCACTAACGTAAACTCCAAGGCTATTTATCATTCAATTACAGTGAATTTACAAATACAAAACCGTATTAAAAAAAAAATACACTTCTTTACACTAAAAACTTGCATTAATTAAATATTGACAACAACATTTTCTTTTGGCCCATTTTGAGAGCTTAACTATATAATCGCAAAGCTGATGCTTCATCTTCTATTTCATTTAAAATGTGTATGACTGTATATAAGGCAAAGGAGATTGGTATGATCAAAACCCCTTACAAAGTGGATAAACTCCATTAAATTAATTTAGCTTCTTTTCCCCCCGTTTTAGTTACATATTTGGCAAACATTTTCTCCTAAGAAATATATGGGCTTAATAATTTTATATAAATTATATTAGTTTTGATGCACAAGTTTAATTTTTGGAAATTTAGTCAAAATTACAAGTTTTTCAAAACTTTTAGTATGCAATTTGATACGAAAAGCACAGTTCAGGAAAATTATTTTAATAAGCTATTTATTATAACAATGAATTTTAAATTTCCCTGACTTTTCCAGTCAGAAAAAACTTCCCTGACTTTTCCAGATTTTCCAGTTCCGTAGACACTGTGAGTTGTGTTTATGACACAGGGACAACAAAACAAAGACCATTCTGAACTAAACAAGGGGAAGTTGTGCACCTGGTTTTTATATGTGTGTGTGTGTGAATTAGGTTTTACACATAAAGATAAAAAGCAATTTAAATACATTAATAAAACACAAATTATGCAATTTAATCAGATGAGGGTGCAAGAACTAATGTTAGATATTAAAAATGTCTAATATTAGACATTTTAATGGTCTAATATTAGACCATAAAAATGATTTAACGATTAAAAGAATCACATAAAATGTTACAGGAGTTAGGAGCTCACGAACACTGTTGTTTAAAAAATTTATGACTAAACGAAACACTTGATGGCTGGTTGGAAGTGGGGCATTTCTTTGATGATTAGTAATACAGAGCAAGATCTCTCCTTACCTGATCGCTCACCACACACACCCATTTCAGATCGTCTTTACCGACAAGATACTCAAAGGATAATTCTAAGCGAAGCTTTGATGACAACTGGGATGTCGTTGTGATAGAAGCAGCATCTGAAATCTTTACAAAGGAAGATAAATTCTTACATTTTTCCATTGAAATCACAAGAATATTTTGTACTTTTCTATTGAAATCACAAGAATATTTTGCATTTTTCTATTGAAATCACAAGAATATTTTGCACTTTTCTATTAAAATTATAATAAATAATCACAAAAATTTTTGTAACCTTTACTCACCGATGTCGTTATTCGCCAACATTTTATCCTAGTCACACGGAATGCAATTTCTTTTTCTGGCAACTGCACACGTCAAAAAAAAGAATTTAATAGAAACACTATGCAATTACTCATTGCAATTTCAACAACAAATATTAATAATAAATGATAATACACAACGATACTAAAACAATGGAATTATTGATAAAGAAGAAAGATTTATTAAAACTCACCGAAGAATTCGGAAACTTGAATATAAAATCTTTCCCGCCAGCATAAACTATGACGGACGTATTCGGCTGAGGATAATCACAAATGCATGGACGAAACTGGATGTGACCAAACAGCCTCAATGTTCTGGCGAGTTTCAGGTACTAAAAAACACGACTAAAGTCATGCCAAAGCAAGAGAATAAAGTCAACTAATGCCTAAAATGGGATGCATACAATTGATAACTACCTCACATTTGGACCCCCGGGCTTGTAGAATGGCAAGGCGCTTTTCCGTTTCAGTGTTCGTTATTGTCCATCCCTGTTCTACGTCGCTGACTGCCTGATTGTACAGCAGCATTAAGGCGACTTTGTTCTCCATAAGTTCTTCGTCATATGAAGGATCCCAATAACTATATATATATATATATACAAAATAAATACACAACAGTATAGATCAAATGAAAATAAATAATTAAAAAAATTCAATATTGAAATTCTTAAAAAAAAAAAAAAAATAGTTTGTGTTTACAAGGGAAAGGATAGCTAAGATCATGTTGCGTCAGGCACTAGTTTTCAAAGGGAAATCCTAATTCTTTTGCCTAAGGAACTGGACTGCCATGGGCAGAAAAATGGCAGGTGCTCAAGGGTCACCCTGGGAATCAGTTTCAGGTCAATGGCATGAGAGATGAGCATGTTATCTTTTACTGAACCAAAAGTTATTTAAAATAAGCATATATACTTCCAAAATTAAAATAAATAAATCACAATATGAAACTTCCATTTATAATATACAGAGATTATAAAATTCATATTAAAATACACTTTTCTTTTATCCACTTTTCTCAGAAAAATTATCAATTATTTTCCCATAATTAATATCGAGAGCATCCTTTTCTATATATAATACAGTTAGACAACTTAATTTCGACCGACTTAAAGAATTTTCACTCTTTGTAACACGGAAACCAATCTTTCTCCAGTGCCTCTGTTTAAAGTGGTGTGTTAGGTCTCCACTATACTGGGTCCCTCAAGAACAGCGGGCCTTAAACACTTGTTTTCTTTGCCTTCTATAATCCAGTCCCCAAGTTAAATGAACTAACAATGCACTTTAAAAAATCCTGAATGGAAAGAGAATTCACTTCAAAAAATCCCGAATGGAAAGAGGATTGGCCACTTTAAAAAAAAGTAATCAGTTCAGTTGAAAAAGAAAATTGCCCCCATTTTAAGCAGGGAATAAACATGTTTGTTGGTTGGTTATATTTTTATGGCGTAAGGACAACAAGGGCCGTTCTGTGCCATAAATGGTATTTTTTTGCATGGTCACCGTAATCGAGGGGAGGGACCTGTCCCCCAATGTTGGTATTAGGGCTCCAGGTTCCCCCCCCCCCTCAATTTCAAAGGAAAATTTTATGATAGGTAACGTCGTTCAAAGTTTAAAATATTTTCTCTTTCTTTTCTTTTTTTTTTAATCTAAGGAATGTGGTTATATTTTTCGGCATAGTGTATTTAGTGTGAAATAAAAAAATACGGTTTGTCATTTATTTGATGTAATTATACCTTTTGTTGGATTGTATTATATAGCTCTCTTTTCTGCATGGCAGCGTTTTCATTGACATGTTATTATTTTCAACTGTCAAACGGAATGTTTTTAATAACGTTACAACTATACTTTCTCTATTTTAATTTTGCAAGCTTGAGGACCTTTTTGGCCCAGTAAGCTCATTGCCAATGGCATAAATTAATGGGACTGTCTGCATCAACATCAGCGTAATAAATACAAAATTTAGTAAGGAGCATTGCATGTGAAAATGAAACTGGAAATGTAAATAGAATATTAATTTTATGGTAAAGTGAACGTCATCAAGCAGAAGCACATTTAACTTAAACACTGCTTTGTTGATGTCTGTTATCCCTGTAAAGAGTTGTTAACAACAAGGCCTTAACCATACATTTTTTCGGGAAGG
>QLNU02015003.1:121288647-121299817 GCA_006491805.2 Dysdera silvatica | reverse complement strand
TGTTGTTAAACAGGGCTGTAGCCAGCAGGTGGTCCCAAGAGCTTGTCCCCCCCACTTCCAAAATGTTTTTGTTACCAATACTTATTCATTATTGAAGTTGTCAAAATCCGTTTGTTTGTGGTTTTGTGGCTCAAGGACTACAATGGTCATGCTGCACCAGGACCTACTGTTTTCCAAGGAATGCGAACCTCTTAAGGCCTAGTGAACCAAACCCCTGACTACAGTGAGCAGTGCGATCTTTGTGAGATCTCTGAGTAAGTGTTCTTTGCACTGCTGGGAGTTGAATCCAAGTTAACGGCACACTAGATGAACATGGTACAACATTGCGCCACAGCAGGATCTGTAAAAATTTTATATGCTGCAAGAGACTTACAATTTTTCGAGGAATACAAACTTCCATTGCCTAAGGAATGACAGCCTAGGCCATGATAGACAAAAAAATAGCACAAGTTCTACATTGGAATCAAACCTGGGTGTGCAACGTGATAGTTGAATGCATTTCCAATAGGTCACCGTATGGCAAGGATTGAAATATACTTTATTTTTTTTTACTAGCTTCTTGTTACCCATTTCCTTCAATGACCTAGTCAAACATTTAATGCTGCGAAGATGTAACTACAATTGAAATGGCCGAAATCAGATATGTTGAAAGGCAGCCCATGAAATAAATATGACATTCAACATTTTATAGTGATTTTAGTACTATAACTGAACAGCAAAAAAACTGTTATACTATATTTAGAACACAATCACCCCGGTGGCTTTGCATTGACCAACGTTTGGCAAATTGTGTTAGCTCTGAGAAGGAAATAATTTCTTACGAGAAAACTATATTAGTTATAACTATAAGCAAGGAAATATCCCTACCTCTTCCGTATCACAAGGCTATAATTGCTACCCGCAATTTTCAGGGACAAGTATGGAGATTCGATATCT
The DNA here is from genome assembly GCA_006491805.2 of Dysdera silvatica. Taxonomy (NCBI): domain Eukaryota; kingdom Metazoa; phylum Arthropoda; class Arachnida; order Araneae; family Dysderidae; genus Dysdera; species Dysdera silvatica. The sequence goes on along the minus strand of QLNU02015003.1, from coordinate 121,298,881 downwards.
TGGAGTCTCCGTTCAACTGTTGGCGAACAAATGCAATATGCATCGTGTACAATACGGTGATTGCCTCACATAACGCAGTATTCCCATGGCTATGATTGCAGATGAACATACAAAGAATGCAGCAAAATACACATACCTGATATTTCATTCTGAAGCTTTGTTATAAGATACAAACAAAAGTACGAAATGAAAGTCTCTTCCAAGTCAAGGGCAGTACAAACAGCCTAAGTAAACAACAAAACAATTTCAATCACACATCAAATTTCATTAAACTTAATTACATTATTTTAGACATATATACGTTAGCACCTTACACACAAATTGATTCTCTTACTACATGAATATATAAGCCGCATATTGTATTATCTGCATGCGACATGTTAGGGTCATGTTAAAGTCTTCACTAATGAATTCAAATCAAAGAAGTTTTATACGTCTTGAGGGTTAGTCTGTAAGTGGGGTGCAGCGAAATAAAAAAAAAAAATATATATAAGAAGCTATTCAGAAGCATTGAAAGGGATAAAGAACAGTGGGTGCAGCATATCCATTTCAGAGAGGTGTGTAGGTTATGCAACATGTGTAACAAAGCATGAATTTGACAATGGACTTATAGCGAAGTTTTTGTTGACCAACATGTGGTATTTTATCTGACTCCAGCTTTACTATATCTTACTATATATTGGTTGCTTGATTGATACTGCATATTAAACTCGGCATATGTGCAAGTCCTTGAAATGACTGATCCAGTTGTTAAAAACAATAATTTATTGCATTATCAAATGTAATGTAAATAAATCTGATTAGTATAAAGCAATGTAATTCTAACCATAACTGACCGATAACAAGCGAGGCCTTAAACATCAATGTACGGAGTGCCAGCTAACAGCTAGTTAAGGGAGGCAAGAGAGTATGCATTTACCCATACCTTATATTTGGCAGGTGACATCATGACAATACATTTACGTAATTTTATGCTAATCAGCATGCAACAGACTACATGATTACATTTTTATCAACGGGTGGAAGTTTTAGGAGTATATAACGCATCAGCAGAGGTGGAGTTACATCTGCGGCTTATAGACTGTCATTTTTAGCCACCCAATCTTACAAATGTAACTAGAGGTGTAACACAGATTTTGATGCTTTTGTCAAACTCTTCATTTGATGCCACTGACTGTTATTTCATATTCGCAAATAATATTCGCGACTTTGGAGGCTTTTGAGTTTCTCTTAAGGTGGCGCCCATAGCAGTTCTCCCTCTGCCAATGCCCAGTTGCGCCTCTGAACGTAACTGAAAATTAGTAACTCAATTGGCCACCAAAACATTCATCGCTGCCTTGGCAAATTTTTCGTCGAAAAAATTTGCTGCCGTAGGCTTCAGCTTGCCTGGTCCCCTCTTGCAAATTCTCTCTGTGCTCGTTTGCTCGTCCTGCGGTGCCAGAACAGCAAAGGTCATGCCAGGCCAGGAAACCTGTATTTTGAAACAAACCGGAGCAAAAACTGTCCACTACGAGACTGACAGTGATGAAAACAATAATACTACATTTCATTCAATTTTAAGTGTTCGTAAAACTTTAAAGTGGATTTTCTCAGAATGTGTTTTTTGAGCTTGAGTGCATGGTAACTTGCCAACTGGTTATTATAATTGAATAAAATTTTCCAGAAAACTTTATTATTAATAGTACTTTACAACTTGTACCTATCTTTTGCAATTTTTATTCATATATTATTAAATATTGACAAAATAAAGTCTTAAAATACGCATAAAAAGCCATATTTAAAGAAAAAAATAATATTCATAAATAATTTTCAGAATTACTTTCCTTTTTTTAAGGTAGGGTATGAGTACAGCATATCTGTGAACAATTTGAGCCCATGAGCAACACTGTAGCAGCAAAATTTAAGTTAAAATTCTACGCGTAGTCTGTTGCCACGCAATATTCAATTCGTAAATCATATTTAATATTTTGTAAAATTAAGAAAAATATTTGACATTTAAAATTATTTTTGGTCATGCTACAATAGATAGTTCGTTATTGTTGATCAAAAAATTTTTTAATTAGATTTATATTTACTGAGAAAACTAAAGTTAAAAAACCATTATAAATTTCTCCATTTTGAGAAACTAAATGGTCATATGACCCCTTAAAGACTACAGTGAGCAGTTCGTTGGCAAGCATGCTTTTTCTGGCACTGTTGGAAGTTAAACCCCGTTTAATTGCCTGCTCGGTGAATTCATCACCACATAGCATTAATGTTCATGTTAATTGGTTTGGTCTAATATGGCAACTGACAATCTAATTACATAAGTGAGCTATTTCACATGCTTGCTTACCAGAGACCTACTTCCAAATTCGCGTAATAAAAAAAACTAATTTTATTACCATTATTATTACAAAAGTGTTGGTATGTCTATACTTAGATTTCAGCTTTACGATAATGTTTGTTTATAAAGAGTTACAAAATTAACTTAAGAATGCAAAAATGTTCTGGAAGGAATGTTCCTGTGGGTAAAGAATACACGGTGAATTGGTCGATCACACTCTAAAGAATTGTCACTGGCTTTTCTAATGCAATTAACTTTAAGCATGGAAAGCATAAAGATCAAATTACCATTAGCTATGCTCCACATGCACCTTTTATGTGAGAAGCGAAATGGGTTCACATACTGTGGTAGGATTAGATTAGAATACACAAAAACTAGTAATGCAAATACGTGAAACACAAATCACTTGCTTTACAACACGATTTATAAACAACCATATAATACACACAGGAATGTGGAAAAAGTAATCAAGGACGAGGTGTACTACCCTTTGTCCATAACCATACAATTTACAGAAAATGAAATATTCGGTAAATCATCAACAGTTTTCTATTGTAAATATGAATTTAAATACAGTTAAGCAAAGTTATAACAAGCAGCAAAGAACCAAATAATTGTCTTCACTATAACCGTGATTCGATATAACCATTTATCTTATTATTAAATAATAGTTAATTTACATAATCTATGAAACAATATTCTCAATCAATTACGATCATTCAAGCAAATTAATATTTAATGAACAAGATAAAATTAATTCCCAGAGTAAGAAAAAAAGCTGTAGGAATACATTCCATTTTCAATATGAGAGCGATCTAAATGTTACAGAAATCTGAAGTTTACTTTGTGACTGTTTCATAGTAAAGGTCTTATTTTTAAAGTAAACAAAAACTCCATAAAATCTTTGAATATAAAGGTAAAAATAGAGAAAAAATTATTTCTTATATCCGTAAAATAGTTCGTTAGAGCCTTAATATCCCTTATATATATATATACACACACACATATATACATACATGTCCCACAGCCATCTTCTGCCTAGAACGACAGCACTCGACCGAGCGCTGCTGCTAAGCAGTGGTGGTCGGTGGTCACTCCATAAGGGGGTGACACGAGTCCCGCTTTAGCGGAGAACTCTGACTGCGGTGACCGAAGTTTGGAATCTTCGGTAAACTGCAGGTCCAGCTTGTCAACCCGTCTGGCCAACATGGTGAACTTAACACTGTCTCCTCTGTATTTCTTTCACCATACTATGTGTGATAACAGAGAGACCTCCATCTTGCAGTGGATTGAAAATGGTTGATGACATACATATATATTATAAATTAAACTAACCAAAAGTCACTTGTCTTTTATAGCTACGAATTCATTATACCTGCGTTTATCATAACCGAGTTCCAATGCATATTTTAAAACTTACTAGTTTTATTACTCTGTCAGTATTATAAACATTTCAGTTTACACTTTATGCGTGCAAAAAATGAAATTCGTGATATTGACATTCTATGAACGTACACAATGCAGCCTAAATAAAAGTAAAGAGGCTTGGTGAGGGCGGATGTATTGTACTTTGTAAGGTGTCAACGTAAGTTGACATAAAGGACATGAGAATGTTTGGATGTCTCAACACTTTCAATGTGATTTTTGAAAAATGACGGTATACTCAATGTCAATACTTAATGCCGAGGACACTTTCCTCAGAAATGAAGTGTCACATGAATTAGAGACAATCATTATAACGTTATCTCGAGTAATGTTATAATGACACGTTGTCATTAATAACATTAATAGAGTATGCATAAAGTATCACATTGGCTAATCGAATACCTACAACAATGGAGGATTTTCTTCAGAAACACAAATTACTATTTTGAATGAATTTTTGTCATTGGCAACAAAAACAATCTACGTTACAATGATGTAACAAATCAGCAGCATGTGAGGAAACTTTATGTGTGCACTGAATGTATATATGTGTTTTTTTTCCACTATAGAGCCTTTTGGATTCAAGAGAAAACAGTTTTTCCAATCTACGAGAAACATTCGTTTTAAACACGAATAGCAAAAGTTGTGTTGTGCAGGAAATCTACAGTTTCCCAAGAAACTCAAGGCCCAAGAAAACAACCCCAGACTACAATGAGTATTTAATCAGTACTTTTTTTTGGCACCGTTGGGAGTCAAACACATGTTAATGGCCTATTAGGTGAACATGTGTACTACCGCAGGGTCAGTCAAATTCATGAGACAACGGTTTTAGGAATTTAAGAGAAAAATCCATGAAATTTATAAGAAAAGCTTTGGAGGGAAAAAGTCCAAGATATACAGTAAAACCTCTCAACAACAATATTATACAGACCGAGAAAAATTATCATTGTAGAGGGAGTTATTGTTATAGGGAGGGTTCATTATACAGTAAAACCTCTCTACAACACTATTATACGGACCGAGAAAAATTATCGTTGCAGAGGGATTTATCGTTATATCGGATATAGTTTTTCAGAGGTTGTACTGTATATATATCATCATCATCAACCATTTTCAATCCACTGCAGGATGGAGGTTTCTCTATTATAACATATACACATAGTACGGTGAAATAATTACAAAGGAAGCAGCGTTAAGTTCACCACACTGGCCAGACAGGTTGGCAAACTGGACTTACAGTTTAACAAAGATACCGAACTTCGGTCGCCACAGCCAAAATTCCTGCACTAAGGCAGGACACGTTGTGTCACCCTATTATGGAATGACCTCTACCGTGGCTACTTTGAAGCGGAGCGCCAGTGTTCTTAGTAGAGAATGGCTGTGGAATAATATATACATGATGAATAATTATTTTCTCTTAAAAGACATTAAGATTACTCGATATAAATTAAAAACGTAACTTACATTCAAAACATCAGAAGATTTATCTAACGAAGACACACAGACACTAACTTTCTGCCAGTTCATCATATATACATCGAGATCGACAGTTTCATCCTTGGCATTCTGAGTTTCTTGTTGGGCACTTAGTAAAAACCCAGTAAAAAGCTCGCTGTTGACAATTCTGGCATCTTGGCTAACTGCATACAAAAGAAAGCGAAGTAGTGTGCCATTTAATTAAAGTGGCATGTCATACAGCTAAAGCAGCAAATATTGGAACAAATTTAAAGCAGCACATCATACAGTTGAAGCAGCTATATATAAAAATTGAAATAGTTACATATAAGAATTGAAATAACTACATATAAGAATTAAAATAGATACATATATAAAGGCGGTTTCCCAAGGGGTATATGTGAATTCAATTTATGTACGACAAATGGGTATCCGGAACTGAAGATTCTCGTGTGATTCAACGTTCTCCCAACCTGCCTACATTTTGTCTCTGAAACATACATTCAAGCTTTTGAGTATTGCAATACAAAGGAGTTTGAAGTAGCCAACATTTTGCTAATATATATACAGTAAAACCTCTTTTAACGACCACTGTATTCTAGAAACAGAATTTCTATCCACCCCATAGACCAAATTCTAAATTTACCTCCATACAGAGACCATCTCTCTGAGTAACCATGTTTTCCATAAAGCAACCGCTGTTGGTTCCATGAGGTTTTACTGCACATGTGTATATATGCACAATTAAGTGACATTAACATGAATTCATCCTACTTTTGATGCAGCAATACATAGCTAATGAAATAAGGTGTATATCAGCTGGCTTGGTGAGTATATACATGGTAAGCTGAAGGGACATTCTGCAAACATATCACTCGTTGTTGTCATGAGTAAAAGGAGAGATTTATCAGAGTTGCAAAAAGAGACGATTGTCGATTTTCATGCAAAGGGTGGAAGCATTTCTGGAAGAGTACAATTTGTGAACTTGTGAACTGCTTGTGTGCTGTTGTTGTGAAAGTGTATTGTGGTTGGACAAATGGTACTATTGTGAATAACTAAAGTGGAAGATGCAGAGCACTAGGTGCTATTGATATGAGAAGCGAATGTTGACCATGAAGATGTGCAAGGGCTTACCAACATACTACAGTGAAGTAACTCACCACATCAAAATGAATCAGGTGGTTACCAAGCATGTCTAAAACAATTAAGCGAATACTGCTGCACATGGGGTTCCAAAGCAGATGGATGGTCACCACACCTATGATAATAAAACTGCATCAGAAGAAAGGGCTTAAATTTGCATGGCAGTATCAAAATTGGACTACCACTGATTGGCAAAGGGTTTCCTTTTATAATGACTTACATTTTCTGCTTCATCGAACAGATCGATGTTGGCATATCCGGAAAGAAACATCAAAATTTTGCAACCACTGCTAAAAGAGTGCAAGGTAATGGCAGCAGCATTTATGGTCTGGGGAATGTTTTCATAACATTGTCTGGGTCTATTCATACCCACGGAAGGCATTCATGACCAATTTGGTTATGAATCCATCTCATGTACACACTAACATGTTGATCGAAGCAGATGAGGAAGACAATGCAATGTGTCACATGGCTAGAACTGTTAGACAGTGATTTCAAGAGCAGGACCAAGACTTTTACATACTTCCCTGGCCCCTTAATTCCCTAGGCTTGAACCCAATTGAGAATCTGTGGCCCCCATTTCAATCGTCTTGTTTGCTGTATGGCTCCTCCACCACATAAGCTCTAGCAGCTGTAGGATGTACTGTGGTCAGGATGACTCCAGATACCTATGACAACCATCCAGCACATTACTGAGATATTCCCAGCCCATCTACTGACATCTGTGCTGCACGCAATGGTTCCTCTCAATGTTAGTTGGTGGTGACATTAATGAGACTCGACTGTATGGAATTCTCCTAATGGTTTATAGGAATATTCATGCAACATTTGCATTACACAAACTTATCCATGTCAAAAATGGTAGCCATGTTTGACAATAAACAGGATCTAAAAAAAAGTATCAACAGATAAAAAAATTTGTATCTGATAAAGTATTCTCAATATTAATGGTACAATACTTCCGTATGCTTCGTCAGCCACCTTGATCATGTGCAGCTGAGGTTCTTGGACGGCTTGAATTTAGTATCGCGACACTGCATCACCCGAGTCTTAATATATGGAAGATTTCCTTTGTTTTAATGTAAACTTAGTATCTATCATACCCACATTACCTATACCTAGCCTCCATGTGAAACCAGATGAAGAATCAAAGTAGCTATATGAGAATTCAAATAATTCAGAAATCTAATATCCCTAATAAAAAACACAAATTAATTCATATAAGAAATCATTAGCTATAAGAAACAAACTAACACAATGGTGTTAGTAATTATGTAATGATATACTCGGCTTGCTTGAAGAATTGCATCTGCAGAAAGTTAGTTGGGACAGAACATTTTAAGAGACATCTCGATATACTTTCATAAATGAAGACTCATTAAACAATATGGAGATGAAATGTTAGACACTGACATAACAAAACACTTTTATACAGGGACAGAAATGGTAACTAACATTGTAGGATTACACAATAGAAATACTTGTTCATTCTACAGGCTTCATTCATTATTGCCACTTAAGAAACAAATTACGCAATTTGAATAATAACAGTTTCTAAAGTCCGTAACATTCCAAACTGTTTTCTTTTATGTTTGGCAAATGCTATATATAATTTCGCTCAGTATATGTAGGAACAGTATGTGTGAGTTCTGTGTTCTGAAATTAAATTCAGTCTTCCATTTACCATCAGCATGTGCACATGTATCATTGAAGGCTCTGACGAAAAGGCACATTAAATTCTTTTAACACTGCATTATACTTTTTCATCTTTTGGTATCATGAGCTATTTTAAAGATTTAATGTTTAATAAATATAATTTCCAATGGAATGTGACAATGCCACATTTGTGTTAATTACAACATGAAATCGTTCCAATTTTACGCACCAAAAACTACACAGTGAGTTGTCCAGAATGAGACTGATGGTTGAACGAGATCCCCAAACCATGACAATTTAAAACAAAGTAAGCATGTAATGGTTGGCTATGTGCTAACATATAAAGGTTCAGAGTTAACATTGATGCACTACCACGATAACATACATGATTAGGCTGCTGAGCAACCATTTAATTAATCACAGTGTATAAAAAAGTCTTAGTTACGTTTGACAGTGAGAGGACAGCTGAAGTCATACAATGAAGGGACCTACAGTTTTCCGAGAAGTCCAAAGCCAACTGTTGATTATGGAATTACACTCAGAACTACGATGGAGAGAAAAAATGCAATATATGTCCGACGGCACCATTAGAATCAAACCAAAGTTAATGGCATAAGAGACCAGGAGGTTACCACCACACCAATGTAGGGTACATAAAAACATACACATACAACAGAATGAGAGAAAGGAAGCTGGGGCAAAAATGCCACAAATAACCATTCACATAAATTTTAATTCAATTAATTTAAAATCCCAAGGAAAAAAAAAAATCGGGACACTGAAACAAAAATTAGATTACCACTTTACCTAACAATAGATTGGAAATATATATATATATATCAGGGTTCGAAATTAGCGGGTGCACATAAAATTTTATTCCTGCACGTAAATTTTTAATTTAAGTGCACACATTGCACTTAACTATTCATAACTACATGGCTACTTACTTTTTTTTTTCAAGAACAGTGACCTACGGAATAATTTTATATAATTTTCTCAATGTATCTGCATTTGCTTTGAATTTTTTTTTATTACATACGAACGTTCAATTATTTTGAAAAATTGTATCTTTTTCAGCTTACGTATAATTGCCGCACTTACATTTTACCTCTTTTTAATGTAGAGGTTTACTTTCTATTCTGTTAGTTACTTATACACCTAACTAGTATTTGGTGCACTTACGTTACAAAAGTTGGGTGCACTTTGCACCTGATTTAAGAAGTTAATTTCGACCCCTGCCATATCATGGATAATTTTTGAGTATTTAGGTACATACCCTGTTGAATGTATTTTTCCAGCAAGACCCTCCTCTCCTCAATTTGAGTTGGCGTCAAGGGTAAAAATTTTTTTGGCGGAAACACTGGAAGAGAATGTGGACCATACTCCTTCTTTAACTAGAAAAGCAACAAAAATACCAAAAGTCACAGACATGCATACAATATGTCACCATCTCTTAATGATGATCCACTGCAAGATGATGGTCATTCTATCACCACGCATGCACATAGTATGGTGAATACAACACAAAGAGTTTCGCCTTAAGCTCATTATATTAGCTAGCTACATTGGTAAGATAGATCTATCCATTCAGATTCAATGAGAAATTTGAACCTTGACCCCATGGTCAATGCAGGTTCCTGTGCTATGGCGGAACATGCTGTGTCACCATCCCATCGGGTGAATTTTCTTTACCAGGGTTCTCGCTCACCATGGAGAAAAAAATTCCCCAACTTTTCCAGGTTTTCCTCCTTCATTTTGAATCATGATTCCCTCCCTCAGACAGCAATTTCACAGAAATGTTTCATAAATTGCTTATCAGAATTGTGTGATTTCACATGCATTAAAATCAAGACTGTAGCCTGGATTTAATTTAGGGGGTCAAAATTTTTTGTAACATATATTTATACAATCACTGCATGCAAAGCCCTAGTCAAGTCCAATCAAAAATTTAGTTTGGGGCGGGGAGTGGTCCCTAAGATCCCCCTCCCCCCTCTGGATAGGGGTATGATTAAAATACACCAACCAATAGAGGAATTCAATCTCACATAATAAAGTGTCTCTCACAGATATACCATTGAATGCAATACTATGAAAGACAGTCTGCATACATTCATCACACCAATATTGCCTTTCCCCTCCCCTATCTACTTCCTGTCTAAACAATATGTAAACAGTTGCCCAATACATCTGCCAAACAGGAAATGCCCATCAATCAATTACCACTACCTT
>QLNU02015003.1:121275211-121288547 GCA_006491805.2 Dysdera silvatica | reverse complement strand
ACAAGAAATCACACATTGCAGGCAACAGGGTTTGAGCTGCTCCTCTGATTTCAGTTGTTTCGGAAGCATCACACAATTCCTCAATGGCATCAACAATCTTCTTAAAGCACTTAAACATAGGCTTAACAGCTTCATAGTGAGTACTCCATCTTGTTTCTGAAAGTCTCTTAACTGTAACTTCAACATATGTCAGAAGGATCGTCCATCTGTGCATAGAAGCTGAGAAAAACATGTACAAACTGTCTAAGGTTCCAAAAAAAAGTCACAAATAATGGAACTGTTGCAAATGAGTGTACTCCACGCAGATTGAGAGAGTGGTTTGTACAGGGTACAAACAATGCTTTAGGATTAAGTTCACAAATCCTTTCTTGAACTTCTGAATGCACTCCTGCCGTTGTAGAAGCATTGTCATATCCTTGTCCTCGGCACATTGTTATATCTAGACCATCCCGTTCAATAACCTTAAAAATATCTTTCGTTATGTCAGTGGCTTTTTTTCCAGTTAGCTGAGAAAAACTAGAAATAACTCCTTTATTTCAACTTTTTTATTCTCTATGTGAAAGATTTCGCTCTATTGATCTATGTGCGAGATGTCAGGCATGCTGTCAAAGATAATGCTAAAATACTTTGCATTTTTAATATCAGTCAAAATTTTTTCTTTAATAATTCTACCCAGAAATATAATAAACTCATTTTGCGTGATGGGAGACAAATAGATTGTTAATAACTTACCCGACTGCGACTCAGGGTTCGTACGGTGCTTAAAAACCTTAGAATGTGCTGATTTTTTATTTTGGTTTCTAAGGCCCGTAAAAAGTGCTGATTTTTTATTACTATCATTTTATTTTTATCGTTTCCATTCCTTAAAAAGTACTTATATTTACGACAATCTCTGAAGAAAAATACTTATTTTGCCTTTTTCTTCTCAAGACGATTTCCCTCGAGAGCCCTTCACGATCTACGCAGGCGCAGCTTCCAGGGTAGAAGTGGGTCATTCATGAATGAATGGGTCTTTTTCAACTATTCACAAAAATTACCTGTTCGTACAGATTTTTTTGAACTACTGTTCTTTGTTATCATTCCTGATCATCATTCGCAGTCCGCTATCTACAGGGGTGATTACGTTCCAGGATTTCTGGGAGTTTTTTTTTAATTACAAAAATTTCATTTTGCTTCCTATAATTTCTTATATTCCTTCGGAAATCAGTGTTTTTACCAAAAATATTACGTAACTTTTCAGGGAATTTTCTGGTATGTTCAGGGAATCTGGTTTGGACTTACAACTACCCTTGGATCGAGTTCGTTGTTCGCGATCACCATTCTTTGTTCGTAGTTCGTCATCATTGTTCATGGATCATGGTTTTCGTTCGCAGTTCGCGGTCAACTGTCTTCGTTCATAATTTGCAATCATCGTTCATAGATTGTAGTCTTAGTTCGAAGTCACTACCAAGCAGTCAAGGATGCATCGGAAAAGGAGATATATGCTCGCACAAGCTGCACTATGCCATATATATATCATCATCATATTCAACCATTATCTATCCACTAGCATTTAAGGCTGTCTCTCCAACAGCTTTCACAATAAAAGTTCATCCTTGGCCATTCGCTTCCACGTCGCCACTCCCCAATCCCTTCTTTTTCTTATCAACCATCTAGTTTGAGGACGTTTTCTAGGTCTTCGGTGGTCTCTTGGAATCCAGTTCAGAATTTCTGTTGTCCATCGTTGATCAGTTCTTCTTGCAATATGCCCAGCCCATCGCCATTTCAGTCCTTTTACTTTAACAATGATGTCCTCTACTCTAGTTTGCTCTCTCACCCAAGTGTTTCTTTTTCGATCTCTCCTAGTTATTCCAAGCATGCACCTCTCCATGCTCCTTTGCGTTGTCTGTAACTTTCGTATTGCTCCAACTGTTAGACTCCATGTCTCTGATCCATAAGAGAGGACTGGCAATACACACTGGTTGAAGACTTTTCTTTTTAGACATAAAGGCAATTTCCCCTTCAGGATAAAACTGTTTCTTCCAAATGCACTCCAGCCAAGTTTAATACGTCTGTTGAGTTCTTTCATAATGTTGCCATCCATTGAAATCAGCTGGCCAAGGTAAATATATGAATCAGCAATTTCTAGCTCAGTGTTGTCAACTTGTATTTTTGTTTCCTCTACAAAATTATTGAACATGATCTTAGTTTTTTGTAGGTTCATCTTGAGTCCAACTTCTTCACTTCTAGTTGAGAGCTCTTGTACCATGTCTTGGAGTTCCGTCCACAGGTCAACAATGTCATCAGCAAACCAAGTAGATGATTTAAATATTCACCTCCACCTAGTTTTATTCCCTTGTTATTCCAATTTATCAGCTGAAAACCATCTGTAAAGCAGAAGGCGCAAAAGTTTTGGAGAAATGGTATCTCTCTGCCTCACCCTTGCCAAGTTTGATAGTTTTTGGGTATCTTTTATAAATCCCCGTAATTTTGCACTTGCATTTTTATACACACGCTTTCAATATGTAAATGTACACATCCTCAATGTCTGTTGATTCTAAAGAGTTGATGACTGTGATGTTTTATAGAGTCAAAGGCTTTCTCTCATAGTCAATAAATGCAACACACAATGTAGTTCATATTCATGTGTTCTTTCACTACTCCTCTTCATACTTGAATATGGTCCACTGTACTGAATCCACTTCGAAATCCAGCTTGTTCTCTTGGTTGAGCTGCATCTAATTTTTTCTGCAGGCGATGTGTTAGAACTTTTGTGAAGATTTTATAAATAGCAGGTAACAAGCTAATTGGTCGGTAATTTTTCAAATCCTCTTTATCACCTTTTTTATGCAAAAGAATTACTGTTGCAGAATCCCATTGGTTTGGTATGTTACCGCTGTTAAGACATTTGGTAAAGAATTTTGCAAGTATGTCTTCTACATATTCTCCAGCTTCTTTTAGGATATCTAATGTAATACCATCATCACCAGGGGCTCTTCCTTTCTTCATATTTTTTATTGCAAATGAAACTTCTTCTTTTAAGATTTTAGGAGCTGTTCCTTCGACTATTTCAATGTCTTCGTTTAATTCACTGTTACTTTCGTATAGATTTTTGTAGAATTCTTCAACTCTTCTAAGTATTTCTTCCCTATTTCTTGTTACGGTGCCATCCTCTCCTTTTAATGCAATGATGTGTTTCTTCCCAACAGATAAACTTCCTTTAACAACCCTAAGGCTCTTGTTATTTTCAATGGCTTTCCTTACTAGCTCACAGTTGAATTTTCTTATGTCTTCTTTCATGCTTTTGCGCAGAGTTTTACAAAGTTCTATGTACTCAATCCTGGAACTGGTATTTCGATTGTCCACCTTCATATCTCTTCGCCTTTTCATGAGCTGTTTCGTCTTCTCAGATAATTTGCTATTGTGCTTTTTACAGGTTACACCACCAATTTCCCCAGCAGTTTCAACTATTGTCTTAACAATGTTTTCATTTGCTTCTGAGATATCACTTTCATCAATAAGTCCTTCCAGTGCAGAAAAGCGATTTTTTAATTCCAACTTGAATGCCTCGGTATTTACTTTCAGTTTCATTAGATCCACCCTCTTACTTACTTGTTTCCTAATGAGCTTCTGTCGTTCTAATTTAGTATTTAAGTGCACTTTACATCTCACCATTCGATGATCACTTCCAGTATTAAATCTGTTCAGTACACTGCAATCTTCAATAATTGATTTCTTGTTTGCCAGGATATAGTCAATTTCACTAGTTCCCCCATTTGGGTGTTTCCATGTCCATTTTCTTTGCGGTTTCTTCTTAAAAAATGAATTCATGATGCTAAGGTTTTCAGCTTCTGCAAATTCGATGAGTTGATCGCCACGTTCATTCCTTTCCCCATATCCGTATTTACCAACCGATGTCTCTCCTTGTTCCTGTTGTCCAATTCTTGCATTGAAATCCCCCATGATGAGCTTGATATGTTGTTTCCCTTTGGTGTGTAACTCTTTGATTTCTTCATAAAATTCTTCAACCTCTTCGTCGGTATGGCTTGATGTTGGTGCATATACCTGTACTATCTGAAGTTGGTATCGCTGGGTTAGTTGAACAACGAGCCTCGCTGCTCGATCTGACGTGCTTTCGACTTCAAGAAGGTAGTCTTTAATTCTTTTGTTGATTAAGAAGCCAACACCACTTGTTCTTCCAGTTTCCGTTCCTCTATAATAAAACAAATGTCCACTTTTAAGTTCCACCAACTCTTCACCTTTTCTTCTAACTTCACTGAGTCCTACAATGTCCCATTTGATCTTGTCAAGTTCTTCTTCCAATTCCTGAAGTTTTGCTTCAGAAGCAAGGGATCGTCCATTAAACGTAGCCAAGGTCAATAACAAACGGCAGCCTGGGCCATTCCAGTGATTCTTAGCACCCCCTGCTTTCATGCCACACTGACCGCTGCCTTGATCAGGAGCACTCCAGCACCTGGAGACTAGGGGCCATGGTTTCTGGTGTGTCAACATAATGGAGGAATTAGCCATAATTTCACCACGCTGGCTAGACGGGTTGGTGAATTAGCCCTCCCCTTCCGCCTTTCTATCCGTGTAGCAAATATTAATTTGCCACATAAATAGAAAGCTCAGCCTGCACCACTTGAAGGCGGGGTAGGACACTAGGTTACTGGCCTGGCCGGTTCCACACATCGTCACATACGTTCAGCGTGTGGGTCTCCTTCCAGTTAGATACCAGCAACCCTTTTGCAGGCCATATATATATATATATATGTGTGTGTGTGTATGTATAAAGTGTGAACATTTGAAAAATTATAACTTAAAGTAGATTTCATGTTTAAAATTTCCAATTGCAGATCTGCACAAATGCTGCTAAATACAACAGAAGGAGCAAATATGGTATATAATATTAAAACAAAATATAAACAAAGGTGAAAAATTGAAAGAAGTGTAAAGTATATTAAAATGGAAAAATGAAACGAAATTTAAAAGGAATTTAATTAAAATATACCTGAAGAACTGAACTTCATCCGTGGTGGGAGAATCAATCCAGGGGCATAAAATAGGAGCATTTCTGTAGGTGAAGTGGGTAATATTACCCATGTGCATACTTTTTTTTTTTACATAAAACAAGCAGCTTATTGACATTAGTAGTTTTTTTTTTTTTTATTTAAATTTTTATTTACTTTCAGAAGCGGAGCTTGGAACCAGCGAAGAAAGTGGAAAAGATTGGTCTGAGTTGGAAGAAGAAGCAGCCCGAGGTAATGACATTAACAAAGACATTTACATTATTGTAATACAGGTTCTAGCATCCCTGCTCAAAAATGTTTCAAATTTTGGAATACAGTTGAAACCACATATGTGCACATCGATAGGTCATCATAGTTTTAGAGTGTGCAGTGGAGGGGTAGGGAAGTCATATGATATTGTAAAATATGTGGGATTCAATTAGGTTTAGTGAAGAGATTTGAGGAGGGAGAGAGCATGTCAATGTTAAAATACCAGTGCATATAAGGTTGAATTGATTTGTTGCAAAAAATTTTAAAAAGTATTTCGAGAAGTATATTCTTGACATCTCCTGCAGGAGGACGATATATTAGCGCTAGTGAATAAGTACCAAGGTCAAGATATATTAATTCGCAAAAATCCTAAATATGACAAAAATTCAAATAAGGGCAAAATGATTGGTAAGAGGGACAATATATGCCAACGCCCCCACCCCTTCTTCCAAGAAGCCGACCCATTGCAAAATCCTGATAACAGTATCCAAGATCAACATAATTATTATTCGCCAACCAAGTTTCAACAAGGCAAATAATTTGCGGTTTGGAAACAAGAATCGAGAAGGAGTAGAAGTTCTTCCTTCTTATTAGATATACTTTGAATGTTAAGAAATAAAATAGCTAACTGGCTAAGCAGGACCATAATATGGACAGAAAATTAAAATAAAAAATAAGAAGAAGCCAAACACAGAAGAAGAAAAAAAAGAAATAAACATGTGAATAAAGTAGAGAAAAAAATAAACAAGTTGATATATTCACGTCGGACGATATAAAAAGAATGTTGGCATGCCCCAAGAATGCTCAGAATAAAACAATGGTAGTAGATTTAAATAAAGAATAATTATACAAAACTAACTAACCAGGCATGCAAACGAGTAACTATAGAGATAAGGTAAATTATTAAAAATAGTGGAATGTTGTCAAGAAATGCCACACTACCTCTACGGAAATACACAAAGTAATATATGAGATGTCGCAAATTGTGCAGAATAAGAAAAGTAAGTTTTAACATTTAGATCAAATATTAGCATAATTAAGTCAGTTCTTAACCATTCACAAAATAAAATAAACAAGAACTTTTTAAAAACTGAATATACAGTCAAATTGTGTTATAATGTCATTCAAGAGACCTTTGAAATTTTGACACCATAATAAATAATTTTAAAATGTTGGTATATATAGTGTTAAAGCTTATAATTGGCATTATTATAGCATATGTGTACTTTTATATTAATACCTTCTGTTTTTTTTGGGGGGGGGAGGGGGCTGTACAACCTCAGACTTGTACAACAAAAAATAAGATGTGCATTAATCAGATATGACACTTTACATATTAAATTGAACGGTGAAGGTCAATGTTCTTTTGAAATTAAAGTTATAATGATTTCGATTTTTAGCGGATCGGGAACAAGACGTTTTCCACGATGAGTACACAAAGAAACCCAAGACGAAATCAAGACCAGGCGACCGCAAAAAAAGCTCTACCCCAGAAAAAAGGAGAAGTCCAGATAAAAAAAGGAGACCTGGTGACAGGGATTCGGATAGGAAGAGAAGACCAGGAGACAGAGATCAAAGGTCAGATAAGAAGAGGAGTCCAGTAAAAAATGGTCCCAGTAATAATTCCAAGCGAAAAAGGGACAGTTCGTCTTCACATGATAAGAGTAAAAACAAAAAATCCAAGAAATAAAATGAGTAAAAACAAAATGAACAGGTATGAATTCACTACATCTTTATTTTTACAAATTTTATTATGTAGATTTCCCCCACCCGAAGAGCAGTTACAATGTGTAGTGTCGTACAGAGTGCTATATATATCAGTGCAGCAACAGAATAGGGAAATCGGGGAATTTTACCCCCAAAAAAATATTATAGAAAAAATTGGTGAAATGTCAGGGAATTACGCTCATATGTATTAATTATCCCATAATCAGGGAAATTTCAGCTCTCGTATTTTTTATAATTCCTATGTCACATAACTTACAAGGGAACTTTCTTTTGTCAGGCCCTCGACCTAGAATTGAGACCTGTTATGTTTTGTAGAGACTGCTGCCTCAGTTACAAATGTGGTGTTATTTTTCTACAAGACTCATATTTTGATTTTTTATTTGACTTTGAAGTTAGGGAAAGTGCGATTTTAGAGCAATATTCATATTTTTTGCTGACACTGTATTTCAATTAATTTTATTTTCATTTCAGTAGTAGTAAAGGAAGTTACGAAACGAAACGCATAAACTTTTTTAAAAAAAGTCAAAAACATTAATCTGACTCGCAAAAAATTTCAATTAAGAAGAACGTTTATGAAAGCAGAATTTGGTGATTTTGGCTATAAACGTTTGGCGTATGTGATACGTTTGGCACACGATAAGGACAAAACTTCTATTGCGTATTATTTCATTTTAGAAATTTTTTCAGCTTAATTGTCAGTTGAAGAATGCTGTAATTCCTTGAACTAATCGTACTGTGTGCTTGAAATGACATTTTTAACTTAAAATTAAATTTTAACTTGTGCTTTGGGGAATAAAATACTTTAAATGTAAAGTGCTGAATGTTGAAATATATTAAAAATTATCGATTTCTGATATAAAATTAACTTTGCAAAATCTGGGAAAAAATGAAATGTGTTGTAAATATCATAATGTCTCTTTTAAATTTAGCAATTAATAAATATAAAGTGGAACCTTCTGTAATTACTGAAAGCGAGTATGAAGAAAGAAAACAAGGGTGTATTCGAAAGAATTTAGGAGTTAATTTGGACGGATAATGTTGTGGAAGGGGTAACATTAGATGTTGAGGATCATAATTTTAATGACGATTATATTAGTCATGATTATTGTAGTAATTGCAGTGATTCTGATGATTTATATGAACCTGCTTCTAAACAAAATAACGGTATAGTCAGTCTTAAACAAATGAAAGAAATCATTAAGTTTTATGGTTCTTGCAAAACAGGTAAATTTAAACAGATTCAAAAACGTTACCCATGGCTTAAGAGTAAATCACGTGTTGCAAAATTTAGAACACATTTGAACAAACAGGGTAGTGTCAGTGAAAAACGCAATATCGTTAAAAATTGTGTACATAACAATTTTTTAAATGCCAGAGAAAATAATTTTGCTGTCTATGAAAAGAACTTGAGAAAGTGGAAACTGGTGAAAGCCAAAGAAATAGGTTTCGCAGAATTTAAATGTACAGATTCCTATATAAATACTTTAAAAAAGTTCAAAATAGTTTCTTGAAAAATTACAAAGTTCATTACGACTACTGAAGTTAGAGATGAAGACAAAATACAAAATAATGCTATAGAATTTGTTTTACAAACACGAGATGGGATAAAAAATTGTGTTCCAAGTCAAGTGCTTAATGCAGACCAACGTGAATTTAATTATTTTATTGGAAATGACAGATTATTATCACATTAGTGGGGAAAGACAAACCTTTGCAGTTTAAAAGGCATTGCATAATACAACACACTAATATACGATAATGTCCATTATTTCTATGGGTGAGGAATTAAAAGGAAACTTCTTGTATGTCTATGAGAAGTTTCAGGAAGTTTTGGGCCAAAGGTAGAAGAAAAATTATTTCGGCCTTCAAATGTATACGTCACTTGTTCCAAATCCGGGAAAATGGATAAAAAGACCATGAAAGATTGGATAAGTAACTGTTGAAATCCTATTCTTGAATCTCCATTCTACATTCTTTTAGATGCATGGACAGGCTGTACTGACCCATATATATATGACAACCTTAAGAAAAACTCAACTCACTCAAAAACCTGCGAAAACTACATCTTTTATTCAGCCTTTAGATGTTTATTTCTTTCGCCAGTATAAAAAGTTTGCCAAAAAAATCATGAACAGAATTACGCTGGACGAAATGAATATTGACATTACTAATAGAAATGCAATTTTAAAAATGCATTCACTTATCTATAATCAGTTACAGTCAGAAAAATTTCGTGAAATGTTACAATTCCCATGGTTTAAATGCTGTTACAGTGACAAAAATCCAGGGAATTTTTCGAATGTAGAAGCGTGCTTTAAATTTAAAGTACATGATATTTGCACCACTGATAACTACCAGTCGTTTTCATTCATAAAATGTTCCTATTGCAACAAAATGCTTTGCTTTCATCATTTTTAAATAATGTATCACTATCGTGATGCATCGAGTACATAAAAAACATGTTTTATTTATTTTCTTAACATTTCCAAGGGAGGCCACCACGGGGAAAAAATGTTTTATATTTCAAGACTTTATTAAACATTTTTATACAAATTTTATAAATAAAGTCCGCAAGTCTGCGACTCCTGTGTATATTTAGTATATATAAGTAAGAAGTGTTTTAATTGATGCTTTTTATTCCTTTTTCTTACGTTTTTGCAAAAAGAATGTTACAAGATAACAATATAGATACGTTCTAAAATAAACATGAATGTTCCTTTTTCCTCTTTCATTTCAAAATGACAAACCGTTATATGTATAAACTACGTAATTTAACATTTATCACCTCACTTTCTAGACAGAAAGTACATTTTTCGAAATTATGAACCATTCATTAGCAAAAGCTGAAATTCGTTAACGTAAATGTATTATTCATGGAAAAAATATGTATTTGCCAGATTTCTCTTTGTATTAGGCATATTTTTAAATTTTCATTTTAAATATAAAATTAGTAAATACAAGTATTTTTGCACTTTGTGCTGATTAAGAAAATACCACGCAATCACTTTTTCTCCTTTTGATTCACAATAAAGTCGCCAAATGTTAAAAAAGAAACCAACAACTGGAGCCAAAATCGCCAAATTCTGTTTTCATAAATATTCTTCTTAATCGATATTTTTTGCGGTCAAATTCGTGTTTTTGATTGTTTCTTTAGTTTTCTACATGTTTTGTTTCTTAACTTTCTTTACTACTACTGAAATGAAAATAAAATTAATTGAAATACAGTGTCAGCAAATAATATGAAAATTGCTGTAAAATCGCACTTTTCCTAACTTCAAAGTCAAATAAAAAATCAAAATACGAGTCTTGCAAAAAAATAACACCACATTTGTAACTAAGGCAGCAGCCTCTACAAAAATGTCCCTTATTATTCACACAGGGTTTGAAATTAGCGGGTGCACATAAAATTTTATTCCTGCATGTAAATTTTTAATTTGGGTGCATGCAGTGCACCTAACTATTCAAAACCATGGCTACTTGCATTTATTTTTCAAGAACAGTGACCTATGGACTAATTTTATATAATTTTCTCAATGTATCTGCATTTGATATTTTTCTTTTTTTTTACAAATGAATGTTCAATTATTTTGAAAAATTGTATCTTTTTCAGCTTACGTATAATTGCCGCACTTGCATTTTACATGTTTCTAATGTTGAGGTTTACTTTCTATTCTGTTACTTAAACACCTAACTAGTATTTAGTGCACCTAAGTCGTAAGACTTGGGTGCATTTGTGCACCTGATTTAAAAAGTTAATTTTGACCCCTGCCATATCATGGATAATTTTTGAGTATTTAGGTACATACCCTGTTGAATGTATTTTTCCAGCAAGACCCTCCTCTCCTCAATTTGAGTTGGCGTCAAGGGTAAAAATTTTTTTGGCGGAAACACTGGAAGAGAATGTGGACCATACTCCTTCTTTAACTAGAAAAGCAACAAAAATACCAAAAGTCACAGACATGCATACAATATGTCACCATCTCTTAATGATGATCCACTGCAAGATGATGGTCATTCTATCACCACGCATGCACATAGTATGGTGAATACAACACAAAGAGTTTCGCCTTAAGCTCATTATATTAGCTAGCTACATTGGTAAGATAGATCTATCCATTCAGATTCAATGAGAAATTTGAACCTTGACCCCATGGTCAATGCAGGTTCCTGTGCTATGGCGGAACATGCTGTGTCACCATCCCATCGGGTGAATTTTCTTTACCAGGGTTCTCGCTCACCATGGAGAAAAAAATTCCCCAACTTTTCCAGGTTTTCCTCCTTCATTTTGAATCATGATTCCCTCCCTCAGACAGCAATTTCACAGAAATGTTTCATAAATTGCTTATCAGAATTGTGTGATTTCACATGCATTAAAATCAAGACTGTAGCCTGGATTTAATTTAGGGGGTCAAAATTTTTTGTAACATATATTTATACAATCACTGCATGCAAAGCCCTAGTCAAGTCCAATCAAAAATTTAGTTTGGGGCGGGGAGTGGTCCCTAAGATCCCCCTCCCCCCTCTGGATAGGGGTATGATTAAAATACACCAACCAATAGAGGAATTCAATCTCACATAATAAAGTGTCTCTCACAGATATACCATTGAATGCAATACTATGAAAGACAGTCTGCATACATTCATCACACCAATATTGCCTTTCCCCTCCCCTATCTACTTCCTGTCTAAACAATATGTAAACAGTTGCCCAATACATCTGCCAAACAGGAAATGCCCATCAATCAATTACCACTACCTTTGTATTTGGCATTCTGACAGGCAACAAACTATTTCACTCCTAATCTATCAATGTCTCAAATTGTAATTCAAATCCCAAGCAATCTCCAGTGTGATAATCATTAAAATGGAAACTATTCCTGTAGTTCCTCTATTTATTTGCATTTTCCATCCTAAAACTGCATTACAGGTTCTCTAAGACAGCGGTCACCAACCTTTCGGACCTCATGAACCACTAAATTCATAATTTTAAATCCCGCGGACCACATTTCGTGAATTTAGTGCAATATAAAGGTGGAAATTGTCATTCAGAATATGAGAATTTCTTAGAATATTATTTTTGTTTTATTATTAATAAAATATTAAAAATGCAAATAATGTCCGGATTTTTCTGCAAACCACCAGTAATCCGTGGACCACCGGTTGGCGACCGCTGCTTTAAAATGAGAATGATTACAACACATATTATAGTTATGCTTACTGGTAATTAAATAATGAATTTAAATATTGCGGTTCTAGTTGGGTGCATACACTTCTTATTATATGCATCAACAACGAAAATAATTATGTTACATTGCTGAATTATTTGAGGGAGATAGAAGCAAACGGGTGCAAGTGACAACATTTTTTAAAAGTTGTTTTCGAAAAAATGACACTTAAAGTCGACGAAAAAATAACTCCACATGATTCTATCACATAACTCGGATAAAAACAAATTCTAAAATGGTAAATGCATTGCTAGTTTCACCTAAAAATAGTTCTCTAAACTACATTATTTTTGAACATTTTCTCAAAAATGTCATTATCCCTTACACCCCCCACCTTTTGCTTTCAACCCTGCCCCTCATTAAAAAAAACTGCTGGAAATGTCTACATTCTCACACATTCATAATTTATTAAAAATTGAAACCCCAATATACAAGCTGGCTATTAGGGATGAGTGGGGAATTTTAGGAAGCTCCATGACAATTTGGGGCGAGTTTGTGTTTAAAGCTGCAAAATATTACGGAATGACAATTTTACAAAGTCGGGAAAACAGTAAGCAAGGTAATTTCAAAAAGCAATAGAAAAAAAAAAAAGCCAACAGAAAGACAATTCCGTAAAGTAGTATAATACATCCGAATATAATTGTTTTGTAAAACAATAAAATATCAAGAAAGGCAAGGTTTGAGACAGCAAATCACTGAAAAGATAATTTTGTAAAGAAGTAAAATATTAAAAGTAATTTTAAAAGGGTCCAAAATTCAACGAAGGAAACTTTCAAGGCAGCAAAACATTGGGGGAAGGCAATTTTCATCATACCATGTAATGTCACGGATGAATAAGTTTAAGAATGAGGAGGGAAAAATTTTAAATTTATTTGTTCAGTATTTTACAAAGGCAATACGTAAAGAAAAGTACTAACTATTGCAATACCTGATCATGTAAGTTATGTAGTTGTCTGTAGCGTACTGTACAATGGAAGGCTCCATTTACATAGACGTTATAGGCCTATAATTAAAAAAAATATATATATACATACACAATTACTTCAGAAAAACAGAGACGTAAAACAGTAAACCTAAATTATATACCCACTGAAAAAAAATAATGCATTCAGATAGAAATATCAG
>QLNU02015003.1:121256360-121275111 GCA_006491805.2 Dysdera silvatica | reverse complement strand
ATTTCTGTAAAACTTAGTATACAGTTCTGTCATAGGTAGATATGTCCCTAAATGATTACATGAATTGAGACACTGGGTCTGGCAGGGATCACAGAAGAACTAAGCATTATGTATGACAGTGACTTCAAAGGAAGCCATGTGCTTTATTTAATACATAAACCAAATAATTAGTTGTTCGTTAGTTGAAATATTTAAAATACAATGTGAAACAAAATGTTTCAAATTAAAGGAAACTACAAAGCAAATTTAAAATTTTTGAAAAGACAGTTAACATGCATATACCTGAATAAAACTTCCAAACTTAACATATTTATTAAATCATCTCCATCCCATATGTGGAGGGGGAAAAGATGTCATCATTAAATAAAACAAATCTATTCATTAAAATATTTTATCTTACAATAATGCATATAAGGTAATCACAAATGCCTTTCTCTCTATACTCCACCATTTTTTGTGACATTTGAGGGAGCAGGTCAGGGTAATTAATGTTGTTGGTTCTTTTGGTAGAAAAAATATCTCCCCTTATATTTTTCGTGCCTTTTCAACGTATTTGAGAAGAGCACTAAAAATGTTGTACCCAAGATGACTCATATCCTAAATCCGAGCTTGGTTTATGCATTGAGAAATACAGAGACTAACGGTCTTTTCTCAACGGAGTTGCATAATATTAATTTTTGTAATATGAAAATAGAGGCAGTAAATGAATGAGGGAGGAAGAACAAAATTCACTGAAACTTAGGACTGACAACCTTGGAAGAAAGGGACAAAATCCATTTTCTGAAAGTACTCAAATTAATATTTTTATTAATCTTGTTGCTGTAGTCAATAACGGCATTATCGCGTGATGGTTTGGACATGATGATGACAACAATGTGTAGACATGGATTTGATTTGAAATTAGTGAACCCTACATGTTGTATTATCAATATCACTATCCACATATTATTTGTAGCATTTGTTAAACAAATGTCCTTGTCTGCATTGCAGTTCCCTGTAGACACAACCAGTAATCCCGTTATGCCATTGTCGATGATCTTATAATCAATTGGATGACTTCTAACATGATCGAATAGTCGGGATGGGTGAAGCTGGCTGGTTCTACCGAACAGGAGGCCGCCACCTTCACCTTACGTACACTGCTGTGCAAAGGTGCTGGCATCAATGGTTTCTGTGAGGAACTCATTGGTGGAATGAAGGCTCTGGAAAGTGCATGAATGAGAAGTAAGATTAGTTGGTTAAGCGACAGGCCAAAGCTGGCCCAACGACATAGTGGTCCACCATCCAATGTATGTGCTACAGTCTCTTCCATACTACCTACCACTAGTACCCTCTACCATTTCACAATGCTTGACTGAGGTGAGGTTATGCTCACAGCAACCTTTAACTCCGCACCATCAACAGAGTCGTCTGGAGTGGTGTCGTAGCCGGTCATCGTGGCTGCCAGCAGATTAGTATCGCATAGTGTTCAACGATGAATCCCGCTTCAGTCTTGGAGCAGATGACCATCGGATCCATGTGTGTAGGCGCCAGGGCCAGCGGTCCCAACCACCCTTTGTTTTACAAAGGCACACAGCCATTACCCCTAGTGTGATGGTGTAAGGTGCTATCTCATGTGACAGCAGGAATCATCTTGCATACAACTTTTAACAGCTCAACGATATGTTGATGACATCCTGTGGCCGTTTACGTTACCCTTCATGACACGACAGTTTGGAGTCATTTTCCAACAAGATAATGCCAGGCCCCATATGGTTCGCATATCTGTGAGCTACCCCAGTGCTGTTGATACTCTTCCTTGGCTAGCAAGGGTACAGAACCTTTCGCCAATCAAACATATATGGGATATGGTAGGCCACCAGATTCAGGCATGGCAGATCTGGAGCAACAAGTGAGGAATACCCAGGGCCATCCCGAAAGGGTATGTACCATATGCGCTGCATACTCTCAAGAAATTTTGACTCAATGCTTTTTGATCGAAACAGCAAGCACTGCATGCTGTCAATTTTCTTTGGGACACCACTGGGAATACCTGGCACAACGTGTCGCTTGATGCCATTAGGAACCTTTAACACTCCTTACCTAGACATACAGGAGCATATATTGCTGCCAGAGGGAGTTTCACCAACTGTTGATTTATTATTTGTATTAACAAATTACTATATACCTTGAATATCGGTTATAACGACCTTCAAGGGACCGCGAAAATTTGGTCGTTATAACCGATAGTCGTTATAAACGATATCTTTTTAAAATCATAGTAGCCTATAGCAATGCACTCTAGAGTTTTATAAATTATTTTGATAGTAAAAAGTATTAAACTTTTTGGTTTCAAAATTAAATAAAAATATACTTAATTATAATGAATTTAATTTCCGTTTATATTATGTTTTATAACCACACTAAAAACATAGTACTTCCTTAGTTTTTTAAATTGAAAAAATTGTAGAAAATACTACTAAAGTATATAATGTAGAAAACAAATGTAATGAATAGTATTTATTATATTATAGTGGTATTAGAAGGTAGCATTGCAGGACAGACAGTGAAAATATACCTAAATTCGAACGCTATAAAATAATACTTTAATAATCTCGTTTTGACAAAACCCAGAAGCATAATAAACATGAGCACATGACTTATTAGTTTTCCTTGTTCTTGGAAAAAGTTAAACATAAAATTACGTTTTGTTTTCACACCTCGAGGTGGGAGTACAACATTATACTAATGGCTTCAGAACAGTGCCGGTTTAAAAGTTTTGTGGGCTCTACACTGAAAAAATAGAATGGGCCCCCTTAAGAATATGACCCTCGTGATATTCAATTAATAAATCACTTTTTTAAAATTCATTATCTTTAATATTCAGGTTTAGCAGTAATAAAAACTTAAGAATAAAGCTTAAATTTTGATAACTAACTTTAAATTTTAATAACTAACCCACGTGGTTCTGCTTTATGACTGTCAAGTCGCGTCGTTATATCCGATACGAATTTCCCTACTTAGAATCTACGTAGACTACAAAATCGCCGTCGTTATATTATATACGATGTCGTTATAACCGATATATTTAGTATGGAGTAGAATAGCAAACCAAACTTCTTGTAAAAATTCCGTCGTTATATGCGGTTGGTCGTTATAAACGATTTTCACTGTATTTGTTGTTTGATTTGAACATTCAATGTGCAATTCCTAGCCATTGATGGGTCCTACAGCCTTGAATTTTTTTATCATTTAATTACCTATGTACTTTCTGGATGTAAATTTTAATAAAAACCAATAATTTTTTCATGGAGCTTTTTTTTTTTTGCAGAAGAGTATATTTGGGATGGGTAAGGTTATTGCATTCCTGTAGCGTTCTGCTCAGGTTGCAAAACACCAGCACTAATATAACTACTGACAAGGTTGGTAAGTTTGGGATGCATAACAATTTTAACGAGTTTTATCCATAGTTTAAATCATCACATCAATAATGTCAAAAACTATAAAAAAACACAAAATTTAATGATTACGATAAAACACTTTGAATTAGTTAAAAGTGTGTAAACTAAAGAAAGACGCCCCATAAGAAATTACCTAAAAAAAATTATTTTGCTTTGCCACTTTAAATATCTGCACAAAAACTAATCTAAATGCGTGCTGTGCCAAAAACTGTTAAAACTATTCATTGACTATATTAAAAATACATTGAATTTTGTTAAATGTTGATACTAACACCAAATCAGTAGCTAACCAGGGGTGATTTTAAGTCCAAACTAGATTTCATGAACATACCAGAAAATTCCCTGAAAAGTTACATAGTATCTTTGGCAAAGACACTGATTTCCAAAGGAATGTAAAAAATTATACGAAACAAAACAAAATTCTTGTAATTTTTTTAGAAAAAAAATCCTGGAATTTATGGAAATCCCAGAACAAAATCATCCCTGCATAACACGAGTTCAAAAGTAGGCCCTCTTCAATTGTTCACCATACTCCTCTTGAACGGAAAGGTCACAATTCATGCATTATCCTCATCATAATGGTTGTACATATAGAAAACGTCACTTTTCAATTTGATGGGTCGCTTTTTCCGGCGCAGCATGACCACTGTAGTCTTTGAGCCGTAAAACCAAAAAACAAACAAACAAACAAATCAATTTAATGGGGGTGGGGACATGGTGAGCAATTGAAGACTGCCCACTTTCAAAGTCACGCTACGCTACTGCAACACATATAGTGTACAACCTGTACAGTCAGTGTAAAGCTTTGCAACTACAGCTAAATCTGATAGCTGTTAGATGTCTTCCAAGCAGATACAGCCACAATAGCTGATGCATGTTACATATGGCTAAATTTTATGAAAGAAGACTCTCCATTCCCATAATTATGCAAATATTTTACGTCTACCCAACTGGCTTTAGAGAGTAGATCACGTTCTTAGCTTACTATATCAAATATGGGTAAAAGTAATAGGTATATGGGTAGTATGGAAGTTCATACGGAAGAAGAGGTTAAAGGCTTAGTGAGAGTGGTTACAGAACTACAACCATATATTCATATGTATATATATAAAATTTCATTGCAATGGGGGCATAACACCAGTTGTCGTCTGCAATGGGCATATGACCACTAAATCGTAACAAATGTGTGGTGTCAGTGCACGGGACACATTTATGATATCAGTATAAGTTTAGGGGTTTCCTGATTTGACATTACCAAATTACTTATTTGATATACCGAAGACAATCCAGAGCAGCCATTAAACATTGTCGCATTCAGTTTTGCTTTACGTAATGCAAAAGCTACAGAATTTGAACATTTTAGGTTTTTCTCGAACTGAAAAATTGAATCAGAAAAAAATCAGTTAAATTTTAGAACACGGTACAGAGTTCTCGACTTCCATTTTGTTATGTCATGATGGATTAGCCTTCGACCATTATATGGTCTAAAGTAGTGTTTCATCTAAAGCGAAATAGAAGGGAGTAATGCCCCGCCGTACCTATCAGCGCCCTGCCCTTCAACTTTTCTGCTCTTGTGCCCAAATGTCTCACTCAGCCCTCGAAAAATAAAGCATCTTTTCCCCGATGATAATTCAAATTCTCACGTTAGAATCCAAAACGCGTGACGAAATTTGTTGATTTATAAAAATTTTGTACTCCAACATTTCATTTCTGTAATAACACTGATGGTTTTGGCAAAATGAAATTGCAGACGAATATTTGTAAACAAAGCACTGTTGCCAGGTTTGCAGACTTTCAACCACGGACTACTGCGATAAACGTTAGCGGTTCCACGTATTTTTGAGATCAAATTTTTGTTAAAATCAATTTGTTTGTCTTTAAGCTCTAAACTAAGCATGTTTTACATCCCTATTTTATGAAGCTTACTTGTCATATAGTATAGGACAGCTGTTCTTTAACTTTCCTGGACCGTGGACCCCCAAGAATTAACTCAAAGTTTAAAGCCCGGAATTTGCATCATACATATTTATTTCTAGTGTTTCATCACTAATTTTCACTATTTAAGGAAAGAATTTTTCGTCCCCTCATAATTTATTCTTAGCATTAAAGAGCAAATGCTCTTGTCTTAGTATTTCTCCGAATCTTTGTGGTACACTGGAAGGGTCTGCGGACCACAGTTGTAGAACCACTGGTGTAGGATATTTGAATAATAAAAATTATTATAGGATATTGTTTAACTAAATTATAGTTATATTAATTTAATTATTATTTTGTATGAAGTTGAGAATTTTTAATCTATCCATCTGGCAACATTGCAGTTAGATTGCAATAATCACGCACACCTTCCGCTCGCCTTTCGCATATACTTAACTCGGAACTAAAAAAAAAAAAAAAATCCAAAAAATGGTTACCTTCAAACGAAAACTAAGCAATTTAAAGAAAGCAACTATAGGAACTAAACAAATTAAGACGTTGTTTAAAGGAATTAGTAGAAGTAAATCTGACTTAACCACGGATATTCATCATGATTATGTATTTCGAATGCCAAAAATGCCCTTTTGCCAGGCCATGCACCCTGCCCTAATTTTTTTCTAGATGAAACACTAAGAGAGCTGTTTTGCGCTTTCACTTTATTTCCAGCCGCCATGATTGTTTACAAATGAATTTCCTATTTATATTACACTAATGACTACCTATTTATATTACACTAATGACTACCTATTTATATTATACTTTTTGGTTACTAAGATATAATGCAGATACCAAGATGTTAATGAGATTTTATTGTTTTTAATTAAAAACAATAACAACAGAGCTGCGAAAGCCTCTACCCAACACTGAAGGTCTGTGTAACAGCACTGTACCCTTTCGGTTACTTAGACATGACACTGGTATCAAAACTTTCATGAGTTTTTTTATTGTATTTTATGGATAAATTGGTTTTTATGAATAATTAGGGTGATTAAATAATGGTAATATTAATGAAAGTTGCCAAAATCGACGAAAACATGCCAAATTACTACATTAGTAGTGGCACCATGTTCTAACATTTTACCAAAAAATCCTCAACATACACAAGCAGAGTTCCCACTCAGATTAGTGCGGAAATCCCAGATTTCTCTGACAAAATTGCCTGACAAATTATTAGGAATCCAGTTGTGAAACTCAAATTGTGGGCAAAATGGTTTCATGTTCGCAGGAGATTTAGCTATTCAAAACAGGGAGAGTTTTTCAACTTTTGCAGGTTTGACCAAAAAATTTCACTTTCCTTCTCATTTAGGGAAGATTTTAAATTCCCTGACAACCCCAAGTGTAAAGCAACCCTGGCAAACGGTTTTAAAACTAACACGCCAGATATTCTTCCCCCTATCTTTCACGAATCAGTTAAAAAAGGATACCCTACAACACTCTACAGCTATATTACTGGCACTGAAGTTAAACACAGTACCCTCCTAAAGAATTAAACTCTGAATTAGAATTTTCGAATATGATTTTAAAAAGAATAGGAACTAAAATGGCGCAAAATATATAATAAACGAAATTCACCAATTTGGGGCTCCTGTTTGGGTTTGAGCCCCTGGGTCCCGTTATCCCACTATGTAAAACATCATTTCAATGTTTATAAACACGGTTTAGATTGATGAGAAGATAATGATAATAAGATAGCAATTCATATTGAAATATAACAAACTATAATCCAACAAATTTCCATATTCACGCCTCTGCAGGTGAAAGGTATGTTAATTTGACACTGAACGAGGTACTATGTAGGACAAATTCAATGATCTAGACTCAATAACAACTCACTATGTACGAAGATCCCTGCTCGGCTTTAAGATCTTGGGTGTCTGGAATTGAAAAATGCATCGCGAAACTGCGTGAACCTCACTACGGCCATACACACAGGACGGATTTCATAACTTCAGATCCATATCTACAGAAAGATGTCAAATATAGAAAATAGATGTATTTGAGATATTTTGCAGAATAGGAATACGGTGTTCAGCTTCTCGGAGTACACGTAAAATTGTAGTTCCTGGTTGCTGATGGCCTAGTTGGATTCGCTTGAGACTGTATATTCCTAAATTGGGATTCATAATGATAATTTTTAATTCGACGTATATTATGTGAGAAGTATTGGCGCCATGTGCAGATGATTATACTTGTTTTTGTTTTGAAATTTGGGTTAAAAATAGAAGAGAGAATGAAGCCGCAGAATTTTTTTTTTTTTTAATGAGACTCTTTGCCAGAAAATACAATTTGCTGTATTTTATTTTTATTTGATAGGGCAGAAAAAAAACAGGAGTAATGGTATATTTTTTGTTAAGTTTTGAACCCGGGTAATTTATTGTTTAAGTTTGCACTCGTATTAAGTTTGAACTCCGGAACCTGGCGCGAAAACGCTACTGTTGCAATCGTTGCTCTCGTGACGTCAATAGTCAGGTAGCACGGCCGTCTATCTTGTAGGCCATGGCAGATACAGAACTAGCCATCCTCTATAGACAAGCTGACCAATCCGACATTTTGGATCGGATACATTTTCATACTGAGCAATTCCGATAATCTAATATGAGCATAATTGCTAACGAATGTCGCTGCAGTTTCTCTCTGAACGTGGGTTTTATTTTTTATTTTTTGCTTGCTCCCGTTTCAGTTTAAAGGTCAAAGACAGGATGGCACAAAATAAATGTAAAACTATTTGGGTTACTTGTTTGACTAAGACACCTACTGTAGGAGCTCTATTTTTGACAAAAAGAAGATACATAAGCCGAAGCGAAAAATTAACGTGTCGAATTTTTGACTGAAGTTTGTTTAATTGAAATTTGCAAAAGCGAAAAAGAAATGAAATTGTCAAAATCTTTAACAATTTTAGAGACAAAAATCACAAGCAATTTTTTTAAAATCTTCAATTCCAAGTGTTGTTAAATTCCTAATTCCAATTCCATATTTTTTCATTGCAATTTCAACATCTTATAATTTTTATTTCCAATATTTATATTTTCAATCAAATATTTTGGTTATTGGTTTTCCTTCTAAAATTCGTAAAATTTTCCACTCAAATAGTCTTATTACCTTTATTTCTATTTTTTTTATTATCGAGCATTTTTTATTGTTAAATAATAAGAACGTATGAATGAAATTCACATATTCTTATTAGTGTTATATCCATTATTTTTATTAATTTCAACTCCAATATTTTTATCAATTTTATTCAACGTTTGACGATAATTTTGATTTCGTGACATTTAATAAAAGAGCAAAGTTAAATTTACCACTCCCCTCCACAAATTTGTTTTTTTTTTATAATAAATTTATGTAAAAAAATCATTAACTATTTTTTTTCCACTTTATCCTAAGTTTATCTTATCCCAAAGACTATTAAAAATTTAGTAATATTCTTTGCTTTTTCTAAACAGAAAATAAAAAATGATTCAAAATGTCCATTCCCAAAGAAATTATTTATTGTGGAATGACCCTGAAGTTATAGCAACCTAAAACTAAACTTCAAACATATGTCAGGTAAGCTAAAAAAGAATTAAAATTATATAATTATAATATATTTATAATTTTAATTACAATTATTACCCATATAATTTTAATTACAATTGTTACCCATATAATTTTAATTACAATTATTATTATGGGGGCTATCAACCCCAGTTTCTTTAGAAAAGGGACAAAATTGAATTTTTTCCATAACATTTTAGAGGTCCCCTCACAATTTACGCTATATTTAACTCTCAAGTTAAGGCCTACACCTATGGCAGGCAGGTGCCAACGGGGGTGGGCAGGAGATTTTTTTCCCACCTCTAGTCTCGGAGGAGGAGGAGGAAGAGGGGCGAAACAGTGCTAACTAGTGTATCTATTGTTAAAAAAATTAGCGTCTCTTTACCTGTATATTTTTTTTCAGTCTTTGTGAAACTATCGATCTTCAAGCCAGAGTCGGTGAAAGCTACGGGCGAAGTGAGCGACAGCCCACTTCACGAGGGGGCGCCGAAATCAATAAGTCTTTTTTTTTTCTTTTGTATTTTTTTAGTATTTCTGTTATTATTCACTAAAAATTCATTAAATACCAAGGCTAGGTCCACCACGCTTAAAGGCGCCTGATTAGGAGAAGCGTCGCGCGTTTGAGGATATGAAATAATAGTCTATTTTTATACCATACATCTGCACAAAGCGTTTCACGCCACTCTTTTACCCTGGACTTGCAACAACAGAGAGCTGGTCCCAGTAAATCCCTTCTCAATTTCTAAATGCAGCCGTTGAAAGCTCGTAAAATTGTTAACACCCCGGAATAGTTTTAGGGAAAAGCAGTGCCGTATTTCACAATAAGCTATACTGGCCTATAGACTAGGGCTGAAA
This sequence comes from Dysdera silvatica, assembly GCA_006491805.2. Taxonomy (NCBI): domain Eukaryota; kingdom Metazoa; phylum Arthropoda; class Arachnida; order Araneae; family Dysderidae; genus Dysdera; species Dysdera silvatica. The sequence continues at coordinate 121,265,308 of QLNU02015003.1, read as the reverse complement.
AATTTTGTTTATTGAGTTTGGTACAACAAAATGAATATAATAGGATCATATAAGCAGGTGTATAGCCTGGAAGAACAAGTGGTGTTGGCTTCTTAATCAACAAAAGAATTAAAGACTGTCTTCTGGAAGTTGAAAGTACATCAGATCGAGCAGCGAGGCTTGTTGTTCAACTAACCCAGCGATACCAACTTCAAATAGTACAGGTATATGCACCAACATCAAGCCATACCGACGAAGAGGTTGAAGAATTTTATGAAGAAATCAAACAGTTACACACCAAAGGGAAACAACATATCAAGCTCATCATGGGGGATTTCAATGCAAGAATTGGACAACAGGAACAAGGAGAGACATCGGTTGGTAAATACGGATATGGGGAAAGGAATGAACGTGGCGATCAACTCATAGAATTTGCAGAAGCTGAAAATCTTAGCATCATGAATTCATTTTTTAAGAAGAAACTACAAAGAAAATGGACATGGAAACACCCCAATGGAGGAACCAGCGAAATTGACTATATACTGGCAAACAAGAAATCAATTATTGAAGATTGCAGCGTACTGAACAGATTTAATACTGGAAGTGATCATCGAATGGTGAGATGTAAAATGCACTTAAATACTAAACTAGAAAGGCAGAAGCTCATTAGGAAACAAGTATGTAAGAGGGTGGATTTAAAGAAATTAAAAGAAAATACCGAGGCATTCAAGTTGGAATTAAAAAATCGCTTTTCTGCACTGGAAGGACTTATTGAAGAAGTTGACATCTCAGAAGCAAATGAAAACATTGTTAAGACAATAATTGAAACTGCTGGGGAAATTGGTGGTGTAATATGTAAAAAGCAGAATAGCAAATTATCTGAGAAGACGAAACAACTCATGAAAAGGCGAAGACTTATGAAGGTGGACAATCAAAATACCAGTTGCAGGATCGAGTATGTAGAACTTTGCAAAACTTTGCGCAAAAACATGAAAGAAGATATAAGAAAATTCAATTGTGAGTTAGTAAGGAAGGCCATTGAAAGCAACAAGAGCCTTAGGGTTGTTAAAGGGAGTTTGTCTATTGGGAAGAAACACATCATTGCATTAAAAGGAGAGGATGGCACTGTAACAAGAAATAGGGAAGAAATACTTAGAAGAGTTGAAGAATTCTACAGAAAGCTGTATGAGGGAAACAGTGGATTAAACGAAGACTCTGAGATAGTCGAAGGAACAGCTCCTAAAATCTTAAAAGAAGAAGTAGCATTTGCAATAAAAAGTATGAAGAAAGGAAGATCCCCTGGCGATGATGGCATTACATTAGATATCTTAAAAGAAGCTGGAGAACATGTAGAAGACATACTCGCAAAATTCTTTACCAAATGCCTCAACAGTGGTAACATACCAAACCAATGGGATTCTGCAACAGTAATTCTTTTGCATAAAAAAGGTGATAAAGAGGATTTGAAAAATTACCGACCAATTAGCTTGTTACCTGCTATTTATAAAATCTTCACAAAAGTGCTAACACATCGCCTGCAGAAAAAATTAGATGCAGCTCAACCAAGAGAACAAGCTGGATTTCGAAGTGGATTCAGTACAGTGGACCATATTCAAGTATTAAGAGAATTAATTGAAAGAACACATGAATATGAACTTCCATTGTGTGTTGCATTTATTGACTATGAGAAGGCCTTTGACTCTATTAAAACATCAGCAGTCATCAACTCTTTAAGATCAACAGACATTGAGGATGTGTACATTGACATGGTGAAACGTGTGTATAAAAATGCAAGTGCAAAATTTCGGTTACATAAAGATACCAAAACTATCAAAATTGGTAAAGGTGTGAGGCAGGGAGATACCATTTCTCCAAAACTTTTTACTTCAGCTTTACAGATGATTTTTCAGCTGATAAATTGGAATAACAAGGGAATAAAAATAAATGGTGAATATTTAAATCATTTGCGGTTTGCTGATGACATTGTTATTTTTTCAACGAACCCATCAGAACTCCAAGACATGGTACAGGAGCTCTCAACTAGAAGTAAAGAAGTTGGACTCAAGATGAACCTACAAAAAACTAAGATCATGTTCAATAATTTCGTAGAGGAAACAAAAATACAAGTTGACAACATTGAGCTAGAAATTGCTGATTCATATATTTACCTTGGCCAGCTGATTTCAATGGATGGCAACATTATGAAAGAACTCAACAGACGTATTAAACTTGGCTGGAGTGCATTTGGAAGAAACAGTTTTATCCTGAAGGGGAAATTGCCTTTGTGTCTAAAAAGAAAGGTCTTCAACCAGTGTGTATTGCCAGTCCTCTCTTATGGATCAGAGACATGGAGTCTAACAGTTGGAGCAATACGAAAGTTACAGACAACGCAAAGGAGCATGGAGAGGTGCATGCTTGGAATAACTAGGAGAGATCGAAAAAGAAACACTTGGGTGAGAGAGCAAACTAGAGTAGAGGACATCATTGTTAAAGTAAAAGGGCTGAAATGGCGATGGGCTGGGCATATTGCAAGAAGAACTGATCAACGATGGACAACAGAAATTCTGAACTGGATTCCAAGAGACCACCGAAGACCTAGAAAACGTCCTCAAACTAGATGGGTGGATGAAATAAGAAAACAGGTTGGGGTGACGTGGAAGCGAATTGCTCAGGATAGACTTGTGTGGAAAGCATTTGGAGAGACCTTCATCCAGCAGTGGATAGATAATGGTTGAATATGATGATGATGATAGCCGAGAAGAAAGCTAGACGTCATGCTTTCCATTTAAATACCAGTGTTCAATAGACTTTTATTTTTTTTTGCTAAAATTAAAATTTATTTCAATAAAATTGAATTTGATTTATTATATACAAAAAGAAATAATACTTCAATATAAGTTAATATTGCTTAATGTTTATGTTTCAATTTATGAGTTAAGCCCTGCGGTGGCGCAGTGTGGTAACGCGTTCTCCTAGTGCGCCGCTAATCCGGGTTCGACTCCCAGCAGTGCAAAGAACGCTTACTCAGAGATCTCATAAAGATCGCACTGCTCACTGTAGTCCGGGGTTTGGTTCCCTAGGCCTTAAGAGGTTCGGATTCCTCGGAAAACAGTAGGTCCCGGCGCAGCATGACCACTGTAGTCTTTGAGCCGTAAAACCACAAACAATCTATAAGTTAGTTTTTCAACGTATTTATTGTCAATACAAAAGTTTTTGGCATATATTGAATGTAGCAATTTTTATTTTCTTATCACTGATTAGGGGAAGAATGGGTAGGAAGGGGCGGCAAAATGGTAAATCCGTCCACGGAGAGAAGACTATCTCCTAAAGATCAACCACGCTCACCGATGAAAAAGTTATGGAATACATCGTTAAATTGACGGGAAATGGAAACTTTTCGCACCACCGAGCCAAAGGTCAATTTCGACCCTACTTGGGCAATAAGACAGTGGTGACATCAAATTCCTTCAGACATTTTGCTTCTCCTTTTATGTAAAATTTAAATGTTACAGATAGTGTGGTCTTAGATTTCGACATGGTAAGGTCGGACTCGTATGTGGTGTTTTGAGGTCTAAGGAAAGCACCAGTACGCTATTTTCTACCGCAAAAGTGTGGGCTGATTGTACTGAAAATCTGCACGCCGTTATAGCATTCATTGTCTGGAGTTAACGTAAGTGGCTTCCTCTTACTTTTTTACTGTATTAGAAATGTCGGATAATAAAATGGCAACATTAAAAAAGCTAAATGTTCCCCTTGAAAAATGCTATTCTCAAGAATATGACGGGGGCTAATGTTATGAGCGGGTGTTTACGACAGTGTGCAGTTATACACTAAAAGGACTCAATCAATTTAAAAAATTGGAAAGAGGGCGCCAAAATATAGTTTTGCCCTGAATCTTATTTACTGCCACTTCGTCTTTGTTTAATGAGTGTAAAATCAGCAAAGTTGTAAATCATTCAAATGGTTGTTGTTTTGTAATTCATTTTATTTTAATTATTTAATTAACTAATTAACATCTAATTAACAATTAATTTATCTAATTAATATTTTATAATTAATATTTTATATGAACTGAAAATGCGGGTCTCAACTTTATCAATTGTAATAAAAATCCCCACGAAAACTTAGAAAAACTCGCCCCGGTGGCTTTGTGTGTTGACCATTATTTGGCAATTGTGTTATCCCTGCGGAGGGTAATAATATCTTACATCCTTATATACGGAGAAAGAGAGCGTTGTTTCCTGTCCTCATTCGTCTAGCGGTCCAAGACACTCCGGGCTAAACGGAGGAACCCTGGTTCGAATCCAGGATGAGGACGACGTCTCTTTTTATCCTATCTCAAAAAAAGCTCTAGTATGCGCTAAAAACGTGGGTGTCAGCTTTATTGATTTGTCTATAATAATGTATATTGTATGATTTGTTTGTGAGTTGTTGTTGACGACGATTGGTGCAGAAAGGCCAATATAACCGCAAGTTGATAAACCTTTATTAAAGTGTCACAAAAAAAAAAGGTTTTTAAAAGAAAAAATACATTAATTTTACATTATTCTTATTATATTTAATTTTTTTAATTTATTACAATTGATCATTATACGTATAAATTATAATTATATATTATAATTACATATATATAAAATTATAATAATATATAAAAATTTAATAACATATTATATTCGTATATACAATTTAACGCTATTAATTATTCATTTTTAAAAGGATAAATACATTTGGTTACAAAACATCATACTTGGTATCTTTTTCATAATACATGGAATTAAAATATTTAATTGGTGTATTTAAAAAAGCGATTTTCTTAACAATGTGGAGATGTGGCCAGGACTGGTTACTGACTGAATGGTTAGAGAATCATTCTGCGCATCTATTGTAGATAAGCTGAATTGTTCATTAACTTTCCTTTAAATTAATAACAAGATGCTGCCCAAGGGCGGACACATGGGGGATGTCCCAGGATTATGACCCCCCCCCCCCCAAAATATATTTTTTCACTGTAAAAAATTCCAACTTTCATGATAAATGAAGGGTGTTATCATAAGCGTACGCAGAAATTACATATGGGGGGTTACAGAGCTACAACTCCCATATTTCCAGGTTATATAAAATTTCATTGCAATGGGAGGTTACAACCTCTATCAACACACCCTTGCGTACGCCAGTGGGTGTTATTCCAAGACCATGGCAAATTCTGTCCTTGACCCCCCAAAATGGAAGTCTTTATCCATCCCTGATGCTGCTACTTACGTTATATTGTTAATCGGACCCAAATACTCATTAAAACTCTCTATTTACATATCTGCGTTATGTTTAGTAGTGAGTTGTCAAATATTATGTCAACTTAGGCTCGTTGCTTGACGCTTGTTACATCATGGGGTTCCGGAAGTCGGGGGAGGGGACGGCATCCGGAAGTTTCAGGAGTTTAAAATTTGTTAATGTTTTGATGAACTTTATTAAAATATTTAATACTAAATATCTAAGTAAACTAATATATTTAACATTAAGGAATATATTTTTACGTAAATTTTCCATTGAAAACTTATAGAGGTATTATAAAAAGTTATTATTTTCCTTATCCCAGGATGTCTACACAAATTTTGTTTCAACCTTCCCGGAATTTTCCAGGATTTTCAGAACAGTGACAGGAAACTTCCAGGTGTGGCGTTTTCGCAAACTACAAATATACACATAACATTATTTTTTGAATCAATAAATTTTCTGAACTACAATAAATAAGAATCAAATTTAAACTATCATTATTTTTAGAATCTTTAACTTTGAGTCACATTTGTGATGTTTTTTGGCCAAATTAACGCCAAAGAATAGATTGTCTGAAAAGTGAGACCAGCATGGTATTAAAGACTGGAAAATTTTCGCATCACAGTCGATGGGGTGGTAATAATAGATGATAAATTGCTCGCAAAGAAAAGAATAATTCTAATAAATGGCTCGCAATTCCAATGCTTTTTTCACAGCATACAGCAAAAATAACCAACATTACCCCTTGCGTACCAGGCTCTGATCACCACCAGTAATACAATAAGACCCTTTATAACGGACACCTCTCAGATACGGTTATCTCGTTCTTATGTTCAAATAAAACTTCCCCGCCAAGAAATTTCATCAGAATTATACCACTTTTTCACAGTCACCCCTCCTTAATGAACAAACTATTTTATCCAGTGAGTGTCCGCTAATAAGAGGTTTTACTGTATTTGAATTTATCAGATGGTAGCTGCTGAGTTTGTTTATTTATTTTTGCTTTCCTGTTCAAGGGCAGCAAGGGACAAACTTTGCTGGGACCTACGGTCTTCCGAGGAATCCGAACCACTTAAGAACTAGAAAACCCAACCCCTGGACTATGAGCGCAGTTGGTCGGTGAGCATTATTTTTGGCACAGTGGGGAATCGAACCCGGGATACTCGGACGCCAGGTGAATGCGTTATCACTGGGCTGCTGAGCTTTTCGTGTCCATGGGATCTACGCATCTTATCTCCTTTATAATAGTCATTCAGCTGTTGGAACCGTCAGTATGAACCTTCAACAGTACAGTAATGTAGACGACGCATTTTACTATCGTGGCCATCAACGTAGAGTTTTCAAAGTTATTTGGGCCCTGATCATATATTATGAACATTTATACATTACAATATATGTAAAATTGCAATTTATTTCAAATTATTGGGGGCCCATATAACTCTGCGCATATGATTGTGGCATTAACCCTGGGTTGATTCCAATCATAGGCGTAATGTGATGGGGGTAAGGAGGAGGCAGGTAACCCCGTTTTTTTAGAACAGAGGCAAAATCGTATTTTTGCCATCCAGTTTTGAGGATTTTTAACCCCCAGTTCACGCCATATTTAACCCACCAAATAAGCCTATGATTACAATGATACTGTAAGACACACTGTTTTTCTGCACAATCTATGGTTCGATTCCTCTGGTCGCAGGGGTTCGGCTTCTTTAAAAATTAGTAGAACATGGCGCGTGAACATAGTTGTCCTTAGGCTGTAAAACACAACATAAAAGAACTTATTTAAATAATAATGAACACAATACAGTCGAACCTCGTTAAGACGAACACCAAAGGGAACAAAAAATCTGTTCCTATTAACAGCAATTCGTCTTATCCGGAAAGGGTAGTATGTTATACAATCTGACGGGACTTCAGAAAACGGTTCGTATTAAAAGTAATTCGTCTTAACGAGGTTCGACTGTGTCATCGCAGTTTAGGGCCCTAAGGTGGTGTAATAATAACACGTTCACCTAAAACAGTGTTTCACAACTATTTTCTGGTTAGGGCTGCCCCCTTTTGAGCTTCATTCATGACCGTGCCCACTCCGATGTAGTTTTCAATTTTAATAAATATGATATTTTAAATCAATGTACTTTATCAACAAAACTTTTTATTATACAAGAAATACTAACAAAGATATTTCATAATTAAATATTACAATATTGTCGCTTAAGTTAGAGAAATTTTTATGGTTGATGAGAATAGGCAAGTTTTTGTACATTTGACTGCAACTTTGTTAGAGAAAATTGGAGATCACCTCTCCTCACAATATCGACGGTTACCAATGGGACAATCAATATTCAATTATTAAATAATTTAATATCGCCTTGACGTTATTTCTTTTTAATATTAGTAATAATTTTATTCGTGGCTCCCTAATTGCACGATTTCAACCCGTGACCCCACCAGAATTTCGCCATGGCTCACGACGAGGGTCACATGGCTCCGTTGAGAACGAGTGGCTTGTGGTGGTGTTAGTTTAAAAAAAAAAAAAAGAAAAAAAAGTTTATCGATTCACTCTAGTCAGAAGATTGGTTCGGATTCCACAGAAATCTATAGGTTCCGGCGTAACATGGCTTCTGACCTTCTTGCATCCTAAACTTACAAACAAAAAACAATTTATCACAGTTGAAGTTCTTTATACTGCGATAATGTTTTTTATCATTATGTTCAATTTTGATTTCTCATTGCTTATTAGTAGGGCCCGGATCTTGGTGAGCTAAAAATGTCTAAAATATGCCCTTAAAAAGATGAAAAAATGACCAAACAAGTCAAAAAAATGCACTTGAGATTAAAAAATCCCCCCAAAACAATTTGCATAATATTTCTCTCAAGTTGTAAATTAAATAACTTCAACTTTAAACAATTTATAGACTAGAATTTTTATCCTTTCAACATGGTACGACAGAAGAAAAGAAAGAAAGGAAATAAATACTTTTATTTTATATAAATCGAACACTACGCAGATTAAATCAAACAACAATATAAATCAACGTTTATTGGCGTAGTGATACCAACGCCGATGGTATGGCGTGATTAGATGGTGAAACGTTCGAAAGAAAATAAATATTTCTGCGTTCGGTGGGTCATAATATCGGCGCTGGTATAACAACGCCGACGAATGTTGATTTATACTGTTGCTTAATTTAAATAAATACTTGTTATAAATGAATTTTAATGATTTATAATCTAATCTCTTGTAAGAATATTAAAATTGCACTGAAAAGTTATGAGTTTTTTAACACTGTCAAAAGTCTATTTTATTTTCAGAAAGCAAATTTTGATGCATTGAAAAGCTCTTCTCAACACTTACATATGTTATTACAATGACTCACAGAATGAAACTTACATATGTTATTGGAGCATATTTGAAGAAAACAAATTCATTTTTATGGAAATTTCTTCATCAATTCCTAATGTTTCTTCCTCTCCAATTAAGATAACAGAAAAAACATAGTTTAATTTTGCAAAAGTGAAGTGTTCAGTCTTCCTCTTGGTCTTTCCTTGTACTTCGCTTTCTTTGTCGATGTAACAATTGAGTCAACGAGTTCCATTCTGTGCTTCTGAGCCCTTAATAATGGAAGGTAAAATGCTGAAGTTCGACCTTATAATGCCAAATTTCCTTCCACTTTTTTCTGAGAGAACAAACATTATGCAAT
>QLNU02015003.1:121244308-121256260 GCA_006491805.2 Dysdera silvatica | reverse complement strand
GATCCATTAATTTATTCACAATCAACTTTCGGCGCCGAATTTTAAGAATACGTTACAGTACTCTTGGTTTGTTGCAAAGTTAACAAACGAAAGAAGCGTTTTTGAAAATGTAGATGGTATTTGTTTTCCAGATGATATTAGACAAAGAAAATCAGTTGTTCGAACAATTCATTTATAAAATGCTCACGTTGTAGAATTTTTTTATGTTTTTATGATAATTATCATCCAAAATTGTGTACCAGTATACAATTCCGACACCTCCGATAGTGATACACAAAAAATATGTTCACGTCAGTCAGTTTTAAAATAAAATTGATTGCATTTTATAAAATAAAATGTTTCTATATAAATAAAATGCAAAATAAATAAATGATGAAATGAAAATGGCAAAATAAAAATAAGAAAAAATGATAACAGTGATGTTACCATAATTAGTAACTACTCTGATATCGACAAACTACAATGACAATTTATAACTGGAAATAATGGGACTATTATTGAGAGTGGTTTTGGGGTTGATACTGATGGTATTACTAATTTGTGATTTAAAAATATCGGTGATAAAAACATTGTTGATTGTATCGACTTGGAGTCAAATAATAAAAGCAATTATGTAATATTGTTAAATGATGTTAATAATATTGATAATGAATGTGTTAGTAATTTTTATAATAACATTGTTAAAAATTTCGATTTGATGTTAAATTTTGTTAATGAATATTCCCATGATAATGACATTAACCGTAGAATAGATAAAATTAACGAGACACAAAGAAGTATGGAAAATTATGTAAATAATTTGTGTAATTCAATTAATAGCAATCAAAATAATGTGAGCACAATGGAAAATTTATTTAATGTGGATGAAAATATTGGATTTGATACTGCTTGCAAAATTATAGATATTCATGAAATGAAAGGTGAATTAATTGATGATGGTTTAACTAAAGGTCTGATAAATTATGAGATAGGTACAGAATACAATAATGTGAACACTAATGGTAAATCTCTAGAGAGTATAAGTGATATAGATAATTGGAGTGATGATATTGATGATGCTATTATACAGATGTTAGAAAATACAAAGTGTAATAAATGTAATAATGATAATGATGAATCAAATAATGCAAGCAATATATATGTAAAATGTGTTATATCTAAAAAATGTAATATGTGATCAAATTTAATATGTATAAAAAATGTAATATGTGTAAAAAATTTAATAAGTGTAAAAAATGCAATAAGTGTCAGAAATGTAATATGTGTAATATATGTAATATATGTAAACAATGCTTTAATAGGGATGGAGTAAATAATATAAATAACATTTATAATAGTGGGAATATTGAGTGCCTAAATGATAAAGATTTACTAAGAATATTACACATCAATGCCAGGAGTATAAATAACAAAGTGGATGAAATAGAGTTACTAATGGATAACAAATATTACAAAATAGATTTATTAGCAATTACAGAAACTTGGTCAAAAGAACATGATCATATGGAGTTTCCAGGTCGGTGTGGGTATCATGTAATGAGAAAGAAAAATAAGAAGAGGTGGAGTATCCATTTACATTAATGACAAACATGAAAATTGAAACGAAATTAGTCAATTAACTGAGGATTGGGAAATAATAGGAGTAAAAAGAGGGAAACTAAGAATAGGAGTCATATACAGAAAACCTGGTAGTAATGTAAATAGTTTAACTAATTGGTTATACGAGAAATGGGAGAAATTGCAAAATGAACGTGTTTCAGTCAAACAAGCGTTTCACCTGTGCTAGTCGTTCGAAATGGTGCGCTGGGGATTAAGGTTATGTTACTTTTTCATTATAAAAATTAAGAATCTTTTCTTATTTTCCTTATTCAAACATTACTTAATTAAGAAATTTTTTATATCGAAGGTGTCTAAATTTTAATAATTTTAAGAAGACAGAAGATTTTTTAATTAGTTGTCACCAGTATTCTCGCTTCCAAAGAAAATATTACCCCTCTGACTAAGGTATTTACTACAACATCCCTCACGTATGCAGGTACAATAAATGCTTCGTACTCATTTAAATAGTAGAGTTTTTTATTTTACTATTTCAAATCGAAAAAATACAATACTGACTTAACTATGGAAATAGTTACTATATTATTTATTACGTTACATTATATATATATTACGTACAAGTTATATTCATAGAGTAATTAAAAATGGGGATTAAAAAGAAAACATGTTTTAAACGTATCTTGAAAAATATCTTTTCCATGTGTATTTGGGAAAAAAACCCTTTCTAATATTTAAAGCAAAACCCTCCGTTTTCATCGAAAACCTTGTGAAATCCTATTCACGGGCCTGTTTGCTTGAATACGTAGGCCTAGGTGCATAAGCAGGGTTTTAAAATACAGTAAAACCTTGATTATCCGTCAAACAAGGGAATAGATCCTCGACGGATAATTGAAAAGACGGTTAAGCGGAAACGGGGAAATTTATAGTATAATATAGTACATTTTTATTAAAATTATACAATTAAAAAAAAATACGTTGTGAAATTTGCTGAAGGCACAAACGAAGTTTATTTGAATCTGAAAAGGGAACACCTTGAGACCGTGCTTGAATGAACCGCTGATACACGGTAGTATCCAGCTGCTTAAGTGATGGTTTTTTAATTGTCTTCTTCGTTGTTATGTCGCCATCAGAAATAAGTTTGGAAACTTGGCTTTCGATTTTGTCTGCATCTCTCTTAATCAGGGTTCGTACACATTTCTTTACATGAAATTTAAGGACTTTTAAGGACCTTTAAGGACCAGAAATAAAAAAAAAAATAAGGACTTATTAGCAAGCAGAAATAGAATGAATTGGAGATAAGCTATGTAACTGACTTTGTATTTATAATGCTACTTTAAGAATAAAATAGATGTTAGAATGTATTATATAGTTAAACATAATCTCAAAATTAACAATTGCGAAACAAGAGTCGTGGAGAATAAAAAGCAATCCCTTAAAAGTAATCAAGTAATGAGTCTTAAACAAGATAATATAAAACAATTGTCGATAATTAAAAGTTAATCGTTCATACTTATAATAAATTTCTATTCAATACATAATATCTATAATTAAAATTTCCTTGGTTAGACGGAATTGAACGTCGAAGATAGTACAATTCTAACGGCAGATTTTGACATGGTCCGGTTTTGTAAAAAGTTTGGCGAAATTCCATAAAGGGGTACTGTGTATACACTATTTTCATGCCTCCCGTTCGAGATACGACTGTCAGTCAAAAATATATATATATAGACTCTTCGTCACGAAACCACATAAAAATGCCGCCAGGGGTAGCACCATCATCAAATTGAACCTTTCTCGATCGGCGGAATAGATCTCTGCCACAATCGGTGTGGCCCAAGTTCCAGAATTTCAGGAAATAGGCTGACTTAAAAAAAAAAAAAGTTACTACGGAACACTATCATCTCTTTCCCTCCTTTTTGAGAGTTCTTCCTTTGTTATACAGCGGACTACCATGTCAATCGTTGACTCGTGCTTGTTTGGGAGTGTACGGACAACAACGGTCATGCTGGGAAGGGATTTACAGTTTTCCAAAGATTCCAAACCTCCTATGGCCTAGGGAACCAACCCCCGACTGCAGTGAACAGTTTGACGGTATTTTTTTGGGGGGGGGGGGGGGGGGGTACCGTTGCGAATCGAACCTGGGATAACGGCGCGATAAGCGAACACGTTACCACTGAACCACCGAGGAGTCTAACGTTGTCTGAATATAAAATTTGTTAAGAAATTTATTCATAACGCTGAACTTTTAGTCTGCTTAGATAGTTGGTATTATTATTAAATATATTAATAAAATATATTAAAACATTAACGAATTCTAAGTCCACCCACTCCCTGTAAAATAGCGTATAACTATGGTCTTGAACCGAACAGAATATTTCCACCATCCGTGCTAGGATGGGGATAAAGAAGGCCCCGATTTGTTATAAGGGGTCGCAAAATTTTAAAAGGTGACTTGTTTTTTTTATACCCTTTTTTAAATTGTAGTCAATCGCTACTTAGAATTTCGACAATCCGTACTCCTCGGGAAAGCACCCCACTACTTTGCCTTAACCTGTTAACTGGGTATGACGACATTTTTCGTCATGCCCGGAAGACTACCAAAATGCGAATGACGACATTTTTTGTCATTGAAATTAAATATATTTAATATCACTGAAATTAATTAAATATAATGAATATAGTTAATATCACTTAAATTAATTAAATATCACTGCGAAAAAAAAGTCCCCAGTGTGAAACGAGTTTCACAAAATTTTATTCCCCGGTTAACAGGAAAAATTGCGAATGTTCTTCTCCCTGCTTCCCTTCCTCCGCGATTTTCGTTACGAAATATTTTTTTGGGTGGCTAGCTTAACTTCGAAAACCAGGTAGGACGAACGGCTGGGAGGAACACTATATACACACACACAGTACAGAGAAAAACTTCTTACAACGGAAAGATCTAATTACGAAATATATAGTGTGGTTGGAGGAGAGGCGGCGCTAAACGACCGCCGCTGTGCATAAGGTGCCTCGTACTTTAAACTTAGGTTTCGGAGAGGGGCGAGGTCATTCTAGTTCTGAAGAAATGCTCAAGCAAGTTTCTATAAGGGGAGTTCTCTATGCACATTCGCAGAGGGAGTTCTATGCATGTTCCTATTATTCGCGAAAGGTATATAATAACCCGCATAGTGTGAATTTCATGTTCGTTCTTTATGTTGATTCATATTGGGAGAAAAATGGCATTGATAAAAATTGAAACTTCAGCGAAATGTACTTCAGAGAAATGCTGAGAAATAGGAGAACAAAATTAAGGACTTTTAAAGACTTTTTGTAGATTTTGGGTGAAAATAAGGACTTTTAAGGACCAAAAATCATTTCCTAAAAAATTAAGGACTTTTAAGGACCGTACGAATCCTATTAATACTATTCACAGTTTTTCGGCCCATGCCATAAATTGGCGCGATGCTAACTGAAGTTTCTTCCTTCAGTAGACGCTTCATAATCGCATTTTTTTAGACAAATAGAGCACAATACGCTTACGTATTTTACTCATTGTTTTCAAACAACTTTTAGCATTAGTGTGGCAATAAACTTGTCCCAGGGACGTGCACACGAACGACTTGGCGGGAAAGGCCGTACTGGCGCTTACAGTCTGGGTGCGCCAGCGCTAACGAATTTCACGCCGGCGGTTAAGCGAGAAAGAGGGTAAATTGGGAGATGGATAATCGAGGCTCCGCTGTATATATCAACTTACTCTGTTCTTCATTTTCTCAGAAAGGAATCTCTTTATGATACTGAAGATAATGCTAAAATAAAACGGTTCATTAACGATGTGTATCGCTTTCATTCTTAGGCCAGCACAGTCCTAAAAAGAAAGAATAATAGGATCTCTCAAACGATATAGAACATGAAACTATACCATGAATGTCTGTACTATGCTGATTGATTGATTGAATTTTCGCGAGTCTTGTTGTCCATATGGCATAGGAAATTTAACCAACCAATCAGTACAATACAGATATCAGCTGGCAACAAATTAAAGAGGAAATAAATCCCAAAAATCCTACCTGAATGGCTCGGAAAAAGCGATATATGAGTGAAGGCGAACTTATATGTCGAACACGGCGAAGTGTAAGACCTTTGAAATCGCCAATGAAAACGGCACCACAAACTTGATTCGCTTCTGATTGTAAGGAAACTTCCACTGCTAGAACGACAGCGGCCAGTAATTCATCTGTTGTTAGTTTATCAAAATCAAGACATCCTAAGTATAAAAGAATAGCAACAGCTTTTAACACAGGGGAATCAAGTGGCATTTTTAAAAATAATCATAAATCCGAATATAATAAATCAATAAGCACTTGTCTTAGTAGCATTTTTGGCGACTGTTTTGAAAAAGAGTTCAATGTGACTAAATGTTAAACATATACACATATTAACCAATTGGAAAATTTTAATCAATTAAAAATTCTCAATCAACCAACCAACAAAATTCTTGATTAATGAATTAGTTAATCCTTAATGAATCAAGTGTTCACCAGCAAGAGCTGCTACATCCAGCTACTGTGCGCCTTTCTTCTTATTGTATCTTTGGACTTTTCATCTCTACAGGACTGTTGGCTCTTCTTCGATCCTAGTCAAACTTTAACACAGTACACCTCCACCGCATTAGGCAACTCCCGTCGCCTGTGTGTCTCCAGTGTCAGGAAGGTGCTGACGAAACACTGGAACACATTCTTTTGCGGTGTCCGGCCTACGGCTACCTCAGGGAGGAGCTCCTTCTCGCCCGCCGCCGTTTAGGCCTCGCCTCGCCACCAGGTCTGTCCGACCTCCTGGATCCCACCGGATCCCCCCGCCTTCGCGCTGCCTCCGTGGCTGTGCTAAACACCTTCCTTTCCGGTCTTGGCCGGTTCCTGTAGGTTACTCGGCCGGATCTGGGGGTGTGTCTCCGGATTTGCAGCCTGGGCCGTTCCCCGTGACGGTTCCCCCGGCAG
Organism: Dysdera silvatica; assembly: GCA_006491805.2. Classification (NCBI taxonomy): domain Eukaryota; kingdom Metazoa; phylum Arthropoda; class Arachnida; order Araneae; family Dysderidae; genus Dysdera; species Dysdera silvatica. The sequence continues at coordinate 121,249,727 of QLNU02015003.1, read as the reverse complement.
CTGGTTTCGGTGTGCGTTGAATGACGACTTTACGTGAACGTGCATCTTTGAATGGTGTGTTGGTCGGCAATCCATCTCCCCCTCAGCCGCCTCGGCGGCTGATTACGCTGTTCAAGCGTCCTGTCTGGGATTACAGCGCCGCCCCCCGCGGCCACCCTTCCCAATGCAATCCTTGCACAATTCCTCCTAACACAGTACACCTGAACTTCAATCACTATTCGTCTACCTCCTATTCAAATTGACTGTCAAACCACTTCACAAACTTACTGTTCTTAGACGATTCTCTAAAACTGAACCCAGACGGGGTTCGACAACCACTTCTGTAAGAGAGAGGATCTTCCTTAGAATAACTGATCTTTATTTTCGATCATTGGACATAGATTCAACTTTATCTGGAAATACAATGCCACTCGCTAGGCTAAATTTTCCAACGTTCATACAGGCCTGTATATTCACACAAATAACAACCACAATGTTAATCAAATTTAAATTACCATAGCAATAGATGTCTTATTCGAATTTAAAGAGCGATTTTACTCATTTAATTCGGTAGTCACAGGTAATAAGTGGTTAAGTAAAAAAAATGGCAAAAATAAGTGCACTGTCGTTTCAGTGCACAGGGTTTCAGTAAATTAATTATTCTTCACAAACTATTAAATTTATAATTTTATTTGAGTTACATTGATGTCAACCAAATTTACCTTTTTTTAAAAAAAACTCCATATACAGAAAAAGTTCTAAGGTAAAAAAAGTGCTGCCTTAGAAAATTGCGATTTTATACCAAAGAATTATTCAACGAAGTTAGTCTATTGTCGTAACAGATGGTTTACGCTACTCGCATCATTTACGATCATTTAAAAATGTACGAGAAAAGTTACGATTTTTCCTACGCTGGTGCCGAAACCATGGACCGAATGTTATGATACAAACCGGAGAGTTGTGCTATCGCATCATAGCACAGATAGCGCTGATCATTCTATTTTAAAGGCAATTTAACGTAGCGTGCAAATATTTTTTTACATATTTGTAATTACATAAAAAGGTTAAACACTGGTAAAATAGCAATGAAAAAGATCACTCAAGCTTTCGGACGCATCAGCAGCAGTCCTTCATCAGGAGTAATGACGATGTTATGTTTCTGTCTCTTTTTTATACTTGAAATTTCTGGAAAACCCTTCATCAGAGTAGTCCCGCAGAATGGGAAAACCCAATGAGAACCAATGGGAGGCCTCCAATAGAATCATGGAAGAACCCCAATAGGGACCAATGAGAAACCCATATCGCGGGCAACCTAATTTGGAGGTGTCTCATACATATTGTAATATTGTAAATGTTTGTGTCATATTTGTTTCATTATGGTGAATAGTCTTGACAATTTGTTAAATAGACCTTTTTTTTTCTATGGACAGTTTTGAAAACAAATTACAAATTTTTAAAGATGGAAAACCTTGCCTTCCACGCCCATTGCTAAATTCATTTTGTAAACACAAAGGTAAAAAACTGAACGTACGAGACATTTTTCAGTTTCGCAGTATGAAAAAGTAGAGTGGTTGACTGATTGTGACACAAGGTCTACACTCTTTCATTGATCATGTTGGTTATTTTCTAAAGAAAATAAACATGGGTTTTAATGAACACATTTGGAATAAACACGGGTTCTTAAATTTTGATCGTTTCACAATTTCGCGACGAAAGTGCGAAATATTTCAATCACATAAAAAATTCTTTTTTAAATTTCTAAATGTTCGTAAGCAGAGAATTGACACACTAATAGACAAACACCGACAGATCAAGATAAATCAACATAACGAGAAAGTAAAAAATAATAGAGTGTTATTATAATTTAGTCGCTGGAAAACAGTACAAAAACACTTTTTTAGTTCATTGAGCTTGAATGGATTCTAGAACATTATTGACACCAAAGCGCTTGCGTTTCTACCTCCTTTTCCAACACATTTAACTTCCACACTTACACATGTGAGAAGTAAATTCAATTCCGCCCCCGCTACAACATTCGCGCCATTGGCTTTATGAGCGCGATTGGTTACGAAAATAAACAAAAATGAAAAAGAAAAGAAGGTAAGATTTTTTACAATATAAAAAAATAACTTGTAGTACCAAATTTTGATTACAATTTCACATTATATTACAAATTTGATTTTGTCGATTCTTTAAAAGTTGCTGGTAAGGTTTAGCCTCTCTTGAGCCATCTAAAGAGCCGTTCTTGGTACGCTGTTTATTCTATACGGTAGTTAGTACCTATTAACTTGTTAACCGGAGAATAAAACTTTGTGAAACTCGTTTCACACTGGGGACTTTTTTTCACAGTGATAAGTAATGTCATCACACCATCACGCTAGGATTAAATATATAAGAACTACATAAAACGTAATGCGTTCAACATAATACGGTTAATTTTAATGACGAAAAATGTCGTCATTCGCATTTTGGTAGTCTTCCTGGCATGACGAAAAATGTCATACCCAGTTAACAGGTTGTCTGAAACAGGTGCTATTTTTAACCGTTAATATGACGCGAGTCCATACGCCTCATTAATGCTAGAAGTTAGAGCAGGCTATCTCGGTTTATCCGCAATAACAGGGCTGAGATTACAGTGCCGCCTTCAGCGGCCACCCTTCCCTGCACAATACAAACCTCATCATCTCCGCAGCGATAGAAGGCTACTATGGGTGCTTTTAACCATAATTTCAGTCATTGTCAAGGGTTAGGGTTGAATATGACTGAACACGAAGTTCAGCGTACTGAACTTAAGTTTTCGCAGCCGCAGACCCATTCGTGTACCATGTGGCGTTTCAATATTTTGACTTATCAGAGCATGCATTGTGGGTTAATGGATTATGGATCATCCATAAAGGGATCATGGAAGAAGTTAACCATATTAAGAAGAAAAGAAATTACCAAGTTTTGCTATCCCGATCATGCAACCTTCTGTATCACGATATGGCAACAGCGTTAGCACGTTCATGTCGTAAACGTGCTTTATTTGGGATGGTACAATATCTGTTATTATTCCGCTATAGCGAACTTTATAGGTATAGTAATTTCTTATAGCCTTGAATGCCTCTTCTGTATTGAATTTCTTTGCTCTCAAGAAGCGAGTCAAAAAACTGTCATCCACCAAAGGTTGGAAGTCCTTTTCCTCTGCAAAATTAAAAAAATAGAACCAGCAGTAAGCTCACAAATTTATTAAAAAATATTGAAGTGAAACAAAAACTATAAGATTATTTGCGTAGCTGGCCTTGAAGTCTAGGTGAGAGGATCGTGGCATCTACAGGTGTACTCAGAAAGTTCATAAAGGAGGGGTTGTAGGATTAATGGAAGTGGGGGTGTTTCAGAGCTACAACTCACATATTCCTATGCTAAATATGCAAAATTTCATTGCAATGGGGGTTACAGCCCTCATCAACCCCCCCTGCATACGCCACTGGTGGTACCCACATTCCAAAACTTTCTTAGGGGGTAGTTAAGCCACTATTAGATCCCCCCCCTCCCTTTAGTTATGTTCATGTATTAGAACAAAGGATATAGTTTTTCCCTAAAGGGTAAAGCAGTTGAATCTGCATATAACGAACATGAAGGGACCGGCAATTTTGCTCGCTATACCCCTATTCTGATTAAAACCTGCTTAACATTAAAATAAGATTTAAAAAGAAGAAAAAAGACAGAATAGCGAAAACAAATATTATTATTATTATTATTTACATATATTATAAATAGGATACGTATATAACGAAGAGCTGGAGAATAACAAAAATGCTCGCTAAATCCGTATTGGAAATTAAAATTCCAAACTTTGAAGATAAAGTCTGTATAAGTTGAACGTGCCTAAAGTGGTCACCTTCTGGAATGGACTGTAATGGTCATCATAGAGAGGTGGTCGCTATACACAACAGACTTCGGTATAAGCTTGACTAAATTCCTGCCAGTTCTCTCTTATAAAAAGTGGTCACTTTATTTAGGCGGTCGATTTACCAAGGTGATAAATTTGCCAGGTTCCGCTGCATATGCATATGATGATATGCATATAATAACAGTCACTTTCAATTTTTTGAAATTTAATTGATAATGTATTAATATGTTTTATTTGAATTGAATTCAAAGCATTACAACAAAACCATTCAAAGTAATCGTTCATTTTGTAATTAATCTGTAACACTAAATCATTGAAATTATCTCTGGAAAAAGTATATTAGTATAATACATTTTTATTATACCATCTATATATTAAAAATATGATATATACTTTTTTATTATGCTAAATATATTATACTATATCTATATATTAGTAAACAAAATTTTTTCATTATCTCTATGCTAAAAACAAAATATTTATGTATATAAAATATAAAGTCTGTCCTAAAACGGATCCCTGTGGTACTATATATTGTATACTCATGAAATCTGAGTATACAGTATATAGTACTACAGGGATCCGTGGTACTGTATATTGTATACTCATAAAATCTGATGTTTGGCTAATCTGAATAAACCGTTTTCTCCCCGGAAGACATTTCTTCATAGAAATTAGCTCATATATCTCACCTCTGAACCCATAGTTCTTTCCAGATAAAATTTCACGATGTAGTGTATCAGATGCCTTTAATATATCCCAAAAAAATGATATTATTTTGTTATTTTTATCCAAAATACTGTTCATATAGCCCAGGACATACACTCCAATTTAGTACTTTTATTTTTTCCCAAATCCAAACTGAAGTTCATCCAAAACTGAATTTCTCACCATGAAATCAATAATTGTAGGAAATATTAATTTTTCAGATAACTTAGTGAAAACATTCAGCTTAGATATTTATCTATAATTCTTCATGTCATTTTCCCTTTTTTTTGCCACTTTCATATCTTCTGGAACTGTATTATCTGTCATACATTTATTTAAAATATAAAGCAATGATTCGTAGAGTCAGCGGCAGCAAATTTTACAATTTGGGATGAATTCAATCATGACCGTGTGTATATTTAACTTATTTATGCACACAAATAATTCTTCAAGCGTTATGAACTCTAGATATGTAGATTTTCAATTATTCCCATCAAGAAAACTTTTGTAAAGTAGATATGACCAGGAGAGAATAATAAAATGAGGTCAGAAAATATGATTACCTTTTCGTATGGTGTTAAACATGCTGAAGATGGAAGTTTTATAGGCAAAAATTTTTCGATTAATACTATGTGGTACTATTAATTTAGTTCGGTGGTTCTGAAAAATAGGATTGATAATTTAGGAGGCATAATAGAAATGTTGGTGCTCTTGTCGAATTTCTAATTTGAAGCACCTGACGGTTATTTCAAATTCCTCCTTTAGCGAGTATTCGCTAATTTGGCGCCTTTGGAGCCAATCTCAAGATGGCGACCATGGCAGCACACCCATTGCTCATGC
>QLNU02015003.1:121222273-121244208 GCA_006491805.2 Dysdera silvatica | reverse complement strand
TTTTTGTGTGGTTTTCACCGAAGTCAGTAAGTTGGGTTTTTCAAAATTGAAAGATAGCATTCCGGACAATGATAATTGGTAAATTTACTCTGTCCCGCGTCAGTGTGACATGATATACATCGGCCAAACATGTCGGGTCTTACGTTTTCGATTAAAAGAGCATGAGGCGTATGTTAATAAACCAGAATTCCATAAATCTGCACTTTTCAAACCTTTATGGGGAAGCTGGCCACAAATGTCTTTTTTCCAAAGCACAGATAATTTAAAAACTCTCTTCAACTTTTCACCTCAACTTCTTCAAAGCTTATCACATCCGTACCAATGCAGCCAATTTCATGAATGGCTAGCTCCCTTTCAATACGCTTTCACCTTGCGATTGATGTGATACACTGCGCAAAAATATTAGATAAATAAAACACAATACTAACTGCGCCTGTATTGTGTTATATTTATCTACGTTTTCACCTATTTGGAATTTTTTTCTCCGTTCTACAGAAAGTGACGCCACCCCTAACGTACAACTTGTAAATACCTCTTTATTTGCTATTTTGTAGTCATCGCGTTGGCAACGCTTCACGCTCAAGTATGTAAACAGAGTTATAACTGTTCTGAGGATGCTGGCGGATTAGCCACCAAAATAGCTATCAACAGTGTAATTAACCATCTTTAATTGCGATAATTTGTTGTTTTTTCATCACTTTCTTTCATCACTTAGATAACATCTTAATAAATTCTGAAATAACACCTGAATAAATACTTAAGTAACACTTTAATAAACACTTAAATAACATCTTAATAAATACTTACATAACACCTTAACAAATATTTAAATACGTACCTAATAATACTTAAATATACTACAAAAAGGCTTTTGAAAGGCTACAAAACTGTAAGGCTGTCAGAAGACTTATTGGATTACGCGCAAATTCCGCACTGTGCAAAACCAAGTTCCACTATTCAAATTAAACATTAATCTCTTCTATTATAGACACATGGGGTTTTAATTGAATATAAAACAACTAGTATTTAATTACACTTCACTTTTTTCTTTTTTAATTTGCTCCGCCCCATACCCCTCCACATCCAATCAAAAATATAAGAGAAAGCTTTCAAATACATTCTTTTGAAAAAAAAAAGAAAAGAAAAAAAAAGAAGCACCCTTAAAATTACTCCGATCATCTCAAAATTTCGCATGCAAATTCCTTTAAACCAAGTATGCAAATGATTAAATTTTCAAAGCCAATGAGTGTTAACTTCGATCATAGCGCGCATTTCTACTGCGCAACTGGCATCGTATAAAAGAGGTAAAAATTGCGAACGGTTTATTTTTTTTCGTTATCAGCGTTGCAGTTCCCTGGAGACGCAACCAATAATGCCGTTACGACGTTGACGAGGACCTTATAACCAATTGGATGACTTCGAACGTGGTCGCATAGTCGGGATGCTTGAAGCTGGCTGGTCCTACAGAGCAATATGTCGCCACTTGCACCGTACGGACACTGCTGTGCAAAGGTGTTGGCAGCAATGGTTTCTGCGAGGAACTCTTCGGCTGAACAAAGGCTCTGGAAGGCCAAGGTGCACTAATGCAAGGGAAGATTGGTTGGTTGTGCAACAAGCCCGAGCTGACCCAACGGCATCCACCCATGGCACCTTTCACCATCTCACGACGTTTAGCTGAGGTGAGGTTAGGCTCACAGAGGCTTTTTAGACGTCTGCCTTTAATCCCCACACCATCGACAGAGTCGTCTGGAGTGGTGTCGTACGTGATCATCATGGCTTCCAGCAGACTGGAATTGCATAGTGTTCAGAAATGAATCCCGCTTCAATCTTGGAGCAGATGACCATCGGATCCATGTGTGGAGATGCCAGGGTCAGCGGTCCCAGCCGCTGTTTTATTGAGGCATACAGCCATTACCCCTAGTGCGATGGTGTGGGGTGCTATCTCATACGACAGCAGGACGCCCTTAATCATCCTGCGTCCAACTTTAACAACTCAACGATATGTTGATGACATCCTGCGGCCGTTTATTTTACCCTTCATGACATGTGATTTTCTAACAAGATAATGCCAGGCTCCATATGGCTCGCATATCTGTGTGCTGTTGCCTTCATGCTGTTGATACTCTCCCTTGGCAAGCAAAGTTACGAGACCTTTCGCCAACCAGACATATATGGGATATGGTAAGTTGCCAGATTCAGGCATCGCAAAATGTCATAGATCTGGAGCAACAAGTGAAGAATGCCTTGCAGAATGTGTCGCAGGATGGAAGGAGGGATTTGGAAACCTTTAGGAAACCGCATTAGGAACCTTTTATCATTCCTTACTTAGACGTATTGGAGCATGCATCGCCGCCAGTAGGGTTTCACCAACTATTGATTTGAACATTTAATGTGCAATTCCTAAACATTGATGGGTCCCACGGCCTTGAATTGTTTACCATATCCTTACCCGTGTATGTGCTGGATGTACATTTAATTTCAATAAGAACTGATAATTTCTTCATGGCTCTTCGTGGTTTTTTGTTTTTTTTTGCAAAATGGGTATACAGGGGTCCAGCGCAATATACCCTGCCTTGGGCTTCGCAAACATTAATACCGCCGCTAACCGTCAGAAACATGTGAAATTGAATTGAAATATATCTGGTCTAAAATTTTTGGAAAAAGCAAATGCAGAAGGTGCTTATATTTTCATTTTTAATTACGATGAATTTCGCATGAACCTTATGGTGGTGTGGAAGCGCATTGGTCTACCATTAATCATTAACTCTGATTAGATTTCCGCGAACGCCTGCCGTTTTGGCTTGCTCACCATAACCAGGGGTAGGTCTGCGGTAGTAACATGTTCACTTAGGGTGCCGTTATTGTCCAGAGCTCAACTTCCAACGGTGAAAAATAAAAATAAAAAAATAAAAGACTGCTTACTAAGTGCTTACTGTAGTCTGCGGGTTGATTTCCTAGAAAACAAAAGATTCCTCGAAAAACTGTAGGTCGCTACGCATCACAATGCTAGAAATTCAGACTGAAAATTTGAAGAAACACTCACCAGCGATTTATTCACAAGGTTTCTTCACATATATATTTGAATGAAGTCTTAGTTTAGAATATGCTGCTTAGATAAAACTGCCAGTTATTTAATGTGTCGTGATTTATTAATGCGTAAGAAAACGTTCTTTAAGGAAAACACCGAAATTTCGTTTTCTACTCATATACTTTCCTTAAGATTATAATCGTTGCATTGTCACAAAATTGATTTCAATACAAAGCATAGCAGCGTTGATTTAAATATTGCAGATGGTTTTCCGTCTCTAAGGAAAACTTTCAAAAATGTTGAAATGAAGTTATTACATTTCCTGGGCTTTAGCAAATCGTCTAAGAACTGCAAACGTGACAAAATTTTCCTGTTGACAAAAGACATACAATTTGCTTTTCGAACACATGATCTCCTGCGAGTTTAGCGGCAATGATGGGTTCCTTTACTCTCATCAATTTTTTAGAGTGGTTTTTACAAGGCCATCTGTAGGAAGCTATGCAAGAGGACTTACGTTATCAAACATAATAATGATAATAATAATAATAATTGAGCATTAATTTAGAATAAATACAAAAACACGTCCCAATCAAACCTAATGCCTATCTTCTAAACCTTTAGCCATGTCCTTCAGAGCTTCTGTTTAGGCTATTTATAGTACATTTCGTTAACATCACATTGGTCGGAAAGTTTAAGGCCATGAACTTTGAACTTTTTAATTCTCATTAGTATAAACTATTTACCATTACTTTGGCCTGTTATTGGGAGCCAGTAAGGCCTGCGGCGGGGAGGGCGCTGACCTGGTAGGGGTGGGGGATTGTGCAAGGGTTTTATTGGGAAGCGTGGCCACCGGAGGCGGCGCTGTAATCCCAGAAAGGGGCGCTGACCTAAAGGGGGGCCAAGCAAGGAAGGCGGCCATTCCTACGAAAACACAACTTTTTTGGTACTGTGTGTGCAAGCATTATATATTTTTTCTTCTTCCCAAAAATGGTAGACAATTCTTTTAAAAAGCATTTCAAATTCAGAATTAAACAACTTTCTGCTACACAATGGCAGAGTAAAATCGGAGCAATCCGATATCAGTTAGGAAGAGATCAAGGATTATGTAAACACCTTGGGAATGTTCCTATTTTCCTATGTTAGCCAATGTTGATTTTGCTTACTAGTGGGGGTTAAAATGGTCAAATATTGCTTACGTAATACTCGAACGCTTTCTTCGGAGAAACGTATGATGCGCTTTATGTAATTATGGATAAAGATTGCACTTGGTCATTTGGCATGATGTACTTAATAGAATAAATCTTGTCAACGACCAATTGCATCAGTGCCGGTATTAGGACACGAGGCGCCCTGAGCACAACGATTTATTGCGCGCCCCCCCCATTGGTGTAACTAGGAGGCTAGGGGTTAACCCCTAGAAAAAAAATTAGCCTCCATAGGCTTCGAAGCTAGTTACACTCATATCCCCCCCACCCTCGCCGTACTAGCAGAAACAAAAATTTCTCGTTCAGCCCCCTCAAATGCGACGGAAAATCGCGGGGGATAGGGAAGGGGCGATATTTATGATTACCTCCTATGCATTATTATAAGATGTAATAACGATCTTTGTAGCAATAAATTTAGTTTATTTGACAACGACATTTTTTATTTATTTTCTATATTTAATAGGGCAGAGAAGTTAGATCGATCGTTTTCTTTTAAGAATTTCAAGTGAAAATAAAACGTGTGAAGCGGTGCTTTCTCGGGGATCATGGATCGACGCAGTCTTACGGTAGATATATTGTAATTGAAGGAAAAAAAAAGTTCGTCGCTTTTTGCGCCCCTAAAAATTTGACACCGTATCCACTTGCCCAACGTGCCAATTCATAAACACGGACCTGCTTTAGCTTAGTAGGAGCAGTCCCTACTAGTATCTGTTTATGGGCCCTGATAAAATAGGGCCCCTATACTTTAGTAACTTGCTGTACAGTAGTGGCGTAGGCAGAAAGTTCATAAGGGGAGGGTTATAGGCTTAATGGGAGGGGTTACAGAGCTACAACTCATATATTAAATATACAAAATTTCATTGCGATGGGAGGTTACAATCCAAAACCACCCCCTGGCTACGCCTCTGCCATACAGTCGAAACGGCATATATGCTAATTGACGCGGCAATGAAATTCTATGGATATAAGCGGGTTTCGCATAGTTCGCTGTGTTTCCGGCGACGGAAAAGACATTGGCTGCAGGCGACGATTGAGTTTAGTGTACAACACGGTACGGTGCAAGGATAACTTGATTGTATTTCTTCAAACTCCTTGACAGACATTTCTTGCTTATAGGTATCCCTACTGGACATGATGATTACGACCCTCCGAGTGTGACACCACGAACCCTTGACTAGAACAACAAATCGTCGATTAGTGTTAAAGGGGTAACCAATGAACATTTGCGTATGAAAAGGGTGAACAGCCAATAAGAGTGATTGCGAGTGTAGAGACGATGAGGCGAACACCAATAAAAGACATTCTTTCGGTAGGACTCTTAGCGAGATGGTCACGCTGCCCATGATGTACATTCATAATGTCTTACAATAATAATGTCAATTCTTAATCGTAACAATTTAAGTTATTTTGCTATGTGATTGTAAATAATTTGTGTAACGTAGAGACATGCTGTCTACATGGTTCATCTGTATCTTGGTATTTCTGACTCAATTTCGATAAGGTTCCAGGGTAACAATCCACGTGAGTTGACGTACGAGCTAAAACCCTTCTGATATAACTTATAAGCTATCGGTGATATTATGGAGTCTATCACCGCTCCATCGTTCTGCAATCCGTCATAGAACGATAACCAAATCTATAAATGTAGAAACTGCAATTGGTAACCCTACAGAATATTAGATGACAACAGACTGCGCGCAGAATTGCAACTTAAATTTAGCTGCTAGAACGTTGCTCATGGGCTCAAATTTTTCACAGATATTGGGTACTCTAACTTGTTTTCTAACTAAGGATCCTACGAGGGCGAATTAGAAAGTCTTTGTCCCTATTTTTTTTTTAGTCAAATTACGGCTGTAAATGCGAAGTCAACATATCCATTCCCAGCGGTGGATCTTTCTTGGACCGGCCCGGCCGTATCTGCCAGTAGCTTCGCGGCACGGCGCTGCTGTCAGTTGTTGAAGATAGCGGTTGTGCTTCACACGTCCACGGTGTACGAGCAACGAAGCGTGATTCGTTTTCTATGGAGCAAGGAACGAACGCCCATCGAAATCCACAGGGAAATGCAGCCCACGTATGGTGAAAAGTGTCTCGCTTTGGGAAGTGTGAGATGGTGGTGGTGTGAGTTCGCAAAAGGCCGTGAAGACTTGCATGACAATGAGCGTTCGGAGAGGCCGCGTTCATCGATGACTGACGACAACGTTTCGCGTGTGGATGCAATGGTGAAAATGGATCGGCGTGTGCACCTCAAGGACATTCCCCGGGAGCTTGACATTTCGTATGGGAGTGTTTACGACATCGTTCACGGGTTCTTCGGGTTCCGGAAGATTTCATGTCGGTGGGTGCCAAGGCAGTTGGACGACATGCTAAAAGGCAAGCGAAGGATTGCTTCACTGAATCATCTACAACGGTATGCCGAGGACGGTGGAAGTTTCCTGGACAGTAATGTTACTGGCGATAAAACGCAGATACTGCATTTCATGCCGGAACCAAAGCAGCAGAGCATGGTGTGGAAACATCTGGGTTCGCCTCTGACAAAAAAATTCCGTTCAGTGCCATCTGTTGGGAAAGTGATGTTAACGGTCTTCTGGGATCGCCCTGAACCGATCCTGCTGGATTTCATGCCACAAGGTGCAACCATAGTGCCGACAGTTATTGTTCCACACTGTCACGTCTGACATCATGCGAAAGCGCTGAGGGATCCTCAATGTGGACAACATGGTTATCCTCCACAACAATGCGAGGCCACATGTGACAATCAGAACCGCCGACAAGCTCCGGTCATTTCACTGGGAGAGTCTGGACCACCCACCATACAGTCCGGACCTCGCCCCTAGTGATTTCCACGTTTTCGGTCCGCTGAAGAAGTTCCTGGCAGGACAGCGATTCACGTGCAACGATGAAGCCAAGACAGCAGTCCGACGGTGGTTCCACAGTCAGCCGGACGAATTCTACCACAGGGGCATCTCAAATTTAGTGCTGCGATGGGACAAATGTCTGAACCGGTGTGGGGACTATGTGGAAAAATAGTGTAAGGTACGTAGAATAGTACGTATATTTGTAATTACCTGTATGTACCTTATTTTGGCTAATAAAAAATAGGGGCAAAGACTTTCTGATTCGCCCTCGTATTTCTAAGAAGTTAGATAATGTCTCGAACTTGTTTTGATTGACGCGATTGGATTTTATTTGTGGCACGTGGTGTAGTGTTGTTATTCACAAGAAAGAAAGCGTTCAATTATCACATAAGCAATATTTTAGCAATTTTATACCCGCTCCCCTCACCCTGGTAAGCAAAAATTAACATTGGCTAACATAGGAAAATACGAGTAAACACAACAGCAACTCCCCCCCCCACAAAGGTGCTTACGTAATACTTGAAAGTCTCCCAAAGAGGGTGCATGGAATTTCGTGACGTCCTGGAGTATGCCCACTAAACTCGCATGACGTCAGAGCAGAAGTGGGCGTGGCTTTGCCAAAGCTACGCTCACTTCTGCTACAAACTTCTGCTGGGTACAAAATATGAAAGTTAGGGATCCTGTACATTTTTGTTAGAAATTAAGCCCTGATTATTACTAATATTTCTTAGTTATATTACTTATTATTATTATTATTATTATGTATATCTTACTTATGTATCGTCTTTTTTATTATATTGTCTTCGGTTATTGCTAATGAATTTATTATACTTTTCCATATTCTGTATATATTAGATGTCTGGAAAATAAATTTGAACTTGGAAATATAAATATTTTTATGAATACATTTATTTTATATGACGACATTTTTTATTTTTTCCTATATTTAAAAGTAAGCAGGAGCGGATCCAAGATGTTATTACGGGGGAGGGGGCGGGCGGTTTCAGCGTCCCTGACAGGGAAAATTTGTAGTTTTGGACTGTTAAATAGTTTAGGTAAATGTTGTTATATTACTAGCCTTCCTTTATACTCACCAAAATATTTAATTTACAACAAAGAATTAAAGCTGGGCTTTTCTTTAATTAAACTATATGGTTTAGGATAGATTATTGTTGAGTACGACAGAAGGATAAGCTAGTAAAGGTGACATATACAATGGTGAAATTGGCTCTTTAGCTTCTAAAGTTTGTCCACCATTTGTTTTAAAAAACGACGTTTCTGGAGCTGCTCCTATTGTCAAGTGAAGGCAGAATTCTTGAACCTTGAATGATTCTTACTTCAATTTCCATCCAAAGCTTCCTTTTTTTCCTTCTAATTTCCTCACTATCACGTTTACTTGTTATAAATTTAGTTGCGAATAATTAAGATTGCCCCCCCCCAAAAAAACAAAAAACAAACAAAGCCTGTCATTAAAAACTCGATATGCGTTGTTTTCACAAACTCCTTGAGTAGAAAATATAGTTTCGGCTAAAGAATCGTGCTATTTGCGATTTATATTGTTTAACCATTATGAATCGTATGTTAAATGTACAAGAATATTACCAAGAAAACTCACCGTTTGGCGGGGATTTCTTGAATTGAGGAAATTCTTTTAATGAATTAGAAATATTAAATGATCTACTTAAATTGCATTAATAAATATATGGTGAAACCGTCGGTCATAAATTGATGGGTGGTTCGGCTGGCCCCGGAGTGACTCTGTAGTACTTTGACGCAGTACCCCAAAAAGGTTGCAGATACCTAGTTTAGAGTTGAATTTTGAAGTCAATTGGGAATGGAATAATCATATATTTGGGTGTTTCAAAAACGTTTAGTTTAAAACGTTTCTTTATAGCTAAATGCATAGTGAATGTATATAGTAGTTGTAGTAGTTGCATCAGTTCTTGATTGGATAAAAAATAGTCAGGTTTGAAACTGCTGGTTTAAATATATATAGAAGCTGTACATTTTTGGCTTTACTTCAGACTGCGCCTCACTTAAAAAACTTGGCGATTTCTCTTCGAATGTGGTTTCCTGATCAAATGCTTCTGGTAACCTTGTCGAGCTGATTTTACTTTGGTTTTCCATGGTCCGTAGTTTTGTTTCTCCAGTTTGTTCTTAAACTCTTTTTTTTTTTTCAATTTTTCTTCCTTTCTGAAGAAATTATTCTTTTTCCCAAGAAAATAGCGTTAAACCCCTTTTTTTTATTACTATTACTTCACTTTTCCAACAACCACTGATTCAAGACTTCCGGGGGCATGATTTCTCGAATGTTATCCGTTCTCGTCATTTCTTCCGGAGGTAGAGAAATGCAAAACTGTCTGGAGAGCAAAGGAAAACAATCTGTATTCTTATCATTTTAAAAACTGCCAAGCATACCCAATCGTACCAAAATGACTTTTCTTCATCATAACGGATTTCCGAAGTTCATTGGCCTATATAATAAGTTGGAAAAATTTGCCAAGGGTTTCGTGATATGGAGTAACACTAATTGTTTTATAAATTACCAATTTTGTGTTTCATTGTGTGTGTGTACACTTTTTTTTTAGTTTGGTGTATGTTGATTTTGGGGCTATATTTTATTATATTTCCGTTTTACGTATATTAACCGTGATTAACAGCAATAACCGCAGTGTTTCGATAGCGCCCCCTCAGACACAGTGAGGACCCCCGTCGTCACTGAACCGCGAAGCGAGTTCTACACTGTAGCAGCGGCGCCCTGCGCCCTCTGGTTACCTAGTTAAGCAAAACACCGAAAGAAATTAATTTTATATTTTTTTTTCACTTTGAGAATGATGTTTTGCCGCCACCTTTTCCAAGTTTTGGTTTGGATTCTGTTACAGTACAGCACGACATGATTTCTTCAGTTTGATGGATCCGCAAAACCGATGCGCGTTGGTCATGTTGGAAAAGTCGCGACGTAAGCGTTTCGTCAAATACCAGCAGAAATTCAGTTTTGAAACCGCTTGCTGAAACTAATGATTATTTTAAGCTGTAAATCTTTTATAAACCGCCAATATTGCATTTTAATGTACAGGGTTTGTCCCAGAAGTTCCCGGAATGATTTTTTGTAGTTGGCAACGCTGGCTGACGGGGCGGAGAAGTTGGTGGGGGATCTGAGCTTGGAAACGAGACCGGTATCAGTCGCCTGCGGGCAGTTGTTGAGGCAGGGTCACGCTCCGCGCAGAGGTATCTACTGCACCCTCGTCGATCAAAAAATGGACCAGTTTTTGGAGCAGCGTTATGCAATCAAATTTTGTGTGAAACTGGGTAAAAACGGGGCGGAGACACTCGAAATGCTTCGGAAAGCCTACGGTGACGGGGCGATGAAAAAAAGCCAAACTTTCATGTGGCACAAGCGGTTCCGGGAAGGTCGGGAGTCCGTCAACGACGACGACCGCTCTGGACGCCCGTCGACATCACAAACGGACGACTCGGTGCAAAAAGTGCGTCAAGTTTTGGACAATGACCGACGATTAAGTGTTCGGGTGATTGCAGAGGAGTGTGGAATACCCAAAACAATCGTTCATCGCATTTTAACGGAGGATCTTCAAATGAGGAAAGTCTGCTCGAAAATGGTGCCAAAAGTCCTGACGAGTGAGATACACAATGAAATAATACAAAGACACAGAAACGTCATAAATAGACTAACCAAAACAATTTCATCGCTTCCTTGGTTCGCGTACTTTTTTACGAGTACCTTGGATTAAATTTAGAATTTAGGGGCTATATCGAATCGGGGGATCCCGGGGCAGCTGCCTCGCCTGCCCCTGCGTAAATCAGGCACTAATGATCATCCGCCATGTTGAAAAAGTTACAAAAGTCACCAAGGAATGGATGTCATCAAGTACCACGTGACTTTTTGTTAAAAAAATAGAATTTCAATCAGTTTAATCAGTTTAATCACTTTAATTAATACAATTGCAGAAGTACGATGTAGTCACCACCCGAGCAAGATGGAGTAAACTTTTATAAGTAAAAGTTTTGGAGCATTGACCATATCCGCAATAGCTTCATGACTGAGATAACGGTTAATAATTTCTTATACCTTTAGATCATTGTTTATATTTTGGAGAATATTCTTTGTCAAAAATCCTCTTGATAAGAACTATTGAACAATTAATGAAACAAACTACCGTCCCAGCTTCTCCGTCTTTTAATACTTTTCTTAGCTCTTTCTCCGTAACCGTATTGGGATAATTTCTGAAAATAGTCTTCTGCGCCCAAAAGATCGTCACCGAACTTTTTAGTGTCATGCATTGGCCCAAGATGGCCTCCAAATTCTTGTGGAAGGATTTCGGGAGGTAACTGTTTATGAAAGTTTTCGAGATTCTTTCCGTGGCATTGGAACTGAAAGAACAAACACATCTTTATCAATGTTCGATAATCATCGCTAATTGTTTGAGCAACTTTATTTCAGAAGTTTCATCAGAAGTTTATTTACAAAAAATTCACAATCAGCATTAATATGACGTATAAAGACACAATCAAATTATAAATTCGAATGAGATAATTATACAATTTTAAGGTAAATGAATAAATTGATATATGTTGTTAGTGCATTTCTACCTTGGCAGAAAGGCGGAAGGCGAAGTCCGCGCTACCAAAGTCGAAAACATCTTAAAAAAAAGCTTTGATTTTAAACTACAAAAGCAGAATTGAATTCATAAAAAAATTAATTAAAAGGCATTTAAGTAAAATACATTTGATACATTCTAAGTATCTGTTGAATAGATCAAAAGAGTGCACCAAGGACTTGAATTTATTAAATGAATTGGGTTTTTTAATTTCTGCGGTTATTTGATTCCCGACCTACAGGCCAGAAAATCCCATACGGGCACAGCCCACTTTGAGTCGAGACGAATGTGGTCTGTAATTACTAAGGCCCGAAAATCCCGTACGGCGATAGCCCACCTGGAGTCGAGACGAGTGTGGTTTGTAATTACTAAGGCCCGAAAATCCCATACGGCGACAGACAACCTGGAGTCGAGACGAGTGTGGTTTGTAATTACTAAGGCCCGAAAATCCCGTACGGCGACAGCCCACCTGGAGTCGAGACGAGTGTGGTTTGTAATTACTAAGGCCCAAAAATTCCATACGGCGACAGCCAACTTTGAGTCGAGACGAGTGTGGTCTATAATTATTCCCTGTTGATGTAGGATAGGGTTGGGTTGGTAGTAGTGGATTGATGGGGATGTTAAGCGTATATTTTTTTTAGTTTATTTAATATTAGTAAAGATATTTTCTAGCTCAGGAGACGTTCAAATTTTAAGATATTAAAATTTCTCAAGGTATCAAGGGGTGCCGTCGGGAAGGGGAAGTCTTAGTGAAACTAGGTCTAAAAATCTATTCTGAAGTGATTGAATTCTATATTGATTTAGTAGTATATCCCCAGACTGAAATACAGTGAAAAAAACGCGAGAAAAATAAAAGGATATTAAAGAAGATCTCTATTGGAAGGAAGGTGTAGATATTTCGCAAAAGTCCAATATTTCAACCAATCCTGGAACATATGAAATCGACATGATGTATGTTTGTTTGGATTTTTATGGCGCAAGAGCATCTGGGCTATACTGCGCCAAACATGGTAAAATCAAAGACTGTAGTAAAAGCCAGTACTTTTTAAAAATTTTAAAACGTGCGTATGGTCAGCATGGTCATTTAAAATGTCAGACAGTGATGAAGAGTTAAAAGTAAGAGCGCGGGCAAGTCTATAATAGGGGCATTGAGTTAATGAAATCGATATGAGAGTCCCATTTAAAGTTCGATTGTATTGCAACCTCTATAAGAATTTTTTTTCCGTTCAGAAAGGAATGCAATGATTATTCCTTTTCAATTTCAGAAAGGAATGAAATTGCATTCCTTTCTGAAATTGAAAAGGAATAATAGCAATTTGTCTATTTATGCGATTCTGTGTTACGAGGATCGATTCAATTCCATGATTTTTAAAATTTGTTCACCTTTTACATAATTTTCAATCAAAATCGTGGGTTTGAATTTCCCTCCTCATACCACCGTCCGACTTCATGAACATATGGGAGTTATGAGGATTTTATGCACGGCAATTTAGTTGATTTGATATCATGTGATTTCACGTGTTTTTGTACGGCATAGGTAATGTACACCTCGCTATGCGGTGGTGTCATGGTCATGCCTTCTTCTAGTATGTGCTTTTCTGAGTTCCAATACTTAAATGTGAAATAAAAAACCCTTTCAGACTTGCTGCTCACCGTAATTCGGGGGTTGATTCCCTAAACCTTAAGAGGTTGGGGTTCCTTGAAAAATTGTAGATCCCGGCGGAGCATAACCCTTGCGGGTCAAGGACATTACCTCTCAAAACTCCCACAAAAAATACGTTATACTTCGATGTGTGTAAAGTTTCCGCGGGGCAAGGCTTCGTGGCGTAAAGGTTGAATCAAGGGTTGCGCACGAAAACCGACCGTGGCATATTGGCTCCAAGGGTGCGTACAGACATGCAACAGAACATCGTCGCCTAACGTCCCGTGTTATGCGATGATGTTATGAGGCGAACATCGCCGCGTATCATCAGTGATTAAAATCACTGCGTCCCATCAGTGTTCGTAAACCTGTCTAAATACACGAACATGGGGTGCAACGTAGCCCCGTAACATTCCTTTGATGCGACGGGGGAAATACCGACAACTGATGGGACGCGGAAATGTTGCGATGTTCTGTTACGGAGAGCGGTCCAGACGATGCACGACGGTGTTCTGTTGCATGTGGGGACGCGGCCTAATGTACTAGAAGGTGTTCTTTTGGTAGCGGTGAATGCAGGTAGATGAGAGATGAAGGTGGACAGATGCGCAATAACACAAGATATTTCTTGCGAGGTTGAAAATTACAGCACTATATTAAAAAGACGGAATTGCTCGAATTAAAAGAAAAAAAAAAGCAGTGACTTACAGACCTACGTAAACGTTAGATTGCGTTGAGAGGGTCAACAACGAAACCAGCAACATAGCGTTTTCCAGAGGGACATAAGGAACATTTTCTCCGAAAATACTTATTCGATGCATACAAAATTTTTTTTGTATAGTTAGTAAACATATTTACATATTTTATATGTGGCATTTTACGACATATGCAATATTTGTAAAATTAAAAATATTTATATCACGTGAAACTTCCTTTCTAGAAAACGCGATCTTTACTTTACGTCCAGGTAAATAATTAAAAACCGAATAAAAAATTATAAAACCCTATTCATAACGTATGTAGAATCCCTATGTGTACGCACCCAAGCAATTGGAAGTCAGTTGAAAACTCAAGTTTTTGAAAAGATGCTCCTTTTATGAGAGAAAATACCATTTTGAGTAAACCCATTTTTTTTTAAATTTGTGCTACATTTAAAGTTATAAATTTGTTTAAAAATAGTTCTGATTAACCTAAAACCAAAAAAATTTGTGATTTGAAAGGTAAGAAGCTATACTTTCTTTAGAAAAAAAGAGAAAAGTTTTAAAATATTTTCGTTATGACCCCCTTAAACTATATCTTTAAGTTTTAATATCGACCATTTGAAAGCTAAAAGCCAAGAGAGTGTTGTTCGGTCAGAAACTTTTCTTCGAATGAATTCATTGGACTATGATTGGATTATCAAATGCTGACGCAATAGTTAGTGCTTATTTCTATTGGTCAGGTTGATCCTACAGATGAGTGAACATGAAGTGATAAACGTAAGCATTGAATTATCTGTCTTGATAGATTTTGTTCATCAGATTAAAATTTATGGGACAGGCAGACCTGTAGACAAACCAAGGCCAGCAGGGGCCTGATCACTGTTACCCTATGGTGCTATTTACATATATATATATATATATATATATTGAACAATCTAAGGATTCCCTGTGCTCTTGCCTTGCCCAGTCATCTTGGCTACAGGCCTGAGGGGGAGAGGAGTTTGAAGTTTGATAATACTTTCCGGTGTGCTGTATCCGGCGTTTCTAGTAACATTTTCTAGAAATTGGTTGCACGAGTGTTCCGTTGCCAGATGGCCGTGTGAACCGAATTTTGGCGGGAAACTGAGTTGCAATGAACGTGAGGGGGAATCACCAAAGTTAAAATAACTAGCAGGATATATACGCATATCAAAATTATTTCCCCATACGGTACGATTATTAGGAACGTCTGTTACATATTATTTAATATTCGCGGCAGACTTAATTAAAGGAAATGTAACATTTAAGTCATAACGTACAAAATTAACTCCTGGCGCAGTATAGCCCAGATGCTCTTGCGCCATAAAAAAGCCAAACAAACAAGCAAAATTAACTTACTCTGGATTTCAATTTCTTTGACAGAAACGGTCTTAAAATGTTGTAAGCGATGCTGAAATAAGTTGGCTCGTTGATTATATGAAAAGCCTTTAGTCTCATAGGAATGCAATCCTGTACAAAGGAAACAAACATATATATATTGGTCGTATAACAATTTATTTTCCACGTATACCCATCATAATTTATTATTAATATTTATGATCAATCTGAATAACTGGCGTTCTTAGGACGATGGGGGTTGTAATCCTCCATTGCGATGAAATTATGTATATATACATTATATATATATATATATATAGTTCGAGCAATACGGAAGTTACAGACAACCCAAAGGAACATGGAGAGGTGCACGCTTGGAATAACTAGGGGAGATCGAAAAAGAAACACTTGGGTGAGAGAGCAAACTAGAGTAGAGGACATCATTGTTAAAGTAAAAGGGCTAAAACGGTTATGGCCTGGGCATATTGCAAGAAGAACTGATCAACGTTGGACAACAGAAATTCTGAACTGGATTCCAAGAGACCACCGAAGACCTAGAAAACGTCCTCAAACTAGATGGGTGGATGAAATAAGAAAACAGGTTGGGGTGACGTGGAAGCGAATTGCTCAGGATAGACTTGTGTGGAAAGCATTTGGAGAGACCTTCATCCAGCAGTGGATAGATAATGTATTTTAATGTACAATTATTCATACATACCACTTATACGACTGCTATATAATAAGATAAAAGGCGGTCTGCGGTCGCCTACAGGTTTGGTCACCTTCTGCAGCTCTGCCGGGAAAGGCCCAGCCCAGTGGCAACAGCCAATGAAACCTGCAAAGCTAATAGCTCACGACACTGCTTTTAGGTTAGCAAACAAAATTACGGAAACGCTGCATCCTCTAGAATTTTATACTTTCGTAATAATATTTTGGTCACATCATTTACATTCATTCGCTTTCAAAATGATTTAATATATTTGTGTGATTAATATTAATAATGGTTATCATCCATATCAATTTGATAAGTATGTACCATTCTCTCCCTATCTTTTTTTAATAGTCAATGGAGCTTATGTACACTATGTGAATGGTCCTGAGTAAAGTTTAATCTTCAAACCGCACTTAGGGTCACGCGTTATTTTCCGCAGAATGACATTTGCTGTCCTTGCGCCATAAAAATACCACCAACCGAAGTTTAACTTATCAAGTTTAAAATAGTAAAATAAAATTTAACTTGCCTAGTTTTACTTTTTCCATAAACCATTGCATCATCATAGTCTCCGTCAGTCTTTCATTGTCCAAAATCCTACCTGCTTGTTTGTCGTGCAATATCTGATTGATTGTTTTAACTTATTTAATACTTTTTCCAATAAATCTTTCCAATTTTATGTCCCTTATAATTAATTCTGTCTTGACAGCTCCTAGCCCTTCTTGGCATTCAATTTTCTTCATGCGGTCATAATTTCCACACATTCAATTTTCTCTACAAACATGGTTTACGAGATTAATATCCGCATATATATTGTATCAAATATCTTTTAGACAATCTGTACAACATATGCATTCAATGTATGTGCCTTTATGATTTTTTTTTTACACTATTAGCACCATTCGCTATCAATTAACAACATTTCTGCTAATTTTAAATTCACCCATCAAAGTTTTAAGCAAACCTTAAAGATTTTTAAAAATACATTTTTATGAGTATACTGAATAATTACATTTGCAAAAAAAAAACAAAAAAAAAACACCCCTAAAAAATTATCCGATCATCTCAAAATTTCGCATGCAAATTCCTTTAGATCAAGTATTGGTTACAAATGATGAAAATTTTAAAACCAATTTGTGTTAACTTCGATCATAGCGCATATTTCTATTACGCAACTGGTATCGTATAAAGGAGGTAAAAATTGCAGATGGTTTATTTTTTCTCGTTATTGGCGTTTCAGTTCTTTAGAGACACAACCAGCAATGCCGTTACGACGTTGACGAGGACCTTATAACCAATTGGATGACTTCGAACGTGGTCGCATAGTCGGGATGCTTGAAGCTGGCTGGTCCTACTGAGCAATAGGCTGCCACCTGCACCGTACGGACACTGCTGTTCAAGGGTGTTGGCAGCAATGGTTTCTGCGAGGAACTCATCGGCAGAATGAACAAAGGCTCTGGAAGGCCAAGGTGCACGAATTCGAGGCAAGATAGGTTGGTTGTGCGACAGGCCCGAGCTGATCCTATGACATCATTGTCCGCCATCCAACGTGCTACAGTCTCTTCCATACCACCCGTGGCACCTTCTACCATCTTACAACGCTTGGCTGAGGTGGGGTTACCCTCACAACGGCCTTTAAGACGTTTGCCTTTAACCCCACACCATCGACAGAGTCGTCTGGAGTGGTGTCGTAGCCGATCATCATTGCTGCCAGCAGATTAGCATCGCATAGTGTTCAGCAATGAATCCCGCTTCAGTCTTGGAGCAGATGACCATCGGATCCGTGTGTGTGGAGATGGCAGGGATAGCAGTCCCAACCACCCTTTGTTTTACAGAGGCACACAGCCATTACCCCTAGTGTGATGATGTGGGGTGCTATCTCATACGAGAGCAGAACGCCCTTAATCATCCTGCATACAACTTTAACAGCTCAACGATATGTTAATGATATCCTGCCGCCATTTGCGTTACTCTTCATGACACGACAGCCTGGGGACCATTTTCCATCCAGACAAAGCCAGGCCTCATGCGGCTCGCACATTTGTGAGCTGCCTCCTTGTTGTTGATACTCTTCCTTGGCCAGAAAGGTCATCACCAGACCTTTCGCCAATCGAACATGTATGGGACATGGTAGGCCGCCAGATTCGGGCACCGCAAAATATCGCAGATCTGGAGCACCAAATAAATAATACCAAGCAGGAAGTGTCGCAGGATGATATTAGGAACCATTATCACTCTTTACCTACACGTATAGAAAAATGCGTCGCCGCCAGGAGGGGCGGGGTTTCAGCAATTATGATTTTAAAATTTAATGTACAATTCATAGTTATTGATGGGTTTTACGGCCTTGAATATTTTGTCATTTTCTTACTTGTGTATGCTGGATGTACGTTCAATTTCAACAATAGAAGATAATTTTTTCATGATAGTTCGTTTTTTTTTCTTGTGCAAAAGAGTGTATATAATGGAAGCTGACACTTACCTGAATTGCCTTAAAAGATCTGTACAATAATGACGGGGAAGCCAAATGTCGAACAACGGGAAGAGAGAGACCTTTCAAGTCGACAGCATATATCATTCCACAAATTTGTGTCGCCTCCGACAGCAAACAAAAATCGGTGTTAAGAAATAATGTAGCCGAAAGGTCATTCACAGGCGTTTTATCTAGATCCAGATTACCTAAAAAAAATATTCAAAGAAACAACACGCATGTATTTGTAATGTAGCTGAGAGAGAGAGAGTGAATATCGCAGTTAGAAGTCACTACCAAAATTGTTTTAAAAACTAGATTATTCGGAATTTCAAACTACGATTTAATCTAAATTCAGAAATATGAAAGCAACGGTGTTCAAGATTTGCAGCACCGAGATCGTAGCTTAGACGGCAAGAGCTTCAGGACGGTCAGCTATAGGTCACTTCACCGAAATCACCTCTCGTGGCTTTTCCTTTTTGACCCTGTGGTCAAATAGAGACAGAGATGAGCCAGAAACACAGGGTCAGGAAATTAATTACTACAGTGGCCTTAAAATTAACTCAAGGGTATTATGGCAAGTACCCTTCTAAGTCTAGTACCCTTGGTAAGTACCTTTCCAAGTTTCTACCGAGTCGGTTTCTGTACACTAATGTATCATTTGTGTTTTAGGGTATATTTATCATTGAACTTACCAAATCTTGCCAACCAAACGAGCCTGCCTTCTTGATCGCGATACTCCGAATTTATCTGCAGGTTCTCTTCAAAAACATGCTTCAACTGAGATGGTGGTATATCTGTTAATCTTCCACTGTAGCGAGCTTTATACGTATAAGAATTTTTCAAATTCTTCATAGCTGCTGCTGTGTCAAATTTTCTTGCCCTCAGAAAGCGCAGCAGGAACTGGTCATCCATCAACGGATGAAAATCATCTTCCTCTACAGAAATAATAAATATTAATACAGGAATTCAAAGTTAAATAATTAATATAAATACACGAATTCAAAGTGTTAAGCTCAGATAGATCACACTATATTTAATATTATACATTTCCAAAATCGAATCCAAATACGTAGCTCGTTCAGAAGTAAAAACCGGATGTGACGCAATCGCCATATGAAGATAATTTGTCTGTCTCATCATAAACTCGTACTTCACACTTCCCCCGACTCAGGAGTTCCAGTGCCCTAGGCAGTTAACGAAGTCCGGCACCTCACTTCTTTTGTGACGTTAAAAAAAAAAGTCTTTCACTTTTTGTTTATTTAACGTATTTTGACCTGCAAGGTTTATATACCCTACGCTGCCATTTAATGTAATTTATGAAACTGGAAACAGTTTCACAAATTACATTGCAACACGACGTAGTTTCTTCTCTGCAAAAGGTACGAATTGCCTCACTATAGTTAATAGGCTGCACAATTTAAAAACTTCAAAAATTGAGGGGGGGGTGAACAGGTCATTTATAAATTTTTGTTAAGATGATTGGAAAAAATATAAATTTTTGTTAAAATGGTTGAAAAAAATATAGATTTTTGTTAAGATGGTTGAAAAAGAAACTTTTTTGTTAAGATGATTAGTAAAATGGGGGGGAAACTCTGGCGCTGGTGGGCCCCCATTTATGGGCTGGTTCCCTAGGCAGCTGCTTTGTTTGCCTAGGTAGAGGCGCGGCGCTAACTTCATAGTATGCGAGATTGTCGATTTTTCTTTCCATTGTAAACGAAGACAGTAGTATCAGAGATGCTGCGGTAGTGCACAGTAACACGTTCGATTAGTGTGTTAACCCGGGTTCAACCCCCAACAGCGCCAAAATCGAACCGCTTACCGGTAAATTGTTCACCGTAGTCTCTAGGGTTTGAGTTTCTAGGCCCCTAAGAGGTTTGGATCCCTTTAGAAAAATGTAGATCCCGGCGCAGCAGGACCTTTCCATCCTTGCGCTCTAAAACAAGCAAATAATAAAGTAAAATCAGGAATTTTGTAGAATAGTGCTCAGGGGCGGACACAGGCTTTCATTTTGGGGGGAGTCAAGGACAGAATTTGCCATGGTCTTGGAATAACACCCTTCATTTTTCATAAAAGTTGGAATTTTTTACAGTGAAAAAATATATTTTTGGGGTGGATTCTGACCCCTGTGACCCCCACCATGTCGCTCTTGATAATACTATTCACAAACGTTTTATCAGACGTCGTGACTGGCTGACCGTAACGAGGGAAAACTAGTGTTGCCTGTTAGGGGTAATCGGTTCTTATTTTCCGTTCGCAACCTCATATTAAATTAACGAGGACAAATATTAGGTATATGGCCGTTTTTATGCGAATTATGTATAAAATAAACCAACGCTAACAATATACACCAAAATAAAAGAAAATGGGCATTTATTTTAATGAAGTGTTATTGATTAAGATGGCGTCTAGCCATCTGAATTAAAAACACTTAGAAGGGAAGGTCGGAAGGGTGGACGACGCGGATTTTAATGACATTAGGCTCATTTGAAAGAGCTGTCAAAAAATTATTAGACACATATTCGGGCATTTTTCAGAATGGCCATAAATATAGGTGTTATAGGGCCGGAGAGAGCAAAAATGGGACTATTTTCAGAGATTTTATGTTATCATATTTTCAAAAGTATTGAATATTTATTTTTTTTTTTGCTTCATTATGTTCCTTGCAGAAATCCATCGGATACGCGTTTCACGGTTTTTGGAGACGTAACTTATTAATAATGTTTTTAAAGGGTTATAAAATGCATGCGGAAACAAGTAGCCAAGGGCAAGAATTCGCCAACTTATTGGCTGCTTGGCACATTTGCTGGTGTAGTATAATCAGTTATTTTCAAAGGTAGTATTAGAAAGTGGCTTACATTCGGGAGTGTTGCATGACAGTTCATTTAAACTGTTCTTATATATCGTACGCATAATAAATTGTTAGTTTCGTATTTAAAAAAATTTGACTTCGCATTCAACATATATTTTTATATTTGTTTAAAAATTATTAGTTTATAATTTAATTCTTTGTGATATATCTTGTTCTTTTAATATTAAGCTAAAGTTTAGCTTCTGCAGAAAACCACAGAAAATTTAATTTTTGGCAAATTAACTTTTTTTTTCCTGTTTACGAATTTTCGCTTTATACATTAAAATGGATTTATTGGTCATAAATGCAATTAATGTTACTCATCATTTGCAAAAAATAACCGAAGCAACGTATTCAAATTTCTTGAATATGTCCAGTTGATATCACTGATTGTGAAAAAGCTATAGCTATGGAACTTTTTAGTGTGTTGGAAAATTATTTAACAAAACCGCAACTTGAAATGTTGAAGAAATCATCGAGATTTCCGTAAAAGATCCAGAAC
>QLNU02015003.1:121197792-121222173 GCA_006491805.2 Dysdera silvatica | reverse complement strand
TAGTTTGCTCTCTCATCCAAGTGTTTCTTTTTCGATCTCTCCTAGTTATTCCAAACATGCACCTCTCCATGCTCCTATGCGTTGTCTGTAACTTTCCTATTGCTCCAACTGTTAGACTCCATGTCTCTGATCCATAAGAGAGGACTGGCAATACACACTGGTTGAAGACTTTTCTTTTTAGACATAAAGGTAATTTCCCCTTCAGGATAAAACTGTTTCTCCTGCCAAGTTTAATGCATCTGTTGAGTTCTTTCATAATGTTGCCATCCATTGAAATTAGCTGGCCAAGGTAAATATATGAATCAGCAATTTCTAGCTCAGTGTTGTCAACTTGTATTTTTGTTTCCTCTACAAAATTATTGAACATGATCTTAGTTTTTTGTAGGTTCATCTTGAGTCCAACTTCTTCACTTCTAGTTGAGAGCTCTTGTACCATGTCTTGGAGTTCCAATGGGTCCGTTGAAAAAATAACAATGTCATCAGCAAACCGCAGATGATTTAAATATTCACAATTTTATTTTTTAGTCCGCCCATTCCCATTTTATCAGCTGAAATCATCTGTAAAATTTAAAGTTTAGATAGTATCTCCCTTATCTGCACCCACTGCCAAGTTTGATACTTTTAGGTATCTTTATGTAACCAAGGAATTTTTGCATTTGCATTTTGCTTTACACACGTTTCACCATGTCAATGTACACATCCTCAATGTCTGTTGATCTTAAAGAGTTGATGACTGCTGATGTTTTTATAGAGTCAAAGGCCTTCTCATAGTCAATAAATGCAACACACAATGGAAGTTCATATTCATGTGTTCTTTCAATTAATTCTCTTAATACTTGAATATGGTCCACTGTACTGAATCCACTTCGAAATCCAGCTTGTTCTCTTGGTTGAGCTGCATCTAATTTTTTCTGCAGGCGATGTGTTAGCACTTTTGTGAAGATTTTATAAATAGCAGGTAACAAGCTAATTGGTCGGTAATTTTTCAAATCCTCTTTATCACCTTTTTTATGCAAAAGAATTACTGTTGCAGAATCCCATTGGTTTGGTATGTTACCGCTGTTAAGACATTTGGTAAAGAATTTTGCAAGTATGTCTTCTACATATTCTCCAGCTTCTTTTAGGATATCTAATGTAATACCATCATCACCAGGGGCTCTTCCTTTCTTCATATTTTTTATTGCAAATGAAACTTCTTCTTTTAAGATTTTAGGAGCTATTCCTTCGACTATTGCGGCGTCTTCGTTTAATCCACTGTTACTTTCATATAGTTTTTTGTAGAATTCTTCAACTCTTCTAAGTATTTCTTCCCTATTTCTTGTTACGGTGCCATCCTCTCCTTTTAATGCAATGATGTGTTTCTTCCCAACAGACAAACTTCCTTTAACAACCCTAAGGCTCTTGTTATTTTCAATGGCTTCCTTTACTAGCTCACAGTTGAATTTTCTTATGTCTTCTTTCATGCTTTTGCGCAGAGTTTTACAAAGTTCTATGTACTCAATCCTGGAACTGGTATTTCGATTGTCCACCTTCATATCTCTTCGCCTTTTCATGAGCTGTTTCGTCTTCTCAGATAATTTGCTATTGTGCTTTTTACAGGTTACACCACCAATTTCCCCAGCAGTTTCAACTATTGTCTTAACAATGTTTTCATTTGCTTCTGAGATATCAATTATTAAAACATAACGTTATTAAACATTGCAGTCCCAAGATTTAACTATTTATTTAATGATTGATGAAATTCACATTAAACCTGTCATGGTTTTAAAGGGAGGGAATATTGTTGGCCATGCACACGATAGTGAAAAGTGTGCGATGATTGCATATGTTTTCATGGTGCAAAGTTCTTTATCAACATACAAAGACGTTGCACATACATTGCCCATACAAAAAATAAATGCTAAAAATTTATTTATTGTGATTAAAAAAGTAATACTAGGCTTGCAAAAAATTGCTTTTAAAAAATTATATGTGAGATCTGATAATAATGCAATTAATGGTAGATCTATGCAATTTTTCAACGTTCCTCCTAAACATGGCTTCGTTTATAAACGCCCATCAGATATTAGTATTCCATTATTTTTTATCTATGACCCTGCCTGTAATTATTTTAAAATGCATCATAAATAATTGGTTAAACCAAAAGAACATAGGTCAGTGTATGTATTATCCTAATTTCGAAAATAATCACATTACAGAAACTGCTTGTTTTGGGACATTAAAAAAGCTGCATTCAATTGAAACGGGGCATTCATTTAAATTTGCTCATGGAATAACCTTAAAGGCATTAATGCCAACAAACCTAAAACGGCAGAATATGAAGCTTGCTTTATAAATTTTTAATGATCATGTTATTGAGGGTTTATATCAGTTTGGTGAAAAAAAATGACTTGCAACATTATCAAGATACAAGTGATTACATTCGCCTGATATATACTTGGTGGTCTATTATGAATGTCAAAAGTTTCTTTAAAGGACAGTGCAAAAGAAATGTATTTCAAGAACCACTTAAACTGTGTGAAACCAATGAAAAGAATATTTTTTTGAATAAATTCCTAACCTGGTTAGAAAAATGGAAAAATTTGAATTATAAAACTGGTGTATTGACCAAAGAAGCATATACTGCTTTAAAACATACAACTCACTATGTATTGAAACTTGTTTCTTACTGTGTAAATAAATTAGGATTCTCATATATTTTGACTGGAAAAATCCGAACGGATGCTTTGGAGCGAAGGTTTGGCAGATTCAGACAACTTGCAGGTTCTCAATATTTGATATCTTTGCGACAAATGTTTGAAACGTAAAATAAACTACGCCTTCAAAGCATTTGTCCTTTAAAACTAAAATCTTTTAAATATGGTGAATCCCTAGTAATTTTAAATAATAATGAAATAGAAACCTCCCAAATGCCCAATGAATTTCCAACTTTCGTTCAAACATTACCATTTCAGATTATGATATTCTTTGCATAACTGATAAAATCTCTGTCATAGCTTATGTAGCAGGATATTGTGTGTTGGCTGTTAATACAAAACTTCATAAATGTACTTTTTGTAAATCAGATTTAGTTGTTGAATCTGTTGAAGAATCTTGTGAGAGTTTATTCATAGAAAAGATGGATAGAGGTGGATTAGTATACCCTCACCCTGAAGTTTTGTGCATTATAATTCATGTATATATACTTGTTCAAAAATTGGTCTCCATTGCTTTTGAAAAGTTTTTCTTAAATGTTTGCAATCAAAGACACTTAGTAGTTAGTTTAGCAAGTTTTGTTTTAAGAGAAAAAGAAATTTTCTTAACGAACAATTGCCCTGATCGTTATTCTGCCACTGTAGTAACTAAGTATATTATTATGGCTGTCACAAATACATTTTTAAATAAGTTACTGCAAGGAAAGAAATGATGTAAAGAAATTGGAAAATACGAAAAGAAATCCTGGAACATTAAAAAAGTAGTTAGCTAATATTAGTATGTACCGTAGTGGTTCCCTTACGTTTATGGGTGAATCCATTTTAAATCACCCAAGAAAAATATAAATTTGTTGCTTGACAGTTTATTTTTTTGCTTGAGCGTTTTTTTTAGTGTGTTGAAAGTTAAAAACTATGGTTTAAAATTTATCGTCAATCATTTAATTAATTAGTAATTGATGGTTATAATTGTTAAAGTATATGTATTGTACATGAGTTGGTTATGTACTGTTACTAAATTAGTCATTCAACATTTGTTGAGCATCTGTATGGACTAAGTTTTGATCTAAAAATTGCAGTTATGTATTTTGTGTCAGATTTCTGTGGTCACACACACACACACACACACACACACACACACATATATATATATTAAGATAAATAATGTCTATCAACTGAGTGTTTATGGTGTATTATAAATTTTTATATTAATACACACGCATGCCTATGGGTGTGTGTATATATGTATATAGCGTGTCTTTATATAGATATAAGGATTAAATGTCTGCCAGGTGTTTATAGTTGTAATAAGTTGTTATATTAATGCACACAAACACACATATATATATATATATTCTTGGGCATCTTTAATTTAAAAAAATTTGGATAATTGTTGAATAATTTAAAAAACGTGAATAAAAACATATGCAAGAATTAATCTCTCAGTCAACTTTACGTAAAAAAAACACACTGGCTGGACTTTTTGCTTCAAACTTCATTGAGTCAGTGTATGCTTCTTCTAAGCAGTTTGGTGTATGAAAATTATTAGTTGTTCACAATTATGTATACTCTGTGGGATAATAGTGAGTCAATATTTAAATAAAAATTTTTGCATCCATTAGAATATATACATAATATTTTTGTAGGACTTTTTTTTTCAATACTGTGTTATGGTACATTCAGCACGTAGACATTTTTCTATTGACCAATAATTTAATTGAGATTTATTTAAATGTAAAAAAACAATATAGCACATGTGAAAATAGGCGGCTTCATATTTTCTATATATTCTAACTATTAAACCTGATGTGTGCTAAAAATGGTTATATTTTACATAAAATAAAAGTTACCTTTGTGAGATTAGCGTTTTATTTTATTGTACAAGTGTTTGTTTTGTTTTTGTCTTTTTTAACAAAATTTCTGAAAATAATGCTTTTTCTCGAGGTAGTGGTGGTGGGTGGGGGGGGGGAGTTTAACGGCTAAAAAGATTCTGAAAGGCAGTAATAAATGCTGAAAATACAATTTCCATGCAAACTAGGGTTTAAACTACGGTCGCTTTTTTCCCAAAATGCGACGAATTAATCTAAAATGCGAGAAAGAAAATTGTGTCCGTCTCAAAAAACAACAGTTGTTTAATATCCAGGCAACAAACTTTGCCTTTTTTTTAATCACTTTGATTTATGTAAGATAATTTGACGTAGCATTACGCAGATTAGATTTATAAGTAAAGACAACGTTATACCTTACTTACGCTTATAACGTTGTCTTTACACTTATAAAACTTTGATTATGTTTCACTGTTATTTTTTCTTAAACTTAAAGTATGTTTCCTACAGTAATTCAAAGCATCGTTGTTGTAAATAATTTTATTGATACGACTTTTCGAGCGACAAAAGCAACTTATCTTCTTTGGAGTTTTTGCGATAGAATTTTTTAAGCCAGCTTAACTCTTATGCAAACTACACTATGCGCGTAGAAATGCCCTCAATATAAAAGATATGGGAGTAGGGCGTTGGTCCACGGCGTCGGCCATTACAGTTTAGTGTGGAGGCTTTCAATGTAGGGGCATTCCCAATTTTTTACCATCTCTCTAGAATGAGAAAAGTAAAGTCACGCAACACCACTGATTTATATATATATATAATATAGCACAAAAGTAATAAAAAGTATGCGTAAAAATTATACGTAGAATCAGTGGCCTAGCTAAATACTTTGCAACACGGGACGAATGACTGTCATTGCTGTAATTGTACCTGCCGTTTTTTAAAGGCTAATTGCCGCCCTCCGAATTGTGGCGCTCGGGGCGACCGCCCCTTGCCTCCCCCACAGCTAGGCTATTGCGTAAAATTAAATTTTAACAAAAATGCATATTGAATTAGCAAACGAAACATGTTATTAATAATGGTTAATATATTATTTTGCAATGGGACAATAATAACTTATTAAAAAGAATATGTATGAAACTGTTCTTACGAAAAAAAAAGAAATAAAATTCAATGAAATTTAATAGAAGTACATGCATGCGATTTTAGAACTTTCGTCAGAAGCCTTTCCAAAAACCGCAGGTATAGTGCATTTTCTGAAGTCATGGTATAAAACATGTTTTGTAATAGGGTAAAGCCATTGTATTCAATATGTTACGGAAGGGCGGCATTCGTTGTTAATGTTTTCTACAATTTCAAAATATTTAACTGAAGTGTTTTTCGTAAATCATTTTAAGAAAAGGGCCTAATACTACTTTTAACTGAAATGGTATGAAAATTTTCCTGCGGTATAAAAAAATGCACTTTGGAAAACGCGCGTCGCTACGGAAGGACAGAAAAAACATGAAATGATGTCCTTCCGTAACGGAGTTTTCAATGTTTTTTTCAATTTCGGTACAGTTAATTAAATAATACAACGCATTATTTTGAAAAGACTTGAAAGATTATGATGATATAATTTATTAGTTTTAATATGATATATAAAACATCATGCTTTTTTTAAATTTTAAACGTGTCCCAAAATACCATGGCTTTACCCAATAAATGAATTGTGAATTCGTGTGTATAAAAGGAGCTCGAAAGTATCTATCCAAATTGTGAAGGGCGGTAGGGGGAACTAAAATAAAAATTGTTAGCCATAGGTTCAAAATTTTTACCATAATTTTCGTGAAGGTAGAAATATCACAATAGGACAATTTTCCTCATAATTTAAAAGGCAATGAGCTGGATTGCAAGCTGACGTAAATAACAATAAGGATATGAAGTATGTCTGAGTAATTCTGTTTCATTTTCATTTATCATCACACTTAGAAATTTCTATAAATCACAATTTTCTTGTAAGTGAAGTGGTTCTCTGATACTCAAATCCATTGTTATTAATAGAGATCAGATTTGTGAGAGTTTTTCTTAAGAAATGTGCAAAAGTAGCACAACAGAACAATTTTCCGCATAATCTAGAATACAATGAGTTGGACTGCCACGTGAAAAAGAAAAAGGTGCTTACGTATCAACGCGCCGTCGACAACGACTTTTTTCCCCTAGAAATGTAAGGATTGGAAAAAATTGTAAGTGATAGCAGTTTTCATCGTAATTGTTCGTAAAAAATCGTACGTCTTTGGATGCTTTGTCGTCTTTGAAAGTGTGAATTTGTGGCATTGATTTTCCGGTTTGGACTTTTAAGTGAGATAATGAACGTGTAAATTGCTGTTACAATGCGTTTGTTTGAACTTCCGAGCAACAAATGGGAATCTATTACCTTCTTTCAGGAACAAGGCAGGAAAGCTATAAGTTTTCGTAAATTCCGGGAATTTTAACTAGTCTCGATACTTCTTAATTATAGTTGTGTTACTTATATTACGTTTTAGCGGCCCCAGATCTTATTTGGCAATCTTAGAATTATGCCAAGCTTTTGAAGCATGAATATAAAAATAAAAAATACAAATTCAACATAATATTGATTTAAATAAATCGAACACTACGCAGATTAAATCAAACAACAATATCAATCAACGTTTATTGGCGTAGTGATACCAACGCCGATGGTATGGCGTGATTAGATGGTGAAACGTTCGAAAGAAAATAAATATTTCTGCCTTCGGTGGGACCTGAACCCACGACCCAATAAACGTTGATTTGTATTGTTTAATAAAATTCAACATTTTATTAATTCAGGAACGACGAGTGGAGGGTCTGGGGACCTCCCCCTATTTCGGTTCCTATGATTCAGGTAAGTGTACTAATTGCATGAAAAATACTAATTGCATGAAAAATACTTAACGTAAAAATACTTACATGATAATTAAACAACAAACAAAATGTCAGTACTGTAACGATTTTAAAGGCATTTTTATGATAAAATCCAAAATAGTGTTCCCAAGTTACGATTTTTGTCCGTGAAACAATTGCAAGTTCTAGTACAATGGCGTTGACGACCCGTTAATACGCAAGTACCAAGAAAAAAAAATAGAAAACATAGATTAAAACCATGGAGTGCAAAATAATAATAGTAGTGGGAGCGTGAGTGTTAAAATGTGTCGCTAACTGCCGCCATGTTGAAAAATTCGAAGAGCGTGACCTCCATAGGGGTAAAAGGAGGAGGAGACATCTATACCAGCTACGACAAATAGTTACAAATTATAAAACTCGTTGGTTCACCTGAAATTACCAAGAGTCCCTTGAACTTACGTCACTTAAGTAAGTCGGACAGACTTAAGTAGGACTGCAGAACACGCAACCCACTTTTTCGTCTATCCTCTTCAAATCGTAGGAAATTACACTAGAACGTATTGTGACATGACATACATCTGTATGATGCGGTGAAAACTGGTGTGAGACGCCATTTTATTTTTACTTCACGTTCCTAGTGAGCGTCTGAATGTTTTCATTTTTTATGGATTGAGTGAGCCATGATATAGGGCTTAATTGCGTATGAGTATGAGTATCCGAAGGGGAAGAAACTGGTGATTCCGTGTGCGAGACGTAGTGTAGATGATGATTTTCGTGGCGTTGTAGGGAACGTGGTGGGGTTTTTAGGTTTGGAGGGGGGAAGGAGGAGGAGGAGGAATAACGGAAAGGGAGGAGGAGCAGGATACCCGAAAAGAATGTGAGGGGCGGGGAAGAGGAGTAGGATGAACGAAAAGAATGAGAGTGGGGAGGAAGAGAACGAAAAGTAAGAAGGGAGGGAGGTAGAGGATTCACGAAAATCATTGGGGAGGAGGATTCACGAAAAGTAGGGGGGAGGGGAGGAGGAGGAAGAATGACGAAAATTACGGGAGTGGGGGAAGATTGATGTAAAGTATGCAAGGGAAGGAGAAGTATTACCAAAAACACCGTAAACAACATGGCGGCTAGTGACTTTGCCGATGCCAGAAACATCTGATCCCACGGAATAAGTAAGTATGGGAAGTTCGGGTAAGTTGACGAAGCGGATAAGATGACGAAATCGAGGTTTCTCTGAAACTCTGCAAACGGCAGCACTCATTAGCACGTAAGAGATTCATAATATCCTCTAAAGCGTCCATCATAAATATAAGAAGAATCAGCCGCATTGTTTTGATGACACAGAGCAAAGAAGCTACAGGTATGTTTTTGTTAGAATTTTTCACGTATTTAAAATAGGCTTTAATCCGGCATTAAATAATGGTCAGGAAATTGAATTGCTTTATCAGTAAGTCCAAATTCTTGCTAAATCATGGTAAAATAGTTTCTTTTTAATTTATTGATGCTTTTATTTGAAGTCAAGTGACGGAGATGACTCTGTCGGATAAGATGATAAATATGTGGTGCGGGCGAGATGGAGAATTCGTCGTCTTACCCGAAATTTAGAAAACTTTTTTTCTTTCAAAGTAAGTAGGCTAATACACCAATTATGAATGCTTTTGTTCATTTCAAAGATGGTAAACCGTGCAATAGAAAGACTAACCAACAAAATTTTTGGGATGATGCTATGAAAGAGGCGATGAGGCAAGTCTGAAGTGGGGTTTCTACGAAGATTACAGCCAAACAATTCGGTATTCCTCAGGTAACTCTAAGACGGTACGTCTAAACATGTCAAGAAAATGCAAGTACGCCTACCTACATTTATTTACTTTGTGGCATCTGATTTGCTTCGTTATTTATTATATAGGGATAACCTAATTTCTGTAGTTATCATTGTTTCCCACCGAATGATTCTTAAGCAACATGTTGATTTTCTTCTAGCCTACTTTTAACTAAAGTAAATTTGATTTAAATTTTTTATAAACCTATCTTAGATCAAGACTAAATCTTAAATTAATAAAACAATTTTCGGCACACCCACGATTTTAGATTTCAACTGAACTCTAATATTATTTATGTTTAATTAAACATAAATAATATTAGGGTTTACACACAGTTGAACTCCAGAATCGTGATTGTGCAGAAAAATATTGTATATTAATTTCAGCCCCAAGCACACACTCTGCATATTGCAGAGTGTTCCGTTCCTTAAATCTTAAATATTATCTAGCTACTACATTGGCGCAGTATAGCCCAGATGCTCTTACGCCATAAAAATCCAAACAAACAAACAATCTAGCTACTACATTAATTTATTTGTATTTTTGTTTAACTAAAAAACTTATTCCCTGCTTTTCTCTGCCTCTCTCTTGGGAGCTACCAAAGAATGCAGGACGATTTAAAAATACATCCTCAGATGAACAAGAACTTAACCTAGAAGAATATGGACGGGAGTTGGATAAAAGCGCCTTTGGCCTTTCAAAAGCAAACTTTGTAAGATTAGTCTATGATTTTGCAGAACCATATAAAATTCCGTATAGGTTTAACAAGACAAAAAAAGAGACGACGGCAAAGATTTGAGAAAAGTTTTCATGGAGAAGTTTGCCTTCTCATTCCAAAAACTAGAGGTCACATCTGTAGCACGACTAATGGCATTTAACAAGCTAAATGTAGAAATTTTGTTCAACGTTTACAAAGACCTACGAGGGAAGCATAACTATCAGCGACACCAAATCTACAACATGGATAAAACGGGATGTTCCACCGTTCCTATAGAAACACCTGCCGTTTTGAGAAGAAATACATAAGGGGAGTGATAAAAATTTTCTATTTTGAGAGAGAGGAATGAATGAGAGCGTTGCTTGCTGCGTCAGAGCTACTGGCCACTTTCTACCTCCATTTTTCATTTACCCCAGAGAAAGAATACAGTCAGCATATCTTGAAAGTGCACCTCCAGGCTCGGTTGAAGTCGGCCACAAATCTGGAAGGATGAAATCTTAAAGTTTTGTTAAACGGTTATAGTATTTCTTAACGCATGTGAGGCCATCCAAAGCCACTCCTATACTTTTGCTTATGGATAACTACGTCACATAAAACATTGGAGGCTATCAACTTATGTCGAAAAAGCCACGTAACGATGTTAGGGTTTACACAACATATAAGCCATAAAATGCAGCCTTGGACGTTTCTATCTACGGTCCACTTAAAACAGCCTATAGCCATACTTGTTCTGTAAGTCATCCAGGTCAGACTCTTCGCTTAAAATGTATTGCAAAATTATTACGTGTAGCGTTCATGAAGGCAGCAACTTTGAATAATGTCATCTATGGGTTCCGAACAACTGGCATTGAGCTACTCAACTCCTAAACTTTTGGTGACATAGACTTTACACCATCGAAAACCACAGACAATGCACATCTTGAAGTAATTTATACCACACCAATGCCAACATCGCTCATAGCTGGAATATAATCCGCTCCTACTGCTGATGAAGAAATGTAGAGAATATCAAGTTTGCCTTTTCTGCCTCATGCAACTCAAAAAGAGCGGAAACAAAGAAAAAATTGCTTTCTTTTCATATCACAAGTTTTCCTGTTAGAAAAGCACTACAAGATAGGAAAACAGAAAAGGAAAAAAGGGGAAACAAAGGAAAAAGTGCTAAAAGTAAGGAAGCTATTAATAAGTAAAGAAAATTATACGTTAAACATAAATTCCCAATGAGTAACAATTCTAAAAAAAGCTTTCAAAACAGATCTAGATGCAACATCATCCGACTCATCAATTCACATTGATTATCAAGAAAGTGAGACACTCTATCTCTGAAGAAGAGAGGGAGGGAGGGTGCATTTTTTGTTCTGAGTACAGCAAAGATGAACTATGATTTCAGTGCGCTCTCTCTGCAGAGAATGGACACATGCCCAGTGCTCTGATATCATCTCTGATATTAAAGAAACTAAGATTAAGAGTTATATATGTGATTTTTCTGAGCCATGAAATACATGACAAAAAATCCCTAAATTAACTTCCATTTTCGTACGATTTAATTATTCGTCATCTTACCCCACCTTATTCGTTATTTTACCCGACAGTGAGGGTAAGATGACGAAACTGCGCTTCATGCAATAAAGTTTATTTGTTCATTTTTCTTGTTGTTTGAAAATAGTCTAATAATTCGTTGTTAAAGCTAACTAATAGTGCACTAAATGCAGATAAAACTGAAGCTCTAGTTACGAGCTGTAACAACTCAAACGCAAGTATTGCTTAAGTTCGTCAACTTAATCGAACTTCCCCTACTCATTTTTTATTTTTTAGAATTTGGAGGAGGAAGAAGACAGACGAGAACGGCGTAAAAAACTTGGCCGCTAGTTATGCCAATTACCAGTTTTGGAAAAACGGACTAGAATCGAAGAGGTTGCGTGTTCTGCAGTAGCTCCAATAAGTCAATTAGCAATGCAGTTTTTATCTTTAACAGGGAAAAATTGACATACTAATTATATAATAATAGATTTATATTTACTAAATTTTTTATTACCTCTCCACCTGAAGGTTGAAAACCTTCGTCCCAATTTTAGAATCCTTTTCGCAGTTTTATATATTCTTCGTAAAATTTATTTTCTAGTCCGTTTTTAAACTAGTCTTACGATAAAACAACACAAGACCTCGGTCTTCTCACAGCTTTGGAACTGCTGTGAAAAAGCCCATGTCAGTGCAAAATCACAGCAATGATTTTTTCTTCGAATGAAAAGAATAACTGTCTGATAACGGATACATTGCACAACAGTATTTTTCAACGCGATTATGGTTGCACGTGAAGTCGGAGCGATTCTTTCAAGGTGGTGAGTTGTGAAACACCCCAATCTTTATCTCTTTCGCAAAATTTTAAATGTATTATACACGTTTTGCGTATCTCTTCATTCACGCTTATCACGCATTGATTAGATATTTCCAAAACCGATATTTTCTCTTCCAGAGTTCCAAATGTGAACTACCCTGGCAATGTATGTGTTCTGTCATTTCTGATAAGGTATCATACTCTTTACCGCACCATTATGCCCTCTACTCGAAAATTACGACATCACAATTTCTGTTTCAAATAAGGAAGTAAACTGGTGGATTAGAGTAAGATGCCAAATAGGCATTTTAAAGAGTGCGTATAAAAATTGGTGAACATCATTAAATAATTATTTACGCTTAACAAAAATATCCTCGTACATGATGGGGGTGGGGGGGGGAGGCGGTATTCAGGGTGTGTCAGATTTGGGATGCATGCCCATGCCATCACAGAATCACTTATACTTTTGCTACCAACCTTTTAACTGGTATTGCATTTTTATTCTTATCCTTGTTAAGACCGACTATTTACTGATTCTTTATGACTGGGAGGCGTTCGGTGATGCGTAAACCTCGTTAGTACCCCAGGTGTGCAGTTGCGGAATCCGAACATCTATGAGCCTTTTAAATAGGCGTAAAAATGGTACTACGAAACGAATTCTTAGCGTCCGCTTACCATTCCCGGCATTGGGATAGGCTTTGGGTCAGAAGCGGCGTTAACGGTGCACTAGGGCTGTCCCCAAATGGTACGCGAGGTGTGCGCCGCGTACTCTCAAGAAATTTTGAAAAATACCGAGTACGCACAGCATACTTTCAAGGTTTCAAGAAAGTTGTTGCATTTGTTGGTTTTTGGGTGCTTTTCAACAAAGTTCAGCCTTCTTTCTTTCTTTCTTTTTTTTTTTTGCTAGTCATTTACAAACTTGAATGTAAACAAATGAGGAAAACTCCTGTGAATCCCCCAGGTCTCAAAATAATATCCTGCGTACGGCCAGGTGAGGAATGAAAAACTGATGAAAGTGGCAAGTGACACCTTGGGCTTGGATAGACGCGAAGTCAAATGACAGTCAGCTCGGCGCTGTGAGGTCACCAAACCCAGTAACCCCGCAGTTACAGTATTATTTTGAACAACACCGCATATCCTCAGTAATTTTCTTCAGGACATCTTTAAGGTGCACAGCTAATCCGGGACTCTCTTAACGTTGTG
Organism: Dysdera silvatica; assembly: GCA_006491805.2. NCBI lineage: Eukaryota > Metazoa > Arthropoda > Arachnida > Araneae > Dysderidae > Dysdera > Dysdera silvatica. Next base: position 121,208,707 of record QLNU02015003.1, on the reverse strand, counting down.
TATTTTTCCAAAATCTTAAATTACTCCATAATTGCAAGCGTTGTTTATGGCAACAACTTAGATGTTAAACTTCTGCCATAATTTTCGTGAATGTAGAAATACCGCAATAGAACAATTTTCCTCATAAATTTAAAAGACAATAGTTGTGGATTGTCAACTGACGTCAATAACAAAAAGGATATGAAGAATGTCTCGGTAATTTTGCCTTCAACTTTGTTTATCATCTCACTGTCTTTGAAATTCCCAGAACCACAATTCTCTTGTCAGTGAAGCGGTTCTCTAATTTCCAAACTCGTTGGCATTCTTTAATTTTTATTCAGGTATATCAGATTTTTTCGAGTTTCTCTTAAGAAATTTGCAGACGTACTACAACAGAGCAATTTTCCGCATAATTCTGAATACAATGGGTTGGATGGCCACGTGAAAGAGAATATAAATAGAAAAGATAACTTGCAGATGTGAACACACTTGTTAGAGCCAGCAAGCATAAAATAATAATAGTGGGAGCATAAATGTAAAACTGCCACCATGTTTAAAAACTCAAATAGCGTGACAGTCAGGGGGGTACAGACACATTGCCTCTTCCCTCCGTGGTTAGATACCACCTACCTCTATTGGTTTAATGCTGATTAATCTTCCTAATATATTATAATTATTATTATTATATTATTATTATTATTATTATTATTATTATTATATTATTATTATTATAACGGTTGGTTGTGCTTTTATGGCACAAGGACAGCAAGGGTCATTCTGCACCAAACAAGGTTCATAATGTTGTGGAACTGGTGACACATGGCTGAAAAATATATTTAAGCTCCCTCTATTACTCTCTTATGCTCACTTCTTAAAACTAACTACAGTAGACCCCCACCAACACGGTAATACACGAATTCATATAAGACGGATTCGTATAACACGGCGGAAAAATTGTGATCGTGTTCGTATAACACGCTAAAAGAGGCTCGTATAACACGGTAAAAGAATGAGAAAGATGTTACGTTTTAGCTCCAATAATTAATATAACTTTTGGCTGGTAACACTAAACGTCATTGTGCTTCTCAAACTTCGGGAAAACCCCATTTTTAGATCGTCTCAGCTTGTTTCTAGTTGTGATGCACATTAAACGTGTCTGAAAAAACTTTTATATCGTATGATTTATTTTATTCAAATTAAATTTGAGGGAAAAAAGTTTTAGGAAAATAAATCTTTGCGAAATTAAACCCAATTTCATCTAGAGGAAGTACATATCTGTTATCTAGATTTAAATGTGTTCTAGATTTAGAAAGTAACACTAGTAAGTTGTTTAAAGCACAAGAAGATACCCTTTTTAAACAACGAAAATAATAATTGAGAAGAAACAAGTGAATTTTCAAGCTATGAAATAACAAAACCAACATTTAAAAGAGGATGTCGTTGAAACCTAATTATGGATAGCTCCGACGTGAATAAATGTAAAATAACGTGTAAATGCTTTTTTTATTTAACGCAAAATGAATAACAAAACATTTTTAATTTCAATATTTGTTTGTTTTGAAGAAAAATAAAAAATATTTTAACTCTTACATAGTAAATATGTATTTTACAGCTTTGTTAAGTATCTGTATAAGTGTATGTTTATGCTTAAGTAAACTGTATGTTAACCCCTCATTTGCTAAAACAATTAAGTCCATAAAAGAAAAGGTAGAAAATATGTATTGATAAATTTTTATACATTTCTTGTGAAAAAAGACATTTATTATTCAACGGCCATAAAAATTGTTGTCATGTAGTGTCTTAAGCCTGATTATTAAAGAAAGTTATTTTAAATATAACAAGTAAGTTAATCGCTTTGGGCTGTGAACGGCTCATGTATTTGTATAATCTAAGTGACTCGTACAACACGGAACGTATCTACCGTGTTATAGGATGGGGTCTCCTGTACTAACTAATAGTTGAGAAGAATCATAAACCTTACGGCAAATGTTCATTACGAGTTATCGAAACGAACTTTCGTTCAAACAGCCAACAATTGCAGAAGCATTATCGGCGATGACAGTTGTTCGTTTTATTGGCATGATGGGATGCCATCATATGTTGAGGTTTCTGTAAATTTTTCATTGAACACGATTTAATTTTTTTTTAAATTACTAGCGAAAAGTACTAAATTTTTCGGGTCATTGATACTATGAATATAATAAATGTTATTTCGATTCTTATGGATAAAGCGCAGCATGACCCTCGCTATCCTTGCACCATAAAATCCAAACGATCAGCAAGCGGCAGTTGTAATTTCTTATGATAAAGGATTTACGGCTGCTTGTTCGATACTTTTTTGAGTGAATTTTTTAGTGTTTTCTCACCCTGCCGTGGTTATGGTAACTTTCATGGCTACTGGTATTTTCTCAAATATAGTGGTATTTTTCTTTACGTTACAGTATTTCTTGTGACACTACTTCTCAATGTGCGTATATACCTTTTTCATGTCAATATCTTTCAATGAGAGAGGGTACATATTTCGACGTAGTACCCTTTCCATATATTCTAATACTTATCAACGCGAAATTGTTTTTCTTTTTGACATGAGTGTTCGTCATAATTGGAAAGTGTACGTTTTTTCATTATGTAATAGTACTTTTATAACATACGGCGATATCATTCATTCTCGTCAAGTATTTCCAGATGTACCAACATCTTCTAAGAATTCTGTTACTAGGCGTGGACGTAGAGTGCACCCGTAATAAGGCATTTTATATAACACCATGGGCGCCCATATGGGGGACAGGGGGGCTCAAGTACCCCCTAGCCGTTTTAAAATAATATTATATATATTTTTAATAAATTTTCCTACTCCAGATCAAGGAGCAAATTTTTGGAATACTGCGGGATGTCTTTTTCACCAGCGCCCTCTTTTTTACTTTTAAAAAAAAAATTAAAACAACTGCAAATTTAGAAACACTTTTAAAAAATGTCCTGTTTATAAATACTACCGTCTTGAAGAAAGGCGAATATTCAGTGTGCGATGCATACGCACTGAATAGCGGTATAACTTCTGTAATATTTTGTCACCGATTATTTTAATAAGCATTTAATTTCTGCTATTATTCCGGTTAAAAATTCACCCAATTACTTTTGCATGATTTCTAAAATCAAGCACATTATATTAATTCTTCATGAAGGTGAAGCATAATTATCATATTACTAAGGGTGTGTAGTTACGGGGTCACTTCACTTTTAAGCCTTTTAAACAGACATGAAGAAGGTGATACTGATTGAATGTTTACTTTACGACAACATTTAGAGAGTACTCGGTATTAGTAATGGGAACGAAAACACTGAACTATTGAAAAAAACTCGTTTTAACAAAAAACGAAATATTTTTTTAACGGGTCCAAACGATTGCTGGATCCTGTGCTGGCTTAAGTTTCTATGGGTTCCAAGCTGGAAGAATAAAATGGGCCAGTAATGAATATGGTCCTCGCGATATATTTAGTCAACAAATTATAAGTTTTTGTTGAAATCAGGCCCGTATCTGGAAGATCTTTATAGGGTGCTTGGAACTCAATGATGGTTTAATGCATTTTATAAGTAGTGTCAAGAAATATAATACTAAACTTTTTTAATTTTATTTAAACCTTCGTTGAGGTATACTAAAATTTATACTTTTTCTTCTCTTTACTGCAAACCAGATGGAGACTTAAACCATTGTTTAAATCATGACGTGCACCAGATGTTCTGTGCTACTCGGTTTTGAATACATTTTTAACGGCAGTGAATAATTTCCATTGTGCAAAATAACTTAAAACTTACAAAAAAAATTCAAAATAAAATTTTACAGTAATTCATTTTAAAAAAAAAAGTAAAAAAAAAATTCCAGGAGGGCAGATGACCCCTGTCCCCAGTCTGACTACGGCTCTGTTGGAAGTTCAGTATCCTTAATATTCAGATTTGTTAGTAATGGAATTTTCTGGGACATTTGTAAATAAATAAATAACATAAACCTTGCGTAACATTAGGCCCCTGATAAGCCCCAAAATCACTGTTCCCTGCCTAAGACTTCGCGATCTTACCATATATATATTTGTGTGAAAAAATTAAGGACGGTGCATTCTTTTTCATGTGATGACGCGCTGCAGTGTTCCAAATGGGTACAAAGCGTACGATAACATGGTCGAGAAGCAAGACAGCGGGAAAGTTGAACAATACTGGCCAAGAAATGAATCCAAAGGAGCTTTATTCGAAAGTGAGTTCTGATGGCAGATGACAGTGCTAGGGTGAAAATTGAAAATTCTCTTTTTAAAATAACTAATTAAATCTAAACACCCAGGAGCAGATAAATAGATAATTAAATAAAAAACACATACACTCTCTCTCTCTCACTATATATAAATATATGCTTAGATGTTGTTAAGTGTTTTTGTTTTTTCGATATTCTGCCGCCTGTTATTTAATTTTTTCAGATGGAGTTGTACCTCCAATTATTTGTACACTGCGTCTATAACACTATGCCAGATTAATTAACGTTCAAGAGGAGACACCTCCATTCAAGAGGAGACACGTTCGTCCAAAGAAACCGTCATCATGGGCATAATAGGAAGTAAACAAGTTTCCTGGGCCATCCATTCATCCAGACAAAATCAAATTCTTTGTAACTTCTTTTCAAGAACTTTAAATTTAGTTGTTTTTTATGTGACAAACGAAAAGACTTGTTAAAAATGCCTGTTGAATTAACAAAGGTGTAAAATTTAAATTGATTTGATTTTTACTAGTAAAAATAAATTTAAATTAACTTGATTTTTACTAGTAAAAAACACTCTTAAAAAAATTCTGAATATAAATAAGGCACTTATAATTAAATTCCTTTTCTTTTTAAAAGTAGGACCCCTTAACATACAAATCCACCTTTTTGTTTTTTTCCTACCTATCATATTTAATTTTTTAAACCCATTTTTAACTTGCAAACAAAATAATTTTGGCCAATCAGTGTACCTAAAAACTGCTATTTCGCTCCCTACAATATGGCTAATATCCATCAGCAACCGAAACCTATAAAAACTTAAGTTCAGACGAAATCCCTGGTCGAGGGGAAGTAAATGAGTCATCACAGCAATAAATAGCCAACTCGTTGCACGTGCAGTTGCACGTGCATAAATAGGTCACGCATGGGGGCTGTGCGTCCAGTTCCAGACCACCACAATTGGCCAACAATTGCAATTTAGGCAGGCGAAATTGCCGTCTAATACGTTAACAAAAGCCAAATTAAAAGTTGGCAATATATTGGCGAGAATAAGGATTTTAGCAGTCCTTACACAAAAAAAAAAAAAAAAAGTCTTCAAGATGGCGCTTACTTAAAAGTGCCTCACAAGTCTCGCTCCGAGAGAGAGAGAAATTTCCGAAAAATAAACATGTAATTCAGACCAGGGGACCCCAACCTACTCCAAACATGGGCCATTAAGGGTGTAACATGTAAGTTAAAGTTATCTTTCTTTCTCTTCTATTAATCGATAAATTGTAAGTGCCTCCTCCCTCATTAAACTTATAATGAAATGTGTAATTTTTTCTGGTGGTTTATATACCCCAGCATAATTCTCATAGTGAAAGGAGTATTTGAATTATTTCACTAAAATTACTTATATCAGGTTTAAATACGAAAAAAAATATGTCAAGTGAAAAATTGATAGTAGGAAGAATTGTTAATAGCTCCAAATGCTTATATAAATGGCACTGTTATATTCTAAAGGAATTAGAAAATATATTATCGTGTTTATAATATAAAATAAAAGGCAGTAATTATTGAATAATTGTTTCATGTCTGTTTTAAAGAACCTGGTGTTTTTTTATTTTGTTTATGTTTAACACACAACGCGTTTAGAAAAATAACCCTAGTTATCCACTTAATTTTTACGGTCTTGCATTTGAAATTTTAGGCAGAAGTCAACCAATGTTTACTAACCACTATCAACGGCCAATTTACAAATTTATTCTGGATAAACAAATTTAATATTTAATGTTATGGAAATTGTGTTTTAATGTTCTCAAATAGTAAAAATTAAATCAATAAGTAAACTAACTAAAAATTTAACCAAACTAATTATAAAATTATAATATATTTCATAAATCATTATCATTTCATATTCTAAATCATTTCAAATGTTAAACCATAAATGATATTAATGTTAAAAATCTTTTCAAATTATAAATATAACTAAATGATATTCTAATTTCTAAATTTAAATAAATAAAAATCTAATTAAAAAAAACCCATAACAACAAAAACGTCCATATGAGTGATGGCAGGCAGGAAAAACACAATCCTCGGGGATATGATAACCCCTGACTGCGATACGGGATATTCACGCGCTGCAGTGTTCCAAATGGGTACAAAGCATACTTTGCAGCAATACAAAGCAATACAAAGCATACAAAGCAGTCGAGAAGCGACTGCGGGACAGGTGAACAATACTGACCAAGAAAGGAAGGAATCCAAAGGATCTTTATTCGAAAGTGAGTTCCAACGGCAGATGACAGAAACGTCCATATAAGAGATGGTAGGCATGAAAAACACAATCCTCTGGGATATGATCATCCCTGACTGCGATACAGGATATTCACCATATGTTCATGCTCATTACAAAGTTGTCTACGAGCTCTTAAACCATCATGATCTATTCCTCTTGTAGCGCCGATCGCAGCTGTGCGATCGTTGCTGGCGGATTGCAACGTGCTTTTAGGTATCTTCCGAGAACGTCCTACACATGTTCTTTTGGATTTAGGTACGAAGAACGGGCATGCCACTCCATGTGGTTAATATCATCACTCTCCAGCAGCTCAACGACAGCCGCTCCATGATGAAGTGTACAGTTGTCATCCACGAAGAGAACTCCTGTTCCACAGCGCTCGTGAAAAGACGGACGTAAGGAAGGGGAACCTCTATACAATAGCAATTACTACTGACCGACCCTCCTTGAACGATCAAAAGCTCCATATGACCAAGCATTATGCCTGAATAATACCAGAACATTAACTCTGCCACCTCTAACGCGAGTCCTTTTGACGATGTTGGAGGGGTGATTGGGTGTTCCCCGCTCTTTCTCTCTCTCTAGATATATTGACGTCCGGAAATCGTTAGTGAGATTAAATCAACTTTCATCCATAAACAGCATTCGACCCAGATGCAGAGCTCTCCCATTCTTAGCACGACAGAAAACGCTGTTCCCGATAGGTAGACGTCAATGGCACACACACATACGGGTCACTGAGCGAACAACCCATCTGTGGGCAGTCTGCTTGCCACAATGAAATGCCATATCGGCCATCCAGTAGTGCGTTACGTGTGTCTTGCGATTTCACCCGCTGTCTGTCGTCGATCTCCTCTAGCCTATGGGACAATATGCAGTCCTTTCGTTATAGCGGTTCTTCGTGAACGACCGCTGTTAAACCTTCGGACGGTTATTCCTGTCTTTTGAAATGCCGTCCAAGCTCATGACACATTGTTGTGTGTGATGTCAAACTCCTCAGCCATACTAGTCGCGCTACGACCTTCTTTTGACTTCCCAATGATTCGATGAAGTCATTTAAATGTCTACGGGACTTTCTGTTATATATATCACACTGTTACAGCAACTTACCATTGTTTAAAACGATGTATACTGTGCAATAACTTCCACTGAAATGACGAGCGCACCGCTTTCGTTGTATGTACTCTACCAGCAGGCCCACAGTATATTCTACTTATATGCATGTTCCCTGCCGTAGGAGATTCCAGACGATCTCCTGAGTGGTCTTCCAATCGGTTCTGCCTCTTCGTAATGCTATTAGATATACATACTTTAATTCTTGATATTTATCTTATTAAAACAATTTTAAAAAACTCGTGGCGCCATTTGTAGTTAAAAATCCCCAACAGCTATTATAAAATGTTAGATAAATGGTTAATTAGATGTTAATTAGTTAATTAAATAGTTAAAATAAAATAGACCACAAAACAACAACTATTTAAACGAGTTACGCATTTACTGATTTCGCAGAGCACCACGCTTTACGATCGATGGTTTTACAGACTGAAAAAAAATGTACAGGTAAAAAGACTTCAATTTTTTTCTACAACAATAGACACGCCAGGGGAAATGTCCAAATAACATTATTAACGGTATGGTGCCCTTCTTAGAAGTTTATAACCCTGTATATAAAACTTTAAATACCTTTTCTAAAACACAGATTTCGATGAATAAGATATTTTTCATTCATACACGAGAAGCATATCAATATAAACCAAATATATATCATTATCAACATCAACATATCGACACCTTAATTATAAAATCGCGTAACTCCACTTTTTGGTATTTTTGAGGCAATATGTTTAATTTTTTCTTTTTTTTTTGATATAGCTATTGATTGAATGCTTAGTAATTCATGATTGAATACCAAAAAAAACGCCTCAGAAAAAAAGTAAAGTTTGGGCGGAAAAAAAACCCAAACAAATTTGCATAAATATTGATTTTGTTCATGCCTCACGTGTTAATTTTTTCATTTGGAGTTACGAGGTTTTATAATTTGGGCGACGATCTTGAACCACCATCTCTCTCTCTCTCTGTTCATAACGGGGTGAAGATCTGAAAGTTCTTTGCGTAAAAATATATCTTTAACAATTCGATACACTGTCATCCCAATCTGTTTTTTTTTTATCAAGAGATTACCACGGCTTATCATAACTTGTAAAATTTTATCATTGATTCAACTTTTGTAGACAGGTTTCGTAACATTTTGAGAACTGCGGTTTCTTTATCAACTGAAGACGTCTTAAAATGACGGATTCCTCAATTGTACGGCTACTAGAACCAACACAGCCCAAAGTGCTTTGCAGCCTAATACAGGTACAACCACCAGGGCTGAAAGACCACGCCAGCGCATGTCATGGACAATAGATATGAACACCTACATCATGCGCACCTACTATACGATTACAAAGCTAGAAACAGACATGACAAATTACAGACCCACACTTCACGCCAAATTCGCACAACAGTACCCACACCTGGACATCAGTATAGAAAGGATAACAACCCAACGCAGGAACATAATAACCAGAAATCTCTTAGCAGAGCCCATACTACAAAGGTTAAGAGATGAAGTCGCCAATGACCTGGCAAACACTTCAACCAGTGTGGCAAACCCTGAAACACCAGCTAGTGGCGCAAGATAACCGCTCCAAACAAGCATAGAAGAAGAAGAGAGGAGGGACGTGGAGAAAATGGAAGAAGGTTTCCAATGTGCCCTGGCGGAATATGAAGGCTCGGATGCCGCAACAAGGCCAAGAATGCCACGTCAACCGGCCTCTTGGAAACTCTGCAAAGCAACCAAGATCCCTAATGAACATACTCTGCCACTACACCTACAGAAACACAACTCCCTTCATGAAATACACACCGCCATATACTGTGCAGCAATAGCGGCATCACGCGCCAATGGGTACGAAGTAAGGAACGAAGGCCGAAATAATAGAGGTAACAAAGCCCAACCACCATGGCAAGTGAGACTGCAAAAAAGAATAGAAGAGCCCCGCAGCAGCATAGGCGTGAATAACCAGTACATAGGAAATAGAGGCAATTAGGAGGAAAGTGAAGATGGCCTTGAGAAGAGATCTACAAGACACGAAGAGCCCAATAAACATATCAGCGAATATCTGGATACCCTCAAGCAAAAATTGGGTGTATACGCCAGAAGACTCCGAAGATACAAAGACTGTACCAACAAAAAACAACAGAATATGCAATTCCAAGCAAACCAGAAGGCCTTCTACAGGAAGCTTCGAGAGACACCGGCGAACCAAGACAAGTACGAAGCCCCAAAGCCAGCAGAAATAGAAACCTTCTGGAAGACACTATGGTCAATGAAGTACAACTTACAAAAAGCGCCCCTGGATTCAGCAAGAAATGGAGGCCACGAGAGGAATAGAGGAGATGGAGTATACGGGCATCACGATAGAGGAACTCCGGCAGGTAATCCAACGTACGCACAACTGGAAAGCCCCGGGTATTGACGGCATACACAACTTCTGGTACAAGAAATTTACCAGCGCCCATGGCCCATTAGCCAAGGAACTTACGGCGATAATTGAAGACCCAGCAAAATAACTGAATTCCTCTGCAAGGGAATAACTTACCTCCTACCGAAGGATCACAATACCAGTAACCCAGCGAAATACCGACCCATTGCGTGCCTTAACACCCTGTACAAGATACTCACGGGGTGCATCTCTGAAAAATAAGCCGGCAAATCGAAAGCAACAACTTAATGACGGAAGGAAAAACGGGATGCCAGAAAAGGTCTCTGGGATGTAAAGAGCAGCTTACCATCGACTCAGTTATCCTGGAACAAGCAAGAAAACAAAAGCGAAAACTCAACACCGCATACATAGACTACAAGAAGGCTTTCGACTCTGTTCCGCACTCGTGGCTCCTTGAAATACTCAGCATATACAAAGTGCATCCCTCAATCATCCGATTCCTACAGAGCAGCATGAAACAATGGAGAACCAGGTTACAGCTAAACACGCCAGACAGTAAAATAGAAACGGCCGAGATCCCCATCCGGCGCGGAATCTTTCAAGGAGACGCACTAAGCCCCCAGTGGTTCTGCTTGGCGTTAAACCCCTTGTCAAGGATGCTGAACGCAAGTAAATACGGATACATGCTGAAGAAAGACAAGAGAAACCTACATAAAGTCTCCCACCTCATGTACGTAGATGACATCAAGCTATACGCGCCAACCATCACCCAACTCCGACAACTCATCAGTATAACAGAGACATTCTCCAAGGACATAGGAATGGAATTCGGCCTCGATAAGTGCAAAATACAGAAGAATAGCAAAGAAGATTTAACAGGCATCGAACTAGAAGACGGGAGACTACTGAAGACCTTGGACGAGG
>QLNU02015003.1:121171230-121191175 GCA_006491805.2 Dysdera silvatica | reverse complement strand
TAATTGTGTATATAAGCTGTGTATATATTTAATATAGCTATATATATTGTTTAATTAACTATATGCAGTAGCCAGTTTCATTGTCTTTCAAATTTCTAACAAGCTACCTGTTGGAGAGTTTTGGACTACTTTTTTCCCTATCAAAAAATATTCATCAACCTGACAATACTTATTACTCGTTTATAGATCACATTTATCTACGCTAAATTTCTATTTTTTCATGAATTTTTAATTTTTTTTTACCGACTTCAGGCTAAAAATACATTGTTTTCGCGTCTGTGGAAACAGTAAAAACAAATAGCAAAGTGTATTAGCTAGTGGTATCAAGATTATTTCTCATACGAAATAACCATAGAATTTACGAGGACGGCAAAAATATATCGTTTAATATCAATGGTAGTTTAAATTGTTTAAAATGTTGCAATTTTAATCATAAACACACAAATTTACTCACTCTGCGTTTCATTTTCCCCGTGATGAGCGCCCTCATGATGTTGAAAATAATGCTGAAATAGAAAAGCTCGTTGATGATGTGTAACGCCTTTAGTCTCATGGGAAAGCAACTCTGCACAAAACAAAACATTTCCCTTAGAATTAGATTTTTGTGAGTTAATTGAACGATTATGCAACGGAAGTTGGCAGCTACCTGAATCCCGTTGAGAAAGCTGTTCAACAATGAAGGAGAAGCTAACTTTCGAGCAACGTGGAGAGAGAGGCCTTTGAAATCCACGACGAAAACCATTCCACAAATTTGTGTAGCCTCTGATCGTAAACAAATTTTGAGGCTAAGTAAACTAAAAGCGAGAAGGTCGCTAAGAGGTATTTTGTCTAAATCAATACGACCTAAAAAGATAAAGAAAAAATGCGTGCATTTGTAATATAGACGACAGAGAGTTAGCATTAAATTTAGAAGTCGCTATCAAATTGGTATTTTAAAAGTCAGCTATTCAGAGTTTTTATATAAATGTTTTTATATCAATAAGTTTTTTATATCTATATTTGTATATTAATGAAGAAAAATCCTATACAATGTATAAGACGGATGTTAAATGGTATTCAAGTCTTGAAATGCTGGAGTAACTATGCTATTGGAATTTCGATTAATTTACTATGCTTTCCTAAACCTTAAAATTTTCATAATCAAATGCAAAATTTAAGCAGAATTCCAAAGAAAACAACTTTCTATTAGCCTAACAAGCATTCATTTTTTTTCCCCAGTAACATGCCTTTTACTTCAACAGTGGACATTGTCAGTAATTTTAAAAATTTTACAAATATATAAACTCTTAAAATAAAATAATAACTATAAAATAATATAAATCCTTAAATTATGAAGTTAAATTCTTTGTTTAAACACATAAACGAAAATGAGTGTCCTAACATCTTATTGTTTTGCAACTGCCAGATCAGAAATGTACTGCATGGAATGGTTATGGCTGCGTTAGTGCCGTGCAAATAAATCAAAATTGCAATATTTTACTCCTTATCTGTTACTAGTCATGTGCCAAGTTTTTCAATGATGGATGAATTTGCGAAATATTTGCCATATCGACAGACAGCTCACTCATCAAATTAAAATGCAGAATTCCCTTCCCCCCCTTTATTCATATGTCACGTGAATCACGCGTGTGGTTTTACACACTTTTGCTTGTTACATGCCATAATACCCCCGTCATAAATTAGAAGAGATACAGTCCTCCTTCCCTCTGTTCTGTGCGAGTTTCATCTGTATTTTTTTACACTAAGCTGCCGGATTATGGAATATACTACCTACTATGATACTATGCTACCTACTACTATGCTCTTGCGCCATAAAACATCCAAACAAACAAACAAACAAACAAACAATCTACTACCTGAGGTTACAACCAGGGCTGTCCTGAAGAAAATTATTGAGAGTATGCGGTGCTGTCTTAATTAAAGAGTATTGAAATTGCGGGGTTACTGACTGGCATTTGACTGACTGTCTATCCAATCCCAAAGTGGCAGTTGTCACTTTCATTAGTTTTTTATTTCTGTCCTGATCATACGCAGGATATTATATTGAGGCTTGGGGGGAGGGGGGTTTCAAGATTATTTCCTTATTTGCTTTCATTCAAGTTTGTAAATGACTAGAAAAAAAAAACTGAACTTCGTTGAAAGTTGCCCAAAAACCAGCAAATACGAAAACTTTTTTGAGACCTTGAGAGTATGCGGAGCGAGTTCAGTATTTTTCAAAATTTCATCAGAGTACACGGCGCACACAGCGCGTACCCTTTGAGGGCAGAACGGGTTACAACACGGTAACATCAACCCAAAATTGTACGCCTATAAAAACAACCCACAAAAGTAAAAAAAGGACCTGAGAATACGCAAATAATTTAGTCATATGTATAAATGATTAGTATGTGAAAATAGTGACAAATACAAATAATTTTTATGCTAGTAAAAGGGGCAATATATCTAAATGGCCAGGAAATTGGAATTATTCAAGATATTGAGTTTTTAGGTGTTACACTGACTGAAGATCCAAATTGGAACAAATACATAAACAAAGTCAGTAAGAAGATGAGTAAGGGAATTGGAGTAACAAAAAGATTGTCTTGTATGGTGTTTCTACAGAAATTCTAACTGAATAATACTAATCATTTACATATAGTCATTTATCATACTGTAACTGTGTATGAGAGATCCCAAGTAAGGGAAACTTGAAAATGGTGAAATCCTTGCAATAAAGATTCATTTGAACAATTGATAAAAGAAATACAGGGTGTTTTCGAATTCATGGGACAAACTTCTACGGATTGTTGGGGGGGACGCCAAATAAGGCATATTTGTCCACATCGTTAACCATGCCCCCCACCCCCAGTGGACGGTGAAAACAATTAATTGAAATGTTTGCTGCTCTTCTGTTCAGTATTTTCACATGCATGATTTAGATTATTGCACATAACTGTTTTGATTATTCTACCGATGAGAGATTCAAAGTAAGTTATTTACATTGTGAGCGCTACCACCCCAACCCCATCCCCTCTCTATGATCAAAACTTTCGTACATTTGCAGATAATTCGTAAGGGCCCCTAAGATTTAAATTCTCGTTGCACGGACTACAATTTTCGTGTGTATCGGATCACCCCCCCCCCACTAACGACGGCCATACCTAAGGTACCACTTTTGCCAAAATCTACTAGGCTTTACGCATTGCAATGTTCAATCAATTTCACTGATTTTCGAAAGTCGCTAAGTAAGAAAGTGCCCGACGTCTGTTGACATTAAATAATTTTAAAAATTCATGAAATAGTAAATTGTAGCCATTTGAGGAAACTTCGATGGCAGGGGATACAAACACTAAATTCACTGTAATTCACGAACGGCTAATTTTTGAAAAAAATTCACTAAGCGGAACTTGTTTCTTTTGATGTTCTTCACCTGTTGCACATATTTGGCAGTTCCCAACTCTTTTCTAGTGTGTTAAAAAAGGCAGTTTTAGGCTTATTTTCACTACATGGTAACACAGATCAGGATTAAGAAACAAAATTCCGGATTTCTTTGTCTCTACTGTATTATTAGTTCAGTGACCCAAATTATGTATTAAAAATCGTATTTAATTCATATAATAGGTTACGTTGAAACGATATGGGTGTAAACCGTAGCTACATTCTACAGCCAAATCGACTCCTTTATGGACACGAGGTTTTTTGCGAGTTTTTCTTGGGGGATTTCTGATTTCGATTAATATATTTGACACCCACGTTTAAACTCATACTAAAGCTTTTTTCGTATAGGAGAAAAAGAGACGCTTTCCCCATCCTGGATTCGAACCAGGGTTCCTCCGTTTAGCCCAGAGTGCCTTAACCGCTATACCAACTAGGATAAGAAGAACGCCCTCTTTCCCCGCATATAACTACGTAAGACATTATTACTCTTCTCAGGAATAACACAATTGCCAAATAATGGTCAACACACAAATCCACAGGGGTCGAGTTTAGGTGAGCTTTTCGTGGATGATTTTTTACTACGATCAATAAATTTGACACCCAGGTTTAAGCTCATACTAGAGCTTATTTGGTATAGGAGAAAAGAGGTATCATCCCCGATAAACTAACTCAACTCTAGGGTAGAGTCGAGTTAGGGTCTCTCCATTAAGCCTGGAGTATCTTAACCGCTAGACCAACGGGGGGAAAGAAACAACGCTCGCATTCTCCGTATACAAGGATATAAGATATTATTAACCCTTCTCAGGACTAACACAATTACCAAATAATTTCTGTTCCCCTTGGTCTAGCGGTTGCGGCACTACGAGCTCAGTCCACTACGACTATAGGACGGGGACGATGTCTCTTTTTCTCCTATACCAAACAAAAAAGCTCTGGTATGAGTTTAAACCACAGGCGTACGCAGAAAGTTCGTAAGGGGGTTATAGGCTCAATGGGGGTTACAGAGCTACAACTCACATATTCCTATGTTAAATATACAAAATTTCATTGCAATGGGGGGTTTACAACCCCCATCAACACCCCTCTGCCTACGCCAATGGCTTTAACGTGGGTATCAAATTTAGTAATCGTAACATTAATAATAAGAGTTTATTGGAGAAAAAAAAAGCAGGACGTTGCTGCTGGGGAGAGTAATGGATTAATAGAAAAAGTAACGGATTAATAAATGATCCTTGGCTAGCTAAACCTCCTATTTTTTCCGAGGAAAGTCACACAGGATCATAGGCGCCGACGGCATAAAAATATTGGGGGGGGGGGGACAATATACCTTTAAAAGGCATTTTGTTTGAAATTGAAGGGGGATATGGAACCTTAATGCCAACATTGGAGGGCGGGTCCCCCCTGTCCCCCCCGCTAACGGCGCCCGTGAACTGGTTTGCACATGCAACCAGAGATGGATTTAGAATTTTGACGCCTATAAACTTTTACATGTCTTGTCACCTCTGTCATGTCTCTGTTTGGTTGGATTAGGTGGCAAAATATGTCCACCGTGGGACGGATATTTCAAATTCCTCTTTTAACAAGTATTCACGAATTTGGCGCCTTTCCAACCTGTTTCAAGACGATGCGCATGGCTGCTCTCCTGTTGCCAATGTGCATTCTCTCAATGTGCATACCTCTGAACATAACAAATCAAAATTAGTAATTCAATTGGCCACCAAAAAATTGCCAAAGTTGCAAACTTCTTAGCGGCAAACTTTTGGTTAAAAATTTGCAACATAAAAAATTTACCGCCGTAGGCTTTAGTCTACTTAGCTTATTCCTGAATCCGCCACTGCATGTAACAGTACTTCTTGCTAAATTAAACTAATGACTAAATGTACATATCGATAATGTATAGTTTATGGGAAAATTATAGGTTATTATAGGTATATGATGTTAGTTGTATTATATTGTAATTTTTATGCACTTTGGGTAATTTTTGTGCATTTCTGAGTAACATTTCTGAGTAACTTTTGTAAACTTTTCTGCACACCAACTCTGACAAATAAAATTTCATTATTATTATTATAAAATTTGCGCAAGGATAGTAAGTCGTATCAGCATTTATATATGTATATACGTTTTCTTCACATGTATGTACGTCATTATTAAACTTACCTAGACTTGCTAGTCCAAGAAGTCTACCTTTGTGGTCTCGATGCGGTGAACATAGACATAGATTCCCATCAGTAACATGTTTCAGCTTCTACGGCAATATGTCTGTTAATAATCCACTGTATCGAATTTTGAACGCATAATAATTTTTCAGTACCTCCATGGCTACTTTTGTGTTAAATTTTCTTGCTCTCAGAAACCGAAGTAAGAATTAGTCATCCATCAGCGGTCGAAAATCTTCTTCCTCTAGAGAAATGATACCAATATTTTATAGCCAAAATTTCAGCAAATGGGGCAGTCCAAGTATTACGTAAGCATCATTCAAGTAGCCTTTTACTCAAGTATTACTTAAGCATTATGAGCGCAGTATTTCTAATTTTCAAAACTCATAAACCCTTGAACCAAATGAATTGAAATTTATCATTAGATCTTTTTTTTCAGATTCGAAATATCTAATCAGAACTAGTTATTGATAAGAGAAATATGAGCGATACACTGCGCAAAAATAATATTTAAAACAAATTACACACAAACGCAGTTTAATTTGAGCAGGAGAAACATTTTACAATTGTTTCGGTGGAAAATCAAGCGTCCACCATCGTCAGAAAATTCGTCCAAACTGATTTGTTGCCACTAAATCAAAAACGAAAAAGTGAAAAAGGCGAAACAGATAACATAACAAAAAGCCTGATTTGTGTCGCCATCTATTGTGCAGAATGCTAAGTAAAAGGAAAAGGAACAATTATTGTTGGAAGAAGAAATTATGTTGATTGAAAGAGAGGTTTGTAACAAGAGGGGGGAAAAATTGTTCTCAACCGGCTCGTTGACTATTGTACAGGAATTACTGAAGATATGAAAGGCCTCGAAAAAATTGAGATCTGAGGGTGAACGGACTTTTTCAATTATTTTTGCATCGACAAAACAGAAACGATGGTTGTGTTTCCATGAGTGTTTTGCAATGGCCGATTTTTGTGCCTTATGCACATTGTATGCACAGGGATTGGAAGATTTTATCGTTTTCTACCGATTGCACACTTTTGAATTTTCTGTGGCGCAATTATGACGCGAATGGCAAACGAGTGTTCAAATTTTTTATTTCACCGGCTGTATATACAGGGTTCCTAGGGAAGTTCAAACGCGGCTAATAACCTTTCAATGAAGACATCTCTTGGAACGGAAGTTAGATACTAATATAGTAAAATGACTATGCACTATCAGATGAGATGAACAGCAGCGCCCCTGGTGGCAGATTTAGGATGTTAGAAAATTTATTTCGAAAATTAACGAAGTTAGGGAATTATTTCTAATTAGAAAGTTACAGAGCGTCCTTCCATTAGTAAGAAAAGATATACGACTCACATGTAATATGTACACGTACTGCCACAAAGTAAGGTGTTCCGAATGTTTCAGTACATCGCTTTCAATTGATGCTTTCTGATAGCTTAAAAGTTGAGTTGAAGTTCTTATAGGAGATGGATCATGGTTTCTCTCCTTTACGAACTTCATCTCGAGTCCAAGTTAGGGCCGCTAGGCTAGCGCCGGTACACTCAGACTGGAAGCGTCAGTATGGCCTTGCCCGCCAAGTTGTTCGTGTGCCCGTTTCTGGGTTAAATTTATTATCACGCTAGTGCTAAAAATTGTTCGAAAATAATGAGTGAGTAACGTAAGGGTGTTATGATCGTTTGTCAAAAAATTGATCATTAAGCGTCTACGAAAAGGAGGGTGTTCAGTTAGCATCGCGCCAATTTATGGCGCAGGCCTAACACCTATGAACGATATTAAGAGAGTTGCCTACAAAATCGAAAGCCATGTTCTAAACTTATTTCTGATGACTATTTAACATTGAGGAAGAAAATGAAGAAATCATCATTTGAACAGCTGGACACCGCCGTTGGTTCGGCTAAAGCGTTGCCGGTTATTATATATCAGTCAAATCTTTCGCGAATGCTAAAATTTTAAATGAGCTTATAATGAAAATCTCATCTCGGAAGCAAACGAGCAAATACGACGCAATGCATAAAACTGCTATGCAACGAAATCAAAATAAATGCAATTTTTTTTATCTTATTAAGAATTCTTACGCAGAATTCGGTAAGCACTTGGCCTGTTTTTGTAGCTAACCAATTGATATACAGCTTTTCTTCGTAAACGCCTTTTTTGCTCAGTTTAAAGCCAAACATAGCATAGTTGCTACTTTTTTGGATAATATACGTAACTTCGAAAGCAAACAGTCATGAGTGACTATTTTTCTCAATTTGATCTCAATTTTGACTGCGAAATTTTTACTGATTTAAGCTTGGTAAACGTTACGCCCATTACCCCTATAATACAGTTTTTCATACTAATTTTAGTTTGCGCAAAGAACAACCACATCTTTTGAAACCATCGAATACTCTCATTTCCGTTATGCATTAAATTTGGAAGTGAGATTTATTCCATTGGTCTGTAAATGGCCGTTTCCAAGAAATAGCAAAAGAAATTTTCCTTTCTTTGTTATGTTAGGAGAAATGGAAGGAAAAGGCTGGAGGTCAGGAGGATAAATATAAGGGAAGGATACGTAAAAAGTAAAAGAGATATTTACATAAAAAAGACCCAAATAAAAGGCACTCAGAGACGTGCAATAGATAGGTAGAGAAGAACGGTAAGAGAGAAATGTAGAAGAAAGTACTTCATAAGGTACTAGAGGAAAGTGCAACAGAGATATAAATAAAATATACAGGAGGAAGGTACACAAGAAAGTAAGGAAGTAAAATCCAGAACGCACCATATTTTAGTTGAGAATAATACAATTTCCCTGCTTCTACGATGGACTTTTCTTGTTGAGTTAATTTTAATGTAAACTAAGTATTTTGTGTTACTTAAATACCAATGTCTATTACTGTTATTGATTCTAATATGATGATGAAACATTTTAACTTCTACAAATCGTCTCACCTTCTATTAGGAGCTTCAGTTCTCGAAGTGCTTCTTGCCTACTTGTCGGTGTTTCATTTAATTCTATTTCTGCTTGACGAACCATTTCTGGAGTAAGGCCTTGCATCTTTCGAGGTAAACATCCTTGTATCTTTGCAATTGATTCGGGGTCACCTGCTATGTTTGACATTTATGTGTGTCTTCCTTTCTGAAAATTGAGAGTGGACTAATTTCTAATTTCTTTTCCAGAACACAGAATTGTATTAATATAAGATATTCTATATCTATACCCCACAAGCATATCTATGCCATCAAATTATACCATTAACAGCGTGACTATATAGACCTTTCATCTCTCTATCCCCTACTATACTGATTTTTGACCTTTATGAGGCCACACCATTATTTTTTCATAAGACCAGGACCCGGTCCCAACAAAGTCACCAGTAAATGTCTTTCCATTTTTTAAAGTTTATATATTAAACTATCATACGTATGAATAATTAATTATGGCATAATCATAAAGCATACAACTACACTTCTATCAATATATATTTCGTTGATGCATTTTCTTGCTAACCTACCTCTTGCAGTTCTCATTGACGTTATTTTTTTCAGACGGTGCACCGCACAGTATTGTAATTGGCTTGCAGGCATGCGTTTCTCCCAAGTCATAATGAACGGTATACCCTTTCTTGAATTCTAAAAACTTTTGGTGTCCGAAAATTCTCGATGATGCATTAATATTTACATATTTAAAAATATCCAGTTTAGCTACTGGAAGTTTCTGCACGCACAGATGTTATTTGGGTGGTTTAGGCTTTAAATTTCCGACGCATTTGCGAATAGTATTCTCCTCAAAATATTTCCACGATAAAATATTCATTCATGAAAAATATTGAAAAATGCTTAGATAACGAAAATGACAAATTCCAGAAGACTCACTCGCGTTCCGATGTAAGCGATGCCATGTCCCGGCGATTAAGAAACACTGCATTATAGGATGGAGGCTTCTCCAAGTGTTTTCTATAAAAATCTATTTTGAGCAATTCGATCCACTATCATAACAAACTTTTTAATCAAAACAATACGACGACTGCCCAGTGCATACCATAACTAGCAATATTATGTCACTAGTTTAGCATATGAAATGTTTTGCGACGTTTCTAGAACTGCCTTCCGCTTTATCAAGTGAAGACGTCTTGAATGACAGCTTCACGTACTAGTTGTGTACTTATATCATGCGCGGAATTCGCTTGATAATGAGACGTTTTAACCATTTCTGTAACTTGCACTTTTACATTCAAATTGCAATTTTTGTACCACTGCCGTCACATTTTCATGGTCTTTTCTAATCCGGAAGGTCATATACGCATTTTCTATCCCTTTCCCTCTTGAGTTTATTTTATTTAAAATTTATTAGAAAAATTTATTTCTGTTCATAAAAGTATATTTATAAACCGTCAACTTATATCAGTCAATTACAAAGCAGTTTGAATTCTCATTACCAAGGAAATCCATATAGACTGAATGCGTAATATTAACCAACTTACGTTTAAATTATATACTACCTATATGCATATTGTTTAGATCTTTTAGTGAATTTTTTTATAACTCTGTTAGGAGATTTATATATATATATTATTTATAAAGTAAAAAATTTCATTAAAACTATATTACTTACGCTATTCATATATTTATAAGATATATACCTTACTGTCCGTTTTCCAAGAAATATGAAGAACGAACAAACTAGTACCTTCTTCTCACAGATTCAGAGTCGCTTTAACAAAGGAGGAAAAAACACTACCATTACCTCTACTTGATGAAAATTCAGATAAAGTATAATAATAAGTAAGTTATGCTTTCTAATACGCTTTAAATAAATTGCCTACGAACAGTGGCGCCGACTTCGTGGTTTCGAGAATTTCTTTTTTCTCGTCGATTTCTTTTTAAACCTTCAATTTTGTTGTGGGTTCTTTGAATCCGTAATATTTTTGCTCATAGGGAAAATACGCGTATGCAAATATATGCACGAAATTTTCCGCCATCAATTCTTCAAGGTTTTCATTATTTACACCCTGTTCCCTGGATCTTTTATAAAAGAAAATTCTTCGTTTTGTCTGGGTTCTCAGAAAATAAAAAAGTCTAGTCTCTAGCTCCATATGCAGAGAGAGGAGAACCTTTAGCGATCGTAGTGATAAAAGCGAAAATATGTTGTCCACTAAGTTGGATCATCATATCTTTCGGTAGCTGCTAAATCCACCCTTTCTTTACTTTTTACTTCCTTCTGCCTCCCAAGAAACCCTGAAACACCTGGGAAAACTAGCTTCTATTTCAGCCACGTTCTTTTTAAAGAGAGAGACGGAAGGGGAAGGGCGGCTGAACACGTCTGACAATTTTGGCAGTAATCGTAAAACTATAGGAGGTATAAATAATTTTGGGGGGAACCCTTCCCCCCTCTCAATTTTAGAAAAGGTTAATACGACGCGATGTTTAAGCAATTTTGTCAACAGGACCACAGGCCACTCCCAAAAGCCTATAAAAGCTCTGAAAACAAATTTCAACTCCGAAATCATTTGAAGGAAAACAATTTTGGTATTTTTAAAATTGGTAAACGCAATTAAAAATAAATTTTACATATTTTTACTTCTAAGAAGATTGAGTTGGAAATAAAAGTGTCTATATGTTGTATATAATAATGTTGCTTCTACAAAAGCAAAATAAATCAAACCATTATCAAGAGAAAAAATATTTTTAGCATGGGGAAAAGGGTAAAGTGAAAGAAGAAGATTGGTAAATTGAATCAGAAACAGAAAGAAAAAAAAAAAAAGTTAACGGTACTGTTTGATTTTAACAGGTTTGATCAGAAAATTGCATTTCCGACCTAAAATTTAGTTTTTATCATGGTGGAAGCCTCTGTAGACGTTTTATAGAATATCTCGAGTTTTATTTGTCAGGATGACGTTAAACTTTATGCAAGAAATTGTAGCAATTTTGATTGTGATAGCTCTAATAACATTACTTCTGACGATGAAAACTCCAATGAATATACCTCTAACTAAAAACAATGAATATACCTCTAACTAAAAAACAATGAATATACCTCTAACTAAAAACAATGAATATACCTCTAACAAAAAAACTTGCTGTTTGCAAGAAATGAAAGATATTGTAAATTTTTACGATTCTTGTAAAAGAAACTAACATCACCAGATTCGGAAACTTTATCGAAAAGCAATAAACTACAATGCCATAAGCTATTTTAAAAATATAATGTCCAATTAGGTACCGAAAATAGAAACAGAAATTATGTAAACGCGCAGTGTTACAAAATTTTCAATACGCCAGAAGTAACCATATAGCAGTTTACACATCATAGAGCTTTGCGGGTTATTCCGCCGCGTCTGTTTATTAAAAACACTTAACGTTTCACTCCGTGCTATGCGGAACATCCTCAGAAGTAATACCGACCAAGTTTCCCTCTGTAAAATGCAAGACTTGTCTTGCATACATTGTACCAAAGCAAAGAACATTATCTTGCAAAGATGAAAACACTACAGTAGCTTTAGTTTAGTCAACGTTTTCTGTAACACATTCCTATACAATTATGCGCTTATTATGAATAGATGGGGAACTGAAAGCAGTGCCGGAGCGTGACATGCGGTCGCCCGTGTGTAAGAACAAGAGGGTCGGCCCTGCTCCCAACTTTTCTCCCAATTCAAAATAATTTTTTTTTTTGCTCATATGTTACTTCAGAATAGTAATAAAAAATTTTCCTTTTACACCGACATCGTAACCGTGAATATCTTTCGACAACGATTATTTTTATTCTTTTTAAACTACTGATTACTTTTGCAGATGAACTAGAAAATAATAAACTAATTTCGAGAGGGTGTGGGGGGGGACTTATTCCTAAGATCACCCATGCATATATAGTTCGTTCACGAAAAGTAGTCCGATGGTACCGTTAGAAATAACGGGAGCTGACGTCACAAACGGCCTAGCCGATTACAGCAGAGGGGAGGACGTCATTTCAGAACTGGTTTTTGGCGCAGACAAACGTTCGCTAAAAACCAGTTCTGAAATTGGGTCCTCCCCTCTGCTGTAATCGGCTAGGCCGTTTGTGACGTCAGTCCCCCTTTAATTCTAACGTCACCATTGAACTACTTTTCGTTCGGCTCTGCTTTTGGAGAGGTCCTTCAAACACGTGGCCATATGTCCCTTGCTATTTAATATTGCGGGCTAGAAATTTGCACATGTTCATTTCTTGGACTTGTCTACAACTTTTTAAAATTTCAGGAAATTCGGAGAGGGTCGAGCGTGGACCCCTGGACTACTTTGCATGGTTTGACCCCAATGTAAGTCACGAATTTCGTTTATTATGTCGATTTAAATTATTAAATTAAATGCCTCTGCTCATCGTTTCTGTCTCATATTCGTCTTTGCCGTCCATGGTGCCTCTGCTGCTTCGGCATATGATGTCCTTTATCTGCCATGCTGTGTTTTTCCGTTTCCTCGTCCACCCTCTCCGCATCTCCTTTTTCCTGTCACAGTGTGTCTTGGTGTCCTAAGTGTTTGGTTTGGCTTCCTTTGTCATCGCCATGCAATTGCAACCTCATCGCTCACCGGGTCCTACCTTTCTGGATAAAATCTCACCAGGATTCGTCCTGACTTCTCTGATCTATGGAACTCCGCCATGTTTCATTTCACCCCCTCCTTTTTTTTATCGCTTGGAGGGTAGGAACGGTGCTGCCTCACTATGGCTTTGCCACACCCTTTCTGGGAATACAGTTCAGCTTGAGCAGACAACCTTCCCAAATCTTCATCTGTGCATACAAAACAACAACAACAATAAATTATTGAATCAACATTTAGCCTAACACTATCAGCAATATTGTCATTGTCTTTAAATCCCTTGCTGTTATAACGAGATTAACTAACGCGAGGTAATAGGACATAATATGAGATACAGAAGAATGAGAGGAAATAGAACATAGAACGCGATACATACAGTAGAACGAGAGGAAATGCAACATGGATCAAGATACTTACAGTAGAGCGAGAGGAAATAGGACGTA
Source organism: Dysdera silvatica (assembly GCA_006491805.2). Classification (NCBI taxonomy): domain Eukaryota; kingdom Metazoa; phylum Arthropoda; class Arachnida; order Araneae; family Dysderidae; genus Dysdera; species Dysdera silvatica. Next base: position 121,177,607 of record QLNU02015003.1, on the reverse strand, counting down.
GTACAAGATACATGCAGTAGAACGAGAGGAAATAGAACACAGAACAAGATATATATAGTGTAATGAGAAGGAACAAAACATATGTTTTGTTACACACATTCACAAATCATGCAGGATGAAAATCACTTATACGAGCTAAAACCTGTTATAGTGCGCAACAATCCAGTAAAGTTTTCCACTTAATTTTAATAGATTGAGTCTGTGATCGTATTTGTTTCTCTTTTCAAAAGAGGATTTCGTCTTATTGAGTAAATGAATTTGATTTGTGTTATTACAGGCTACATAAATTTGTTAGATTTGATAGGGACAAAACTTTAAAATAATAAAAGATTTTTTCGGGTAATGATGCGAAAATATAAAAAATTATGAAACTTAATTGTATCGTATGGAATATTGAAAACGAAATACACAAAAACGCAGATTAAAATGAGTCAAAATATATAGTATACTCAATCGATGTATATGTGCGTGTATGTGAAAAAGTGAGTGTAGTGCGGTAAAAATGACCATGGATCTCAGATATAGTGGTATCATTTTATGTCAGTAGCTGTATCTTGATGCATTGCATATGGAATTTTAAGTGCCGAATTGTTTTAAGCTACATGTTTTTGCTGAGAAACTTATCTCATATTTGAAATTACAATTAATCTTTATTACCCTTGTCACGATACTGCAAATCTGTTTGTACAGCTTCAATAATATGCGTCATCTGCGATGGGGCATATCTGTTTTAACATTCCACTGTATCGAGCTTTATAAGCATAATAATTTTTCAAATTCTTCATAACTACTGCTGCGTAAATTTTTTTTCGAGGAACCAAAGTAGAAACTTGTTATCCATCAGCCGTCGAAATTCTTTTTTCCTTTAGCGAAAGGATATCCCAACGTGCTATACTCGGAAATTACAGAAAATATTAGGATTTCTAAAGATCAGGATTAATTAAAATACTCAATTAGATTAGTTGGAATCATTCCAAAATTGAATTTATATATTAAATCAAGAAGGAAGATGATCGACATCATTCACTTTCAAAGCTCATGAAAATCTCATTTAGGAAGCAAAACTGTAGGTGCGATTAAATGATTTAAAAATCAACGAAAGGCACAATGAAATCTAAATAAATAAATAAATAAATACGGATATATATGGTGCAAAATAACAAATGCATATATAAGATGAATAGTGAAAAAAAAGTGGGTGGGGGGCAAATTAAATAAAAAATGTTGAATTAACATAAGAGAAAAGATTAATATTAATTACATCGTTCAAACATATATATCATCATGGCCTGCAAAAGGGTTGCTGGTATCTAACTGGAAGGAGACCCACACGCTGAACGTATGTGACGATGTGTGGAACCGGCCAGGCCAGTAACCTAGTGTCCTACCCCGCCTTCAAGTGGTGCAGGCTGAGCTTTCTATTTATGTGGCAAATTAATATTTGCTACACGGATAGAAAGGCGGAAGGGGAGGGCTAATTCACCAACCCGTCTAGCCAGCGTGGTGAAATTATGGCTAATTCCTCCATTATGTTGACACACCAGAAACCATGGCCCCTAGTCTCCAGGTGCTGGAGTGCTCCTGATCAAGGCAGCGGTCAGTGTGGCATGAAAGCAGGGGGTGCTAAGAATCACTGGAATGGCCCAGGCTGCCGTTTGTTATTGACCTTGGCAACGTATAATGGACGATCCCTTGCTTCTGAAGCAAAACTTCAGGAATTGGAAGAAGAACTTGACAAGATCAAATGGGACATTGTAGGACTCAGTGAAGTTAGAAGAAAAGGTGAAGAGTTGGTGGAACTTAAAAGTGGACATTTGTTTTATTATAGAGGAACGGAAACTGGAAGAACAAGTGGTGTTGGCTTCTTAATCAACAAAAGAATTAAAGACTGTCTTCTGGAAGTTGAAAGTACATCAGATCGAGCAGCGAGGCTCGTTGTTCAACTAACCCAGCGATACCAACTTCAAATAGTACAGGTATATGCACCAACATCAAGCCATACCGACGAAGAGGTTGAAGAATTTTATGAAGAAATCAAAGAGTTACACACCAAAGGGAAACAACATATCAAGCTCATCATGGGGGATTTCAATGCAAGAATTGGACAACAGGAACAAGGAGAGACATCGGTTGGTAAATACGGATATGGGGAAAGGAATGAACGTGGCGATCAACTCATCGAATTTGCAGAAGCTGAAAACCTGGCGCGACGCACCCATTTTTAAGAAAACTGCGAAGAAAATCATTTGGAGAGACCTTCATCCAGCAGTGGATAGATAATGGTTGAATATGATGATGATGATGCCAACCTGTTTTCTTATTTCATCCACCCATCTAGTTTGAGGACGTTTTCTAGGTCTTCGGTGGTCTCTTGGAATCCAGTTCAGAATTTCTGTTGTCCATCGTTGATCAGTTCTTCTTGCAATATGCCCAGCCCATCGCCATTTCAGCCCTTTTACTTTAACAATGATGTCCTCTACTCTAGTTTGCTCTCTCACCCAAGTGTTTCTTTTTCGATCTCTCCTAGTTATTCCAAGCATGCACCTCTCCATGCTCCTTTGCGTTGTCTGTAACTTTCGTATTGCTCCAACTGTTAGACTCCATGTCTCTGATCCATAAGAGAGGACTGGCAATACACACTGGTTGAAGACCTTTCTTTTTAGACACAAAGGCAATTTCCCCTTCAGGATAAAACTGTTTCTTCCAAATGCACTCCAGCCAAGTTTAATACGTCTGTTGAGTTCTTTCATAATGTTGCCATCCATTGAAATCAGCTGGCCAAGGTAAATATATGAATCAGCAATTTCTAGCTCAATGTTGTCAACTTGTATTTTTGTTTCCTCTACAAAATTATTGAACATGATCTTAGTTTTTTGTAGGTTCATCTTGAGTCCAACTTCTTCACTTCTAGTTGAGAGCTCTTGTACCATGTCTTGGAGTTCTAATGGGTCCGTTGAAAAAATAACAATGTCATCAGCAAACCGCAGATGATTTAAATATTCACCATTTATTTTTATTCCCTTGTTATTCCAATTTATCTGCTGAAAAATCATCTGTAAAGCTGAAGTAAAAAGTTTTGGAGAAATGGTATCTCCCTGCCTCACACCTTTACCAATTTTGATAGTTTTGGTATCTTTATGTAACCGAAATTTTGCACTTGCATTTTTATACACACGTTTCACCATGTCAATGTACACATCCTCAATGTCTGTTGATCTTAAAGAGTTGATGACTGCTGATGTTTTAATAGAGTCAAAGGCCTTCTCATAGTCAATAAATGCAACACACAATGGAAGTTCATATTCATGTGTTCTTTCAATTAATTCTCTTAATACTTGAATATGGTCCACTGTACTGAATCCACTTCGAAATCCAGCTTGTTCTCTTGGTTGAGCTGCATCTAATTTTTTCTGCAGGCGATGTGTTAGCACTTTTGTGAAGATTTTATAAATAGCAGGTAACAAGCTAATTGGTCGGTAATTTTTTAAATCCTCTTTATCACCTTTTTTATGCAAAAGAATTACTGTTGCAGAATCCCATTGGTTTGGTATGTTACCACTGTTGAGGCATTTGGTAAAGAATTTTGCGAGTATGTCTTCTACATGTTCTCCAGCTTCTTTTAAGATATCTAATGTAATGCCATCATCGCCAGGGGATCTTCCTTTCTTCATACTTTTTATTGCAAATGCTACTTCTTCTTTTAAGATTTTAGGAGCTGTTCCTTCGACTATCTCAGAGTCTTCGTTTAATCCACTGTTTCCCTCATACAGCTTTCTGTAGAATTCTTCAACTCTTCTAAGTATTTCTTCCCTATTTCTTGTTACAGTGCCATCCTCTCCTTTTAATGCAATGATGTGTTTCTTCCCAATAGACAAACTCCCTTTAACAACCCTAAGGCTCTTGTTGCTTTCAATGGCCTTCCTTACTAACTCACAATTGAATTTTCTTATATCTTCTTTCATGTTTTTGCGCAAAGTTTTGCAAAGTTCTACATACTCGATCCTGCAACTGGTATTTTGATTGTCCACCTTCATAAGTCTTCGCCTTTTCATGAGTTGTTTCGTCTTCTCAGATAATTTGCTATTCTGCTTTTTACAGGTTACACCACCAATTTCCCCAGCAGTTTCAACTATTGTCTTAACAATGTTTTCATTTGCTTCTGAGATGTCAACTTCTTCAATAAGTCCTTCCAGTGCAGAAAAGCGATTTTTTAATTCCAACTTGAATGCCTCGGTATTTACTTTCAGTTTCATTAGATCCACCCTCTTACTTACTTGTTTCCTAATGAGCTTCTGTCTTTCTAATTTAGTATTTAAGTGCACTTTTATTATATATGTTTTTTTTGTTTTTGTTATTGTTTTTTTTTGAAAAAAAGAAAAGCTAAGTACGGGTTTTGTTTCTCTCTATATATTTAAGGGAGTTGAGTCAGTAAATGTACTTTTGCTATATTTTACATTAACAAAACATGTGAATATCGAAAAGCGTATACAAAAGGGTACATGCCTTTGTATATCTCTTATCAGAAATAAATCGGCGTTATAGGAGGTTATTAAAATTCTGTGTTTTTTCCCATGTACTAAGTACCTTTTGCCATTGTCCTCTGTAAATTTGTGCCTGCGAGAATTTATGTACCCAGATAACCACAGTGGCTCCGTGGTTAATCCCAAAGCCATGTGCCGAGAGAGCACGCAACGTTCACACCGAACAGGCCGTGTCCGACGTATGAAAAATTAGTACCGTTAGCGGAAGTACTTTAACAAGATACTTGGCGTGCTTTCTACAGTCACCGTTCTTTTTCTCGTGCCAGACAGACAGATAACATACGTTTTTTGCTGCACCTCTCCAACATCCGCTACCATCTCATGCCCCATCAATGTATGGCAGGGCCAAGATTTTCCTAACTGGATTTTCAAATTCCCTTCTTAGATAATCTGGATTATTTTTAAATGTGCTGAGGTTCGGACGTAGACCTATATTGTTAGTCTTTCCATATTCTCTCCAATCGTAAAAACAAATAAATAAAAGTCAAGCATGTTTTAGATTTCCAGCATTTTGTGTATTAACGCTCCAAGTTCGAGATTGCCTTCACAGTCGGGTTGCTTTAAGAGTTGAAAGGAGGCCGGGGCTCGGTAAAAACCATGGTTCTGTTTTTAAAATCGTTATAATCATTATAATGAATGTGCTGTTTCGGATAATCCTTGGGCGAACCATGTCGTTACTATGGAAGGTCTGTATTCGGGCAATTTTCCGTCATTTTGAATTTCCTCTCTTCCAGTGGGGTTCACAAAATAACGGGGTTTCTTGATGGGTCGAAAGGGAGGGGGACATTGGAAGCCTGCCGTTTTGAGAGATTTTCCGCTCTGTCTCGTTCCCTAATTGTCGAGCACGAAGAGTTGAAGCTGTTGATGAGTTGGCAAAAGGAAACTCCCTCCCTCTCCTCGCCTCCCCCCCCCTTTTCATGACCCCTACCTCAGGGACCCAAGCCCCGTATTTTCCAGTTGAAGCCCTTAGTTTTCTACCTGTAATCGCATCCTTATTTCGTTTAGGTTCATGGGCATTTTCTAATTCGACGTTATATGTTGCTGTTCTCTTTAAAAAATTTTCAAGGGAATTTGAAATCGTCCCTAAAGGTCAGGGAAGAGGTCTTTTGGTCGAACTTGAAAAAGTCATTAAAAGCTATCTTAACTTCTGTTTTGAATCTTCCACCAACGTGAAACCATTTTCTCCGCAACCGAGGTTTTGTTAAAAGTTGCTCGATCAGAGAATTCTGCTTGAAAAGTCATGGAATGTTTTTCGCCAGTGTTTGTTTGTTTGAATTTTTATGGCGCAAGAGCATCTAGGCTATACTACGCCAATGTGAGCGGGAGAGTCCTGATTTAAATTAAAATAAAATGTACTCTCTCACACAATCTTCATTCATGAACTTTTTTTTTTTTAGAATACCTATGCCCATAGTATGTCATACATTATTAATTCTTATTCTTAAGGCTTAAATGGTAAAAACGCACTTTATGTGAATGCTGGCATTGAGGGTTGTGGTGAAGGAAAACATGGCATTCTACAGCATCGGTAGAGATGAAATCTATAGTTTAATTAACTTTTAAAATAATGAAAAAAAAAAGAAAAGAAAATTTAATGATGAGTTTACTGCAACTAAATAATGAAATTTCTAGAGGACCTGTGCAGTTTGTGAGAATAATTTATATTTTAACTGTAGAATTGATTGCATTTTATGGTATAGGTACAGCAAAGGTTATGTTGAGTCGAATGAAATACCGGACTGAGGAAAGGTATAATGCAGAAGTGATTGGGTCTCGGAGATGCATGTCATTTAATTAAAATGATAATGTGATAATCAAATATTAATATGTAGCCTT
>QLNU02015003.1:121142436-121171130 GCA_006491805.2 Dysdera silvatica | reverse complement strand
TCTTTCTTCTGGTTTTAAAAACTTGATTTATTGTCCTACTCGAATCACTAGCACCTCCCAGACCCTTCTTGATCCCTTTTTCACTAACTCGAAATATGGAGTTCCATTTGTTCTTGATTATTATTTAAGTGATCATCTTGCTTCAATCTCCTTTCTCCATTTCAATGATACTTCCAGACGAAGTGATTTACCTCTAAATAATTTAATCAGAAACTTCAATGATTTAAACAAAACAAAGTTTAACGACTTACTATCTTCTGTTAATTGGGATATAGTTTTTTCTACCTCTGATATAAATCTGCAATATAGTCGTTTTTTTGAAATTCTAACCTCCCTTTATGAAATGGCATTTCCTCTAGCCCAGTGTTTTCGGAGAAAAAGACAGCGCAAGCCATGAATTTCACAATTTCTTCTTCGGAAAATTAGATATAGAAACCAACTTTTTAAAAGATTTTTGACCTCTCGCTGTTTAACAGATCTCGGGGAGTTTCGATCTTATAGGAATTTACTTTCAAAGGATCTTAAAAGAGCGAAATCACAATATTATTTTGATTTATTTAATAACATTAACTTACGCCAAATTTGGTATTATTTCAATAAACTTTCTTATGCATCTCGTACTGGTGGACATTTTTTATCAAAAATTAATTATCGGGGCAATCTTTTTCTAGTCCTCAGAGTATTTCTAATGTATTTTCTGATTATCTACAGAGCCATCCTTTGGAGTTATTGAATTCTCTTCATTCTACTCGAGTGGACTCTTCAGACTTTCTTCGGCTTTCCCCTGGTGTAGATCATTCTTTTGTGATGGAACCTATTGACCGTGTTGAACTTCTGAGACGTCTTGCCTCTTTGAATGTTAGACATTCGCCTGGATTTGACGGAATATCTCCTCGAGCTATTGTGGCGGCTGCGGATCTCCTGGTTGATCCTATTTTAATTTTATTTAATAATTGTTTTGAACAAGGTATTGTTCCAGACTTACTGAAAATTACTCGTATTACAATGATTTATAAAAAAATGGGATCGAAACGATCCCGGGAACTATAGGGCGATCTCAATTTTATCTGTTTTTGCCAAAGTTTTTGAGTCATTACTTAATACTAGACTAATTAAATTTCTTGAACATTTTAATATTCTACATCCTAATCAATTTGGGTTTCGTACTGGGATTTCTGTTGAGACTGCACTTTTACATGCTCATAATATTATTTCCTCTGCACTTGATAATCGCCTGTTTACTATTGGAATCTTCTTAGATATAACTAAAGCTTTTGATTCCGTTTCTCATGATATTTTACTTGAAAAACTTAAATATATTGGTATTCGTGGTGTTACTCATTCTCTCTTTTCATCTTTCCTTCAAAATCGAAGACAGTTTGTTGCAATGACTGGTGGTGCCTCTGAACTTTCCTTGGTCAATATTGGTATTCCTCAGGGTTCTCCTTTGGGTCCCACACTATTCTTAATTTACATTAATGATTTACTATCCCTTTCATGTATTCCTTCTACAATTTTATTTGCAGATGACACTTCTATTTTTTTGTTGGTGACTGTTTGGAGGATCTAATTGTTATTGCTAACACTGCGCTCTATGATATGACTGAATGGTTTCTAGCTAATAAACTTACGATCAATACACATAAATCATCAACTGTGGTTTTCACACGATCAAAACGTGACATTTTTCCAATTTTACCTATTATTTATGATGGTATTGTAATAAAATTTTGTGATGAGGTAAAATTCTTGGGTATAACTTTCACAGCAGAACTGCTTTGGAACCGCCAATACGATAATGTTTGCCTAAAGGTCTCAAGGACCATTGGAATGATGACGCGATTTAGGACTTCTCTTCCACCTAGGATTGTTCTGACGCTCTATCATTCGTTAGTGGCCTCATTATTCAATTTTGGGTTTTTGATCTTTGGTCTTTCTACGAGTACAAACACAGTTAGATTATCACGACTTCAAAATAGATTTTTTACAATTTTCTTTCCAAATCGATTTAATCGATCTGATCCTTTGACATTTTACTCATCTTTTAATATCATTCCAGTAACTTCACTATATTGCTATTTAATGCAGATCTTAATGTTCAAACGAATTATTTTTAATTTTCTTGGGGACTCGATATATTTTGTTCCATTTACTCCACAATATGATCTTGGATCAATACCTATGTTTAGAATACCACACACTCGTACCAATATTGGTGGAACCTCTTTGAACTATATTGGTCCAAAAATTTGGAATTATATCGGTCATAACCTCCCTTACATTCATTCCCTTTCAGAATTTAAGCGCATGGTTCGAGAAATTATTTTTTCCTCGAATTTTTCTGCCCCTTACCGATGTTCAGCCATTTCTCTTTTTGCTGTTTTTTATTTATTGAAATTACACATTTACTTAATTAATAAATAGCATGGTGCTGATGTTAACAGGTATTTTATGTTTATGGGGGGGCACTGGACTAGTCAGATCAGTTAAACTGGTCTTTTTCCGGTGTCTCCAATATCTTTGTACAATTGCTTCCTAATTTTTATTTTTAGATAATTTTGTATTAAGTTAAATGTAATACGTTAATCAAATTCAAAGTTTCATGAATCACGTATTGTAATATGTTGTACATTGATATGAATAAAGATGAATAAAATAGAATAGAAAACCCAGTTGGAGACATTTTCATACGATGCACGCTTCAATTTTCCTGTTTTTGTAAAATTCTTTTCTTCATCGGACATCCATTGTTCCCATAATTTTCTAACTTTCGATTTAAATGATCTGTTAATTCCGACGTCTAAAGGCTGTAATTTCTTTGTCAGTCCTCCAGGTATTATTGCAATTTTTGCAGATGCGGACTTCAGGGCATTTTTAACATTCTCACTGAGATGTGCTTTCATCGAGTCCATAATTAGAAAAGCTTTAGGATGAAAAAATGAATTTTTTCGTTTTCACCAGATGCTCTGTAGCCATGACATCATGATTTCTTCATTCATCCAGCCTTTCTCGTTTACACGAATTTCAACACCTTTAGGAAAATTTTCTCTTGGGAGCGTTTTTCTTTTAAATATTAGCATCGGCGGCAATTTCAAACCATTTGCAGCACAGCATAAAACTACCGTAAATGAAGTTCTTTCATTTCCTGTAGTATTTATAGGAATACTGCTTGTTCCCTGAACATCGACGGTCCTGGTAGGTGGTATATCAAATGATAATGGAACTTCGTCCATATTAAAAATCAAATCCGCTGTAAAATTATTTTCGAGAATAATTTTTTTACAAAATGTCACGAAGTCATCTGATTTTTTTTCCCAGTCATCAGGTAATTTCTGGCCGACCGTTGAACGACTACAAACAGCTAAATTGTTTCTTTTCATAAACCGGTAGCACCACGTGGGCCCACCAGAGAAGTTTCCAATATTCATTTCTCGTGCAATAAGTTGAGCTTTCATCCTTATATTTATTGTAGAGACAGCTTTCCCATTTTCTCTCTCTTTCAAAATCCATTTATTTAATTCTTCCTCTAATTCTGGCCAGTGAGGTTTTCCACGGCGATTAGCTCTTTTACGTCGGTCGCATTTTTCAAAATTAGTCTTATTTTTTTTCTTCCCACAATCGAATATTTGATTCGTCAACGTTAAACAATCTTGCAGTTTCCCCGATTTCCTACTTCGGTAGCCTTCTCTATAACTTTTAGTTTAAAATCTGCCGTGTAACTTACACACATTCGCTTCAACATGACGATATATGAACTTGAATATTTTCAGGACGAAACAGCTCAGGTCAAGACAGAATGCGAAATGACGCTAGCGACTAGCAACTGTAATATCCTTCCGAGGAACCGAATTCGTTCTTGAACGTAATTGGACAAAACTGATTATAGCTGAAATACGTCAGCCGAGTCGTGAAAGCTTTCAGCGCCATCTGTTATTTATTTTATAAAACATAAACGGCATTTCTTTCAAAACTTTATTGTAAGCTTTTCTGATGGAGAATGTTTTTTATCAGATTATCCGCGGCGGCGTATAATACGCACAACGAAATTTGAAACTTTTTTAACACATAATCCGCGGATTATATACAGGAAAATACGGTACATGTTTTTAAATGCCCGTATGGGAAAAAATTTCGCAACCGCTTTTACGCGCTAATTTAAAGTCCTTTTATGTCTTATTTTAAAGGTAAAATACAAAATTTGCTCGAAAAATGTAATATTACTCTTCATTCCGTTTTGAGACTAACAAATAGGCCGTTTATAGCAAATGCAACAGTGTAACGTTATTCTGAACGAGGAGCGGGATTGAGCGAAAATGGCGCCATGCACTTCCTGTGACCGAACTCTTTCTATATATGGCTCTGGGTACATCAATGAAGTTCTGGAGCCCGAAGTTGTTCCCTTCCTTCAAGGCATTCCCGGAGCTGTATTTCAACAGGACAATGCCCGCCCACATATTGCCAGGAATGTTCAAGACTTCTTTTCATCACAACAGATACAGCTTCTTCCTTGGCCTGCCTATTCGCCGGATATGTCGCCGATTGAACATGTGTGGGATTTCGTTGGTCGGCGTCTCGCTCGTGATCCTCGTCCCATAGCTACTACAGATGAACTTTGGGGTCGCATACAAGCAATCTGGAATGCTCTTCCTCAGGCACACATTCAACATCTGTTTGATTCCATGCCACGTCGTATAGCATCACTTATTGCAGCGCGTGGTGGCTTCACCAAATACTGATTTTCGACATGCAATATTATTTTTTTGCTTTGTAATTTTAATCGTTTATTTGTATCAACACAGGTTATTTATACATTAAAGTTCAACCAGTCCTCCATGGTGTTACATGTTTTACAAACATGAGTTTATGATATACATATAAATGATATATGTATGTGTCATTTTAAACAAATCATATGATAGATAAATATGGTATATACAAGATATGATATGATGATATTTAAACAAGCGCGGATACCGGGGGAATCACAGGAGTCATGAAAAAAAAATTTTCACTGTGAAAATTCCAAGATAAATGAAAAATGTTATTCCAGGAGCATGGCAGTTTCGGTACTTGAACCCCCCCACCGCCACAAAATGAAAATCTGTCAGCTCCTGTAATTAAATATGATAGATATAAATGATATGATGATAAATGTAAACTATACGACGATAGCTGTAAATGATATGATAATATATGTAAACGATATGAAAATAGATGTAAGCAATATGAACATAGATATAAATGTTATGAAATTAGATTTAAATAATATGATGATAGAAATAAAATACAGGGTACCAGGGAGGAAATTACATAAAAAGGTTAAACACTGGTAAAATAGCAATGAAAAAGATCACTCAAGCTTTCGGACGCATCAGCAGCAGTCCTTCATCAGGAGTAATGACGATGTTATGTTTCTGTCTCTTTTTTATACTTGAAATTTCTGGAAAACCCTTCATCAGAGTAGTCCCGCAGAATGGAAAAACCCAGTGGGAACCAATGGGAGGCCTCCAATAGAAATCATGGAAGAACCCCAATAGGGACCAATGAGAAACCCACACTGCGGGTTACCTAATGTTGGGGATGTCCCATACATTTCAGAGTAAGAGTTGTTTATAAGTTTCTGGAAGTGGTTGTGATGTATTAATGGCTTTCCCGTGTAGTTTGTAAGTTTCCCAAGATTCTAAGAAGAGTCTACTATTCTTGTTTGTGATGTGACGGTGTAGTATTTTTGTTGAGTCCCAGTCGGGTTCGTGTCCGTGTTGTAAAGCGTGTTCTGCCAGACGTGAGGCTATGTCTCCTTTCGCGAGTGCTTGTTTGTGTTCTTTTTTTCTTGTTTTGATCATTCTTTTTGTTTGTCCTATGTAATGTTTGTTGCAGTCTTTGCATGGTATTTGGTATATGGCGCCTGTGAGATCTTCTGGTGGAACTGGGTCTTTAACTTTTGTAAGTTGTTTGCGAAGTGTTGTGACAGGGGAATAGAATGTTTTGATATTTGCCTCTTTAAGGATGCGAGAGATTGTTTCGGAAATGCCGTGAATATATGGAATAGATATGCGGGTGTGAGATGTATTGTTTAAAGATGTACTATTGGGTCTACAGTTTCTGAGAATGAATCGTTTAGGGTATCCATTATTTTTAAGTGCCGTGTGTATGTGTTTTGTTTCTGTGTTTGAAAGTGTTTCATTACTGCAGTGAGAATTCGCTCTAAGACTTAATGTTTTAACAACGGAAGCTTTGTGGCATGTTGGATGATGCGATTTAAAATCGAGATATCTGTCTGTATGTGTGGGTTTACGGTAAACTGAGGTGAAGATTGAGTTATCGTGAGATCTGTGTACAAGAACGTCTAGGAAAGGGAGTTTATTGTTCTGTTTCGTATGTGAATTTTATATGTGAGTTTAAGTTATTAAGGTAATGGAAGAAGCTTTGGAGTGTATTAGTTTTAAGTACAACAAACGTGTCGTCGACGTATCTTTTCCAGAATTTAATGTTAAAATTCAGTGAAGACAAAGCAGTTTCCTCAAATGACTCCATGACCAAGTTAGCTACAACACTTGAGACCGGAGATCCCATGGCAGTGCCAAAAACTTGTCTATAGATAGAACCATTTGAGGTGAACACAGCAGAGTCTAGACAAAATTTCAACAATTCACAGATGTTGTGAGGTGTTAGGAAGCGTGTAGTGTCATGTAGTGTTGTGTCATTTTGGAGGCGTGTAAGTGCGGTGTCGATTGCAAGTGATGTGGGAATGCAAGTGAAGAGAGAAATTACATCGAATGAGACCATGAGGTCGTCGTCGTCAAGTTGTAGGTTATTTAAAGAGGTGCAGAAGGATTGGCTAGTAGAAACAGTGTAGTCGTTATTACCGATTATAGGAGAGAGTAGACGTGAGAGGTGTTGTGATAGGTTATATGTAGGAGAGCTGCAGAAACTAACTATAGTTTTAAGAGGAATATTTTGTTTATGAATTTTAGGTAATCCGTAGAAGGATGGTAAGCGGCCGGAAGTGCATTTTAAATAGTCGTAGAGATTAAATGTAAGTTTTTTAGATTTATAGAGTTTTAGAAGGTACAATCGACACCGCACTTACACGCCTCCACAATGACACAACACTACATGAACGCACTTCACTAACACCTCACGACATCTGCACATTGTTGAAATTTTGTCTGGACTCTGCTGTGTTCTCCTCACATGGTTCTATCCATAGACAAGTTTTTGGCACTGCCATGGGATCTCCGGTCTCAAGTGTTGTAGCTAACTTGGTCATGGAGTCATTTGAGGAAACTGCTTTATCTTCACCGAATTTTAACATTAAATTCTGGAAAAGATACGTCGACGACACGTTTGTTGTACTTAAAACTAATACACTCCAAAGCTTCTTCCATTACCTTAATAACTTAAACTCACATATAAAATTCACATACGAAACAGAACAGAACAATAAACTCCCTTTCCTAGACGTTCTTGTACACAGATCTCACGATAACTCTATCTTCACCTCAGTTTACCGTAAACCCACACATACAGACAGATATCTCGATTTTAAATCTCATCATCCATCATGCCATAAAGCTTCCGTTGTTAAAACGTTAAGTCTTAGAGCAAATTCTCATTGCAGTAATGAATAATGTATGCAATCAGAACCGCCGACAAGCTCCGGTCATTTCACTGGGAGAGTCTGGACCACCCACCATACAGTCCGGACCTCGCCCCTAGTGATTTCCACGTTTTCGGTCCGCTGAAGAAGTTCCTGGCAGGACAGCGATTCACGTGCAACGATGAAGCCAAGACAGCAGTCCGACGGTGGTTCCACAGTCAGCCGGACGAATTCTACCACAGGGGCATCTCAAATTTAGTGCTGCGATGGGACAAATGTCTGAACCGGTGTGGGGACTATGTGGAAAAATAGTGTAAGGTACGTAGAATAGTACGTATATTTGTAATTACCTGTATGTACCTTATTTTGGCTAATAAAAAATAGGGGCAAAGACTTTCTGATTCGCCCTCGTATAAATGGTATGACGATAGATATAAATGGTATGATGATAGGATGTATGTGGATAAGAAGCATTAATGGCATTGTCATTCCTTACTTTCTGGGCAAGCTGACATATCTCGCTTATGACACTAGTTGTTTCGTGTTTGAAGTTATTTGAGGTCACCACATAGCATTTCACATTATGTTTTACAACAACAGTATAACCATGTTTTGTTCCTATTTACAACAGCAATGAAAATAAGGACCCTTCAGTGAGTCAGTGGCAACGCTTTTATCTAGCATATCGTTGACCCAGGTTCAATCCCCAACGGTGCACCCCCACAAAAACAAAATCCGCTTCTTCACTAACTACTCTCACCGTTGCTCAGGAGTTGGTTTCCTGGACCTTAAGAAATTCGAATCTGGAAATCGTAGGTCCCACTGCCCTAGGTAGCGCTGTGGTAGCGCATTCGCTTTTCATCAATTCGAGTCCATTAATCCGAATCCATTAATCTGCGTCCGACTCCCAATGATATCATAAAACGCGTAGCTCTTTCAAACCCATCATAATCCAGGGTTTGGTTACCTTTGCTGTAGGAGTTTAGAATCCTCGGGAAATAATAAAACACTTCGCAATACGACCTTTACTGGTTTTGTGCTGTAAATAAAAATGCTACCTATTAATGTCACTGAATTAGTTGTGTGAGGGGAATCGATAAGGGTCTTAATATATTTGTTAATAAATATTCTTTGTTAAATTAGGTGTCCTCTAATCCTTGATACGTAACATGATATTGATTAAAAAAAGCGGGACATTTGTAATAAATTCCAGACACCGGGACGTTTATCAAAAATCGGGGGCATCCTGGGAAAAACGGAAAGGATGAGATCCTTATCATAGAAATAAAAGCCTCGGGTGCGAAGGATAAATAAACATGAATACATGAACTTTTGCATAACTCAACGCCCACAATATATAATTTTATGAAATATAAAGAAAAATGAAGGAAACATTCTCATAAAACGATTAAATAAAATAATAAATGATGCAATTAATGTTATTTATTTCAGTAGCAAATAATCTAAGACAGTGAATTAATAACGGTATCTATTGAATAATAACTACGTATACATTAATGCAATGATCTACATACACAGATACTATGTATATAGCAGAAAGGGCTTTCTGTAAATTTGTGTGGCTGAAACAGAGAAAGAAGTAAGCGCACGTGCGTTCAGTCAGTTCAGCGTGTAATCCGCTTCTGTGTTTGAATGAAAGATGATTATTTCTTGAGAGAAGAAATTGGGAAAAACAAACTGGTGAAGTACACGTGAAAACTGTTTCTTCGCTGCGAACGATACACTTCGGAAGCTGTGGACACTTTGATCTCTTTACCTACATATCTACATGATCATCACCATGATCTGACCAAATTATAAACGAAACAATTATTGAAACATGCCAGACGCCCTGCTGTTTTGCCTTCTGATGAAATTGGCATGTTTCTCTTCGTGACCAAATTTGGATAATTTGAGGAAATAGCCTTCTGCGTTCAAAACTTCTTTGCTGAAATCCTTGTTACACATAGGTCCTAAATAACCTCCAAATTCTTTAGGCAGAATCTCAGGTGGCACTTGCTTGTGTAAGTTCTCAAGGTTCTTGCCATGTAACTGGATCTGAAAAATAAATATAGAGGCATAGTGGGTCATAATTTTCCATACATATGGTTTTTAACATTTTATGTTTTGTATTTCAGAGAGTGGGTTTGATATAATAAAGATGAAACGACACACTGCGCAAAATATTAAATAAAATAAAACACATTAACACAGTTTAAATAAATACAATGCATTTATTTTAACTGTGTTAATGTGTTTTATTTTATTTAGTGGGTTTGATGGTTGGATTTCATTTTGATTTGGTTCATATATGTTTAAATAATTTGCAACGAATTGAAATCATACTGATAGCTGGATCAGGAAGCAGGTGCATGTTCGCAACCTAAGTTAACAGAAAACATAGAACGAACGTCTCACACGACGTTGTGGCAAAACTTATTAGAGAATTTAAAAAAACTGTAAGCGTTACAGATTAAGCGAGAAGTGGTCGAAGACGTACAGCCACCGATGAAGGTACAACACCTAAATAAACATTGTTTCTCACAAAAACAATATTTTTCCTAATATATATGTATAGTAAACCATGTCTTTTCAAGTACAATTGTTTTATTACCAGTTTTAAAATGTTTATGCTTTTGAATGTACAGGAGTTTGGGAATGTTGTCCACTGCTACGAAGCTGTTTTCTCAAAAGAAGGTTATTGCAATGACAGAAGATAGAGAGTGAGAAATTACTCAAAAATTACATGGGAAGTTGATTCGATTGAAGAACAAATTATGGGTTAGAAAACACATCATACCTGCAAAGAAGGAATTTTGCCCACACACACACGAACGCGCGTAGTAGAATCTGGTATAAGCAAACCCAGTACTAATATAGGAGATTCTGCTGAATGCAAGAGCTTCTATGAATGGAGGAAAGACCAGTTAACGTTGGAGGAGAAAGCAAGTTCTAATATTCTGTGAGTCATAGAGTGTCTCACGGTGAAGGCAAAAGGCCAAATAAAAGTAATGTTCGTGAGCTTCGTCCTTCTGTTCATTAAAAGCACACAGAGGAAAATATTTTGTTAATTCGGAAAAGGAAGTTGTTCGTAAAGGCCTAACCAAGATAGTGGATGTGAAATATGGTCTACAGGTTTCGAGGATAGTGACAATGAAGGAAATATGGTTTCTTTATCACCGAAAAGTATAGGTGGAAAAATAGAGCTCAACAGGATAGGTGGGGTACAAAGAATCTTTAATCTTTAGCGAGTTGAACAACACACAAATTTAACATTATTTATGCAAATATTCATTAAACATGTGATAATGTGTCTTCCATTTCAGTGTTATACTTTTTTCTCTTGCACTGAGTACTCACATTCCAGTTTTCAGTCAATGTGATGACATTGGAAGCATAGCATGGCTCGTTCGGTGGTATGGACATATTGGCTTGAAGCAACTTGCACACTGCAAGGCAGTTTTCTTATTCTTTGCTCTAAGACAGAACGTGCATCTCATTTTGCTTCGTCCAGGTTGAGAGGTGGCTGTTGCTTGGACCAGCCATTAGGAGAAACGTTCACTGGATTAATTCGGTTCAATACCAGTATAGGTGGAGATACACGAAACCTCAAACACACCAAATCACGTAATCTACAGAAGCTATCTATCTTCATAACCTACCTCGGCAAGAGCTCGGTGAAAAACGAATTTACGTGGAAGCGCTAGAGCCTGTCATCAAAAATATGCATGCGCCAAAGCATAGGCATACACAGAAAGTTCGTAAGGGCGGTTACAACCCCCATCAATACACCCCTGCATACGCTAATGTGCCAACGGTTTATTTACGCAGTGAGGTACTGTATACCCTACCTATGCTGTGCAGGGTTAAAACTGGAAAGGAAGAACGCGGATGTCCAGTAATAAAATTCTACAAAGTAGACATCTTTTCATTTTGAAAGTTGCTTTTCGTGAGACAGAGATAGCTCGAGAGACTTCGCTGATGAGAAGATGTCGAATTGTTGACAGAATTCTAAGTAGCTCGACGTATCCATGTGTCTGCTACGACATTTCTTTAATTCCTTAATGACGTGGAATCCAACAGAACGAAACTGTTTTTTTTTCGAAGTAGCACAGGTGGATCCCAAAAGGAAGGTATCTTGGGAAATTGGGAGAGAAAATAAAGTGGCAGAATGGGAAGATAGGCTATGGAATTCAGATTGGGAGATACAGAAGGTCATTGCAGCCTCTTTACCATTGTGAAGCACCCAGTTGGTGGCCTCCCAAATACCAACTAGTTCAACTTCAGTAGAAGAGCTGCAAAAAGAGAGATGAAAGCAAACGACGAGGCCAATTTTGGGCATAGCAAAAGAAGCGCCATCTTTACTATTATCTACATTAACAGGATTATCCGTGAACATCTAGAATCCCGAGAGAGAGAGAAAGCACAAGTATATGTCAAAAGGACTACTCAAAAGACTACTTGTTCGCCATATCTTTCGAGTAATTCCAGGTAGGGAAGAGAAGATGTCTGGAAGATTGAGGAGATAGAGTGGACTATTGTATGTGGCAACTGGAAGCGAATCCAAGAGCGGCATTTGGGTAGAGGTCCGAAAAACTTAAGGTATCAAGTTTATTAAGAAAACAGGCATGACTATGGTGTATCGGAACAAAGAAATCATTTTACGCAAGACAAGGCATTGTTGATTCCTTTATTGAATGTCAATTGTCTAAATGGAGGCTTCGAGGTGAGCATAATTACTTTTTTTTGTCAGAACGGGGGCTTTAGAGTGAATACTCTCAAGAGGCTTGTACAGAGTTGAGTTGAGACAATCAAAGTTTGAAATGGTACGAAAGGCGTTTATAAATGCAAAATGGGTTGCATTTGGCTACACTTTGTCATTAGTACAAAAAGTATTGATCCTTCAGCATTTTTGCATTAAGAATTATCGCTTAAAATTCTTGAAAAAATGCCGCTGTGTGGCTACAGTACTATCAATCCCAAATACTTCGTATATATGTGTGTGAGAAATATAATAAAATTTTACTTATGAGAGAGCGTACAAACTCACTCACTCTGTTTTTCATTTTCTCCGATAAAAATTTGCTGATGACGTTGAAGATAATGTTGAAGTAAAACGGCTCGTTGACTATATGCAGTGTCTTTAATCTCACAGGAAAGCAGTCCTACATTGAAAGAAATAAAACGTTCATCATAAAAAACATGCTTGATAAAAATATATAAGCCGGAAGCCCAAGGTTACGTTTCCGTCGTCGTAGGAAACAAAAAGAATACGAGTTACCTTTCAGGAGATCTTTTGAGAACCCCTAATTTAGGATTCAGTATTATACATTTTGGACAAATGTTTGTGGTATAATATTTTGGTGATCAAGGTGAGGAAAGGGAAATAAATCTTACCTGTAACCCCTTTAGTAGTCTGTATACTTTTGAAGGAGAAGCTAAATGACGTACAAGGCGAAGAGAAGTACGTGAAAAATCGACAACAACTACAAGTCCACAAATCTGTGTAGCTTCTGATGATAAACAGAATTCCGCTGAAAGATGCAGTGTGGCATGCATATCATCGACTGATGTTTTATTTAAATCGATATTGCCTAAAAATTATGATGAAAGAAATATTTGTGTGAAGAATGAGCAAAACATATTACAAAATTTTAGGATATCGATAAATATACCGATAAAAGATATTCAGTGATATAAGAAAACAATCGGCTTATAAATAAAAATACAATGAGTACTTGATAATCTGGCCTAATCGGCGTGTAAATGTGTTGATTACCGTGTCGTCCATATGGTGTCGGATAAACTGGAAACTTATTCATTGTAATTAGACGGATTGTTTGCAAGTCTATCGTAATTATATAATTTAATCTTTAATTAATCGTAACGTAATTACTTTATATTCTATCTATATTTTTTTCCTTCCATCCCACCTCATTGTCTAATGAGTAAGCTTTTATCACAACAAACTCTGGCCAGAATCTTCATGTTCAGAGGGGCTCGTTGCTTAACATCTGCTTTTGCATATACAAATATATTTAGTTTATGAACCAAGCACAGTTGTAGAGGAACTAAAGGTGGTGTAATATAAAAGAATTTTAGAAAGATTAACATTTTTTAGGAAATTACAGTTGGAATAATATATTTTGCTAATGGGCTCCTTTCTGGTCCTCTTAAAACTGATTTCATTATTTTTATTAGAACTAGAAAATTATTGCACCCTTTAAAGTTCATTTTTCTTGGGCAGAATATTATCGAGATTTTGAGTATGTTACATTTTCGGACATTATTTTTGAAAGTGACTTTAGAAGGAGTTTACATGTAGATCTGATTTTTAAAAAAATACCAATGTATATCAAAATCAAAAGAAGATTTGGTCTTTGTTCCCACCTGGTGTGAAATTATCAATATATTACGCACTTCTTGCTTTATATCTATATTATTGGCTTTAGTATCTAGAAGTACAGCTTGTTCACATATTAACAAACTTTGTGAACTTTAGAAAAGGTTACTAAAGTGACTATATCTTAATTCTGAGTTATCTTTAGATGTAAAATATTTTCTTTATAGTATAACACAGTTTGAACAGTCTATGATATATATTGCAAGTTACGATAGTGCATATGCAGTATCTTGGCGGCTAGACGTTCTGTATAGCACGGTATGGAAGGTGCTAAGAAAATGGTAAATTATTTTCAGTTACAAGATCTGCTATCTGTAACAGCTGCTTGCTGGGGACAAAAACCAGTAGCTCATATTCACATTAGCTTTCCTAGCTAGGATGGATGTTGATGCGCGTCATGGTGGTGGAACATCCTCTGGAACGGCTCATTTCTACCTTAACGGGACAGTTAACATACAAAATTGTCGCGTTTGAAATTTGCAAAGTTGCTGCAAGTTTTAATATAAAGACGGTCCCTTACGCAAATTTTATACATATGGATGGGTAGCTTTCATTGTTTGCTATCGATTGGCACCTTTGAATTTTCTGTAGCACAATTATTGCGCGAATGGCAAACGAGTGCTCAGATTTTTATTTCACCGACGGTACCAGGACTTTCCTTCGCATTCTCCCGGCGGTACCAGGACATTCCTTCGCATTCTCCTAAAGTGACTCTCTGGGGTGTGTTTAGGTTGACATTCATCCTTGGCCCATTATTCGTTAAGAAAATTACTGCGAATGGCTCTCTGACACGTTCTATGACGGCCATGAGGCACCATGACATACTGCAGTTGTTTGCTTTACCGAAACTGCAGCAACGACAATGCTTCACACAATGACGGACACAGACTTTCATTTGGGGGGTTAAGGACAGAATTTGCCATGGTCTTGGAATAACACCCTTCATTTATCATGCAAGTTGGAATTTTTTACAGTGAAAAAATATATTTTGGAGAGGGTCATGACCCCTGTGACCTCCCCCTGTGTCCGCCCTTGTCCTTACAACTACCATTTGATGCCAGATGGTGCATCTTCCACCATCACCTACGCCAGATCCCAATCCATGCGATTTCTGGTTATTGGGACATTTAAAAATTTATATATGATAGGAATGTTGACAAATTTGAAGGACTGCATCACTCTCCATATCTGAAACATCACACGGGACCGGTTGCAAGCCACTATTGAACACACTGTCCATCGACTTCAAATTTTGTAAATGCATTATGGCGGACACATTAAGGAACATTTGAGTTTGAACATTTGAGTTTGAACATTTGCTGTTCTAAATTATATATATATATATATATATATATATATATATATATATATATATATAAAAGTTTTCCTCGCCCATTCTTGGCGGAAACAGGCTTTGGGACGGGCAGAGCGCCATGTTCCCAAGCCTCTTTTTACATCACTTCTTAATGTGCCATGTCTAGAAACTTCCTGACAATGTGACACGTGTTTAGGATTGTGGCTTTTTGTATTTCAATGTAGGTGTTTGGGTCAATGTTGAGTATCTCCAAATTCGTCGCAAGCGTTTTTGGTACTATCCCTGTTGCTGAGATGACTAACGGGATGATGAGGATCTTTTCCATACCCCATATATCTCGTACTTCATGTCTGAGATCTTGGTACTTGGTGATTTTCGTTGTGTAGGTTGTCTGTATGTTATTGGTGTTGGGTACTGCTATGTCGATTAAGTACGTGGTCTTATTCGATTTATCGACGAGGGTTATGTCAGGACGGTTATGTGGGACTGTCTTGTCTGTTATGATTGCTCTATCCCAGTAAAGCTTGTGTGTTTCGTTCTCATGCACGGTCTCTGGCTCATATTTGTAGTACGGGCATTTTTCTGTCAGAAAGCCAGCATTCGCTGCCAATTTCTGGTGGACTATTTTCGCTACTTGATCGTGTCTATGTTTGTAGTCTGACTGCGCAAGGATCTTGCATCCTGCCATCACGTGTTGGATTGTCTCCGATGCCGCATGACAGTGTCTGCATTTGTCGCTTTCTATGTCTTTTCTCTGGATGAATTTCTGATTGTTCCTTGTTGCGATCACTTGGTCTTGGATGGCTAGCATGAATCCTTCTGTCTCTGGCTGGAGAGTGCCTTTGGCCAGCCAAGAATTTGATGCCTTTTTGTCAACGTGTGGTTGTTGCAGGTCATTGTAGTGCCTGCCATGTAATGGTTTTCCGGCCCAAGTTCTTAGTTTCTGTTCGTTGGCTGTTTCCAGGACACGCTCTTCGGTACTACACAGGTTTAGTGGCGTGTAATTTGCATCTGCTTGTATTATGGCTTGGATGAGTGGCGATCGGGGACTCTTCAACTGGAAGTATTGCCTCATGCTCTGGATCTGCTTGTCATGTAAGTCTTTGAGGTCCGCTTGTCCGCGTCCTCCTTCTTCCCGGGGTAGTGTTTGCCGTTCAATTGCCGTTGCAGGGTGTAGTTGTCCGGCTCTTCTCTGGATGGTTCTCATTTTCCGCTGGAGTTGTTCTAGTTCAGTGTTGGTCCATTTGATGATCCCGAAGGAGTAGGTGAGCACTGGTACCGCATATGCGTTAATTGCTTGCGTGGTGTTCTTCCCGCTCAGTTTCGTCTTCACAATGCTTCTAAGTCTTTCTTGGAATGCTTGCGTGAGCTGGACCTTGACTTTCTTGTGCTCCTGCTGCCGTTTTTGCATTATCCCTAGGTATTTGTAGGTTTCGCCCTCGTCCAAGGTCTTCAGTAGTCTCCCGTCTTCGAGTTCGATGCCTGGTAAATCTTCTTTGCTATTCTTCTGTATTTTGCACTTATCGAGGCCGAATTCCATTCCTATGTCCTTGGAGAATGTCTCTGTTATACTGATGAGTTGTCGGAGTTGGGTGATTGTTGGCGCGTATAGCTTGATGTCATCTACGTACATGAGGTGGGAGACTTTATGTAGGTTTCTCTTGTCTTTCTTCAGCATGTATCCGTATTTACTTGTGTTCAGCATCCTTGACAAGGGGTTTAACGCCAAGCAGAACCACTGGGGGCTTAGTGCGTCTCCTTGAAAGATTCCGCGGCGGATGGGGATCTCGGCCGTTTCTATTTTACTGTCTGGCGTGTTTAGCTGTAACCGGGTTCTCCATTGTTTCATGCTGCTCTGTAGGAATCGGATGATTGAGGGATGCACTTTGTATATGCTGAGTATTTCAAGGAGCCACGAGTGCGGAACAGAGTCGAAAGCCTTCTTGTAGTCTATGTATGCGGTGTTGAGTTTTCGCTTTTGTTTTCTTGCTTGTTCCAGGATAACTGAGTCGATGGTAAGCTGCTCTTTACATCCCAGAGTCCCTTTCTGGCATCCCTTTTGTTCTTCCGTCATTAAGTTGTTGCTTTCGCTGTGCCGGCTTATTTTTTCAGAGATGCACCCCGTGAGTATCTTGTACAGGGTGTTCAGGCACGTAATGGGTCGGTATTTCGCTGGGTTACTGGTATCCTGGTCCTTCGGTAGGAGGTAAGTTATTCCCTTGCAGAGGAATTCAGGCATTTTGCTGGGGTCTTCAATTATCGCCGTAAGTTCCTTGGCTAATGGGCCATGGGCGCTGGTAAATTTCTTGTACCAGAAGTTGTGTATGCCGTCAATACCGGGTGCTTTCCAGTTGTGCGTACGTTGGATTACCTGCTGGAGTTCCTCTATCGTGATGCCCGTGTACTCCATCTCCTCTATTCCTCTCGTAGCCTCCATTTCTTGCTGAATCCAGGGGGCGCTTTTGTGCTGTACTTCATTGGACCATAGTGTCTTCCAGAAGGTCTCATTGTTGTTTTCTGTTGGTATAGTCTTTGTATCTTCGGAGTCTTCTGGCGTATACACCCAGTTTTTGTTTGAGGGTATCCAGATATTCGCTGATGTGTTTATTGGGCTCTTCGTGTCTTGTATGAATCCTATTTCTCTTAAGGGCCATCTTCACTTTCCTCACTAATTTCTTACTCCTATTTCCCTGCATGTACTGGGTTATTCGCCCTATGCTGCTGCGGAGCTCTTCTATTCTTTTTTGCAGTCTCACTTGCCATGGTGGTTGGGCTTTGTTTCCTCTATTACTTCGGCTTTCGTTCCTTACTTCGTACCTATTGGCGCGTGATGCCGCTACTGCTGCACAGTATATGGCGGTGTGTATTTCCTGTAGGGAGTTGTGGTTCTGTAGGTGTAGTGGCAAGGTATGTTCATTGAGGATCTTGGTTGCTTTGCACAGTTTCCAAGATGCCGGTTGACGTGGTATTCTTGGCCTTGTTGCGGCATCCGAGCCTTCATATTCCGCCAGGGCACATTGGAAACCTTCTTCCATTTTCTCCACGTCCCTCCTCTCTTCTTCTTCTATACTTGGTTGGAGCGGTTCTCTTGGGCTACTAACTGGTGGTTCTGGGTTGGCCGCACTGGTTGACGTGTTTACTAGGTCATTGGCGACTTCATCTCTTAACCTTTGTAGTATGGGCTGTGCTAAGAGATTTCTGGTTATTATGTTCCTGCGTTGGGTTGTTATCCTTTCTATACTGATGTCCAGGTGTGGGTACTGTTGTGCGAATTTGGCGTGAAGTGTGGGTCTGTAATTTGTCATGTCTGTTTCCAGCTTTGTAATCGTATAGTAGGTGCGCATGATGTAGGTGTTCATATCTATTGTCCATGACATGCGCTGGCGTGGTCTTTCAGCCCTAGTGGTTGCACCTATACTAGGCTGCAAAGCACTTTGGGCTGTGTTGGTTCTAGTAGCCGTACAGTTGGAGGCGCCGCTACAACCGCCGACACCTCCAAGGAGAGACTGTTGCATATTTTTCGAACTGGCCCCTCTGCTTAAAGTCCGAACGCGGTTCTGATTTAAGAGCGAGACAACCGATGCTCCATTCATATTTTCATTATGGTTCATATCATCAGAGTCTGAGATAGCCTTTTTCACGTCGCTGGGTTACCGATAGTTATCCCAACGGCGTTCCGGATGCTGGCATGTCGTCAGCAGGCTACAAATCCGGTTTTAATGGCCCAATGGTATTTTTATTCATTATTAATACTTTCACCGATCAAGACATCGCGCCATGAGCGTAGTAACGATATGGCTTACTCACCAAGGGTTGCGGTGGCGCTATTGCTCCTTTAACTTATGTAATTTCTCGATTCCAGGGCTGCTTGGTTGCTGAATTTTCCTTACATTAAAAGTACAATCTTATCCACTTTGCATCAATTAAATTCGTTAGATTCGGCTTTTGAGCTTCGAGGGGTGGGGGTTGCTGTGAGTTT
Organism: Dysdera silvatica; assembly: GCA_006491805.2. Taxonomy (NCBI): domain Eukaryota; kingdom Metazoa; phylum Arthropoda; class Arachnida; order Araneae; family Dysderidae; genus Dysdera; species Dysdera silvatica. The sequence continues at coordinate 121,151,833 of QLNU02015003.1, read as the reverse complement.
CTTGATTTTCTCGGTCTGCATGCAATCTCCTAAAAATTCCTCCAATGAGGCAATCCTCTCTATCTCTCCAAGGGGAGGCCGGTCAAGGGGTAATGAGTATACTAAGAGGTGGGGAGAGTTTCGACCATAAAAATTTAATTGTATACAGGAAAACAAAAGGTCAATGGAGTTATGACCCCACCAATTCCTCTCCCAGTTTGTTTTTACAAATAGTTTTTATGTTACAACTACCAAATATTCAGTGTCGGAATTTAGCTGAAGACATCCCCCCCACCCTTATCAACCAAGCAGTTTTTAAACACAAAAAGATAAAAAGTACTACTACTGCTAGGTTGTACAAAAAGTGCTCACGAACTTACTTTACAACTTTGTAATAATTTTAATTTTAAATTTTAATTAATAATTTTAATTTAAAACTGAGGTTTTTTATATTTATTAATTAAGGAGAGATTTAAGAAATAGCGATAGGCCGCCAATTCTAATAAACTGATCATTCTCGCGCGTAAGAATATTGTAAATTTTATTTTCGTTGTTCGTAACACGGTGAAGACAGCATGCAAAGTCGCCAAATTGGGCTTACCCTTTTTCTGATAGTATAGAACCAATGAAAAGGTTATCTCGGAAAAATAAACAACCCAGTAGTTACTCGTTAGCGCCTATTGGTGAAACTAGTCCAATCAGTGAACAGATGGCTATTTCAAAAATGTTTCTCTAGTGCGGTGGTTTGAACTCACCCTGTATACCAAAGTATCATTGTCTTTAATGTAATATTGAAAAAATTGGATTTCTTGAGATTCCTAATCTAAAGTTGAATTATATGTGTAAATATATAAATGTTTATATTCTATATTCATTTAATATACTATATTCCCTCCCATAATGCATTATATATATATGTCTTATATCCAAAGACGATATTTCATATTTACAAAAAAGTACCAAGCAAACCAAACGTGAAAATCTGAACTCACTTATGACCATTAGTTTCGCATATTGCATAAAATATGAAATGGAAGTTTACTTCAGTATATAATCCATTTAAATAGAGTAATCCTACCCTCCGTCCAATTTAAATGCGCTCATGACATATTTTTCCTTTTACTTGGGCTGTTGGAATGTGGAGCCTATTATAACACGCAAATGCCTTTCCTGTTGTAATTGTTCATACGTTAGCGTTCCTTTTCCTCTTTGTTTCCGTTAGCCAACAAACGTAACGCTTTTTTCTCCGCCAATGCCCTTTCACACACGCGACGTTATATCACGAAGATGCTTAATATTTCAGAGGGTTTTCCCCAAGCGTAGCAATGGACAGAATTTCAGGCGTAAGATCTGATGTGAAGTAGTCTCGTCACAGAGAAGGTACAAGGATTTTGACTTCGTTTGATTGTCCCATGAGCAGAATTGATGACAACGAAACTGACGTTTATTATAGGGGATATATTTCACAAAGTCGAAATGAAAGCAGTTGTATATGGTGTATTTGTACAGTTGGTGACGATGCGTCTCTTAGAAGAAAGAATAAGATGTGAATTATATCTTCATACTGCCAACATTTTTCTCATTGTGGAGGCAAAGTATGTATGGTAAACGGAAACCTCGTCCGATGTTAAGGGATGTGTCCTTCCTTGTTCACATCTCTTAAGAGAGAGGTGATAATGTGGAGATATTTTGTACTTCTTAGATGAATCTGTCTCAGACCTATTAGTGCCTAGAATAATGGCCCCATCAGGCTTTATTATTCCATTTAACCCTCTGACTGCTCAATTTTTTTTTTTTTTTATCAAAGTCGCTTCAAAAATTGCATATATTTTTATTACATATTTCAAATCTACATGCATTTGAGAGTTAAAATATGTAGCACATTTTTGTAAACAAGATTTTTTTAATATAAATTTCGTGCATAAGAACAGGCTTTCATAAAAATCAAATTTAAGAGTAATCGTTTAAATTCAAAAATTCTGAAAATGAATTTTGATTAAATTACGGTTTACTTTATAGAATACAAATATAAAGCATGTATACTAATAAAAATCACTCGCTGAACGTTTCCTACAAGCCATGCATATTCTGAATATAAAAGGCAAAGGCCATAACAGCGGGAGAGATTGCAAAATCAGTTAGTGAACTCTATGCAAATACGAAAATTTAGGCGACAATAACGCCATTTGTTGACCAAACTACGACTAGAAGTCTAAATATTGTAGAAAATGCATTACCGACAGTTAAACGGTGGAGAAGCGGGATGCGCTTTTAAATAGATGGAAAAATTGTATACCCGTAGAAATCACGGGATAAGCAGTTAGAGGGTTAAAGATACAAAGCAGTCATTTTATATTTGGATAATAAATATTTTTTCGCATTTACCGCATGTAAATTTATAAACATTTAACTCAAAATTTCTATAATTGGAGAAGACGTATTGCATGACATATTCTATATATGCATATTGCATGACATATTCACTGTTTTAATTTAAAGAATCGTACAGTAACTTATAATGTATCAAAATAAATATGAGCATTATACAAGCATATTAATACCATCCATAGCATATTAATACCTTCGGGTCATTTATTTTTTTTTTAAATTTACTCTTTCAAAGAGGCATGTTTGGACATGCAAAACGATACTCACTGGTTAGCGCGACCCCCAAACTATGTAAACTAATGATCCAAGACATGAAAGGCAATCCCATTTATGCTTAAAGGGACTAGAAAAAAATCAGTGACCCCATAACCTATGCGTACATGGTCTGAGTTACTGAGCCCCCAAATATGTATAACACTAAATTATCATTTGGGAAAATTTGCTTGTTTTTTTATTTTCCTAGATAACGGAATGAATCCAGTACTATGGGACCTCATGTAATAATACGCCACCTTAAAACTGACATAAATCCAAGCTCTACATCACGCCACAGGGATGATTCTTTGAAGATTCCTAAACACTCTAGACGAGTCCTCATATAAAATTGAAATATAAGAAAGATAACAATATAATAATAATAATAATTTGAACCCGGATTATATGCACTAAAAAACTAGCAAAACCTGCACGCAAATATTTAATAAAAAACCTCAACATGTGCAGGTAGATGCACCTAAATTAAATAAACGTGTGATTAAATATTTTTAACTGACTTGAAAGTCATATATGCTGCGCTTTAAAACGAATATATTCATTATTAACTGCTAAGTAGAAATATTCGATATACGCAAAATGATATGCTTTATACAGTGCAATTTCTATTACAGCATATCACAACGTGTCTCTTGACATTCAGAACAGTTAAGCATTGTCTTCTATCATTCAATAGCAGCTTTACTGGTAACAGAAATTTCTCCAGAGCTACAGAAGTTATTGTACAATATTTATAAATTTTTTCGGATTATCTATTAAGTATTATTTATATCCTTTATAGGCTGTCATCCACGTCTGTTATTGGTAAATAATTATGTGAAATTTTACCATTTTTGCGTATGTATTTTAACCTAACTTTGAGTCGACTGCCAATCTAGCACAATAGAATTAAATCTTCGGTTTCCCTAATAAAGATAGTAGCTATAATTTAGTTAGGATTACAGCTTTGGCACCCTAGGACATATAATACTGCGTCTTTACAAATTTCTTTGCCTTTCTGCTTAGATAACGTGTAAGAGGGAAGTTTCGTTTTAGCCTTTGGGGAACTTTTTCGAGGAAGGAATAATAAAATGCTTAAACTTATTAAAACCCTTCAAATATGAATTTATTCTCGAAGTTTACAGTTTTAATGCATTTATATGCACTGATGCTAAAGAGAGCTAAAATATGCAACTACATATGCATATAATCCGGGTTCTAATAATACTAATTACAAATAATTCCCTAACTAAAATAATGACCAATAAACTTTTTTCGCAAACTTGGCAAACATTGAAATATGGCTCCGTTGTAGCTGTTCATGCTCGTTGAATGATCACACGATCCTGTATCCTGATAGTTGCTCTTGGTCATGCAGGGCCTTTCCGTCATATATGCATTCCCTCGCTTATCCACTACACTCAACACCTCTTCATAGTCAAATCAGGATGATTCAGATGGCTGGCAAATCGACGAGTTGACCATCCCGATTTCGCAGACGTCTGACAAATTCTGTCAGCCATTCCTAGAAGTGTATCAATTTGTCTGGACTTGCTTACTACTCCCCGACCTTCTGTTTGTTTGTTTGGATTTTTATGGCGCAAGAGCATCTGGGCTATACTGCGCCAAACATGGTAAAATCAAAGACTGTTGTAAAAACCAGTTTTCTGTAAAAAGTTAAATATATGTGTGTGGTTAGCATGGTCGTTTAAACTGTTAGAGAGTGAAGAATTAAGAGTACGAGCGAAGTTCCCCGACCTTCACCTAACACTTCCACTGAATGTGCCGTATACTGCGACAATCTGGAAAATTTGCTTGTACGCCACAGTGAATGCAATTCCAGCACCTTGGTTGAGTGATACGCAGCTACACCGTAATGTAATTACTTGCATATTTGATATAGACATATCTATGTACTAGCTTTTGGAGCACTAGCATTTGGATTATCGGATGATTCTGTCTGTGTGCGTGGAACTTTTTGTCACAGAATGTATATGATTATCATCTACCATCAAGTTTTGGCATCATGTTCTCTTGATAATGGTTATTTTTTTTATAAAAGCTGAAATATTGAGAATATAGACCTCACACATTAGCCAGCATGCTAATTTGTTCACTGTGCAGGGTGTTCCGTAACTACCACATAAACTCCTTGGCAGACATTCTATGGTCAATTCTATGACGAAAGTCAAGAGGGACAATTTTTGATTGACGGCTTCGTTTATGAATAATAAGCACTTCAAAATTTCTATCTGAGAGCCAATAGTGCTTCAAGAGAGCGTGCTTCTACGTCGTTTCAGCCAATGACGAAAGCTGCACCCCTTGGTTTCCCCGCCTCCAGAATAAAAAGGATTTAACTCGCTATGAGAAAGAAATTTCTTCATCACGTGCTATTTAAATTTAGCGCGCAAATTTCAGTCCTCCCCCACCCCATTTAGAATTATGTCATTCTACGTAAAGGTTAGCCTGTGCTACCAAATTTGGCGATGCCGCACTTACTAATACTTATACTTTTAAATTCCACGTTTACAGTCATATGGTAGCTAAGATGTGGTGCAGCTAAGATTGTTTTCACCCACGGCAAATTAAGGCTCCGGAGCCCACCCCCTCCATGAAAGTGGGTAGTATGGGGTTTCCAATTCTAAATTTCTTTATTTTTATAATTTAAGCCTGAGAAGATGATTTTTAAGGCCATATTTCACTGAAAATATATTGCGTTAAGTTTTATTTTAGTTTAAAGTATTACACTTAGCTGTTTTTTTTATCTTAGTTTAAAATAAATTTATTTTCCTTTGAACAACTTGAAAAATAAAACGCGTGCAAATAATGTCATACCATTTCACTTAATTACAAAGAAATAATTATTATAGAAAAGAGAAAATTCTCATTTAGAACATAGGTGTTAAATTTAGATCCACATTGACTACATAAACGGTCTTCAAACTTAGTAATTATGGGAGCTACTTTTAAAATTCAGTACGATACATCCCGGCAAATTATAAATCGCCGTCTCTACCGTGCACCTATGGAGAAGATTCATAAAAAAAAGGGGCAACCGCACTAAAAGAAATTATTGTGAAAACTGTCTGTTTTTGCTGGTGGGTGAAGGGCATATTATTTAAATATAAATAAATACTAATACAGGTAGCTACGGTGCACTTTAATCAATTCGAAGACGAAAACCAGGAAGTTATTTTTTCGTAAAAACGCTTCCTTATAAAGGTTTTAGTGCATACTTGGCATGTGCTGTCATGTGTTTGAATTCTGAGACAAATATTCTCCATCTCTCCCTTCCCCCTGCCCTCCATACTGCTTGTACAAGCAGTGTTCTAAAATAGGGGTTCCCAAACCACTATGAAAGGTTATAGTATAATATTTTCACATAATAATTTAAATAAATATTTAATCACGTATGCATTGCTTTAAAATATGACGTAACGTAATTAAGGCATGCAATTTGTTTATCTGCAATATACTCCCTAACAGCAATGCATTTCGTTCAATAAATAAAATGAAAACTTATATTCCGGAATTTGAATGTCTTCAATTCCATAATTTAGGGATTTCACTTTCGGGAGTGCAATCTCTGACGGCGACAAATAATGAAGCCAAGGGTACCTGACTTTGGCAAGAAATATTCGATTTTGGGGAAAATTGTTATTTTCCCAGCAACCATTATATGGTTGCTTGTTGCTTCAAAGCGCTAAAGTGACATAACATCTGGAAACACTAATGCCAAGCTATACTTTCCATCCGCTGAAACCATACTGCAAATCAAATTTTAAAGTTTGGAATTTCTGAAATGCGTCGGTTCAAAATGCAGTACACGGTAAACGAGTATTATGACATACACCTTATTTTTGGAGTATGCCGTGGTAATGCACTTGCCGCGTCTAGATTATACGCCGCCCGATTCATAACTTGAAGGCATCCAGATGCCAATGTATTTCGGAGATTAGATTCTCGACTCAGACAAACGTGCTCTGTCCTTCTTACGTGGACATCCGATAGTGGTTACGTTCGTGAAGTTTGGATGACACAACTAGAACAGGCAGTACTGGATGAAATTTAGGAGAATCCTGTACGCTCTCTGACCCGCCAATTCCGACTGAATTTATCAACTGTACACTCTATTTTACGGGCTAATAATTTGCCCCCATATCATTTCAGGTAAGTACAATATCTAATGTCTGAAGATTACAGTTATCGTCTGGATTTTTGTGAATGGATTCTCCAAAGGCCACAAAGATTTTTGAAATACGTTCTGTGGACCAAGAAAGCCAGATTTACAAGGGGTGGGACATTTAATGTGCATAACAGTCACATCTGGTCAACAAGCAATCCTTTCCGTGTCCGCGTATCGCGATTAAAGTGGGAATACCACATAAACGTTTGGGCTGGCATTATAGGCGATAAAATTATTGGGCCATATCTGCTTCCAGATGAATTAAATGACGACATTTATCTCGTCTTTTTAAGAGATGTCTTCCCTAGCCTGCTGGAAGACGTGCCATTATCTATGCGGCGAAAGTTATGGCTTCAACACGATGGTGCCCCGCCACACTTCGGAGTAATGGTAAAACAATGTTTGGATGTTAATTATTCAAATAGATGGATTGGCCGTGGGGGGATAATTGCATGGCCCCCTAGGTCACCTGACCTAACACCTCTAGATTTCTTCCTTTGGGGGCATCTAAAAGGACATGTATATAGGACACCCCCAACTATATTGGAAGATTTGACTGCCGACTCCACGCTGCAATAACATGGATAAATTACGACCATTTACAGCGTGTACAGCAGTCGATCGAATACCGTGCCTTCATGTGCCGAATAACGGAGGAGGGGGTACTTTGAACAACTGTTATAAAACATGGCTGTTGCAATACCTAAACACTTGATACCTTACTTAATACCACCTAAACACCTTTCGTAATAAAATAGCGTATTAATAAATATTTAAAGTTTATCGCGTCTGGAGAATAGATACTATGAATCAATAAAACTTATGCATTTCTTTTTAAACCTTTTTCCATTGAATGACTTTTTCGTGACTTTTTATTCTCGACAACCATGAATGCTTCTATTTTCCCCAGAAAGTTTCTGGTAAATAAGTTAGTTTATTAATTTCATTTAAATTTTAAACTTAAGAGGGTTATTGTGGACCAAGTTTATCTTCCATTTTCACGTAGAAGAACTAGGTATATTTTTTTAAATAGAATCCGGAAGCCTAGCTGAAAACCTTGCCCCATTCCAAGTGGTGTGTTTAGCACGTAAGTTTATTACTCCGCAAGGCGGTGGTTGTAGGGTACTATGATTAATAGGGTACCTCTGATATAATAACATACCTTGCGGTATTTATTGTTTGAAGGGCTCAGAGGTAAACTAAGCCAAGTGACTTTTTGATAGTTAGGAGATAATCAGCCATAAAGTTTTTGAAAGCCATAGAGAAAAATACAGCGTATTAAAAAAATTAGGAGTAAATACGTGAATATGCACGGACGTACCACCTGGATGATTTTTTCCTATAAAATATATCATTTCTGCTATCAAAGATGCAGTGGCGTGGATAAATTTTCATTCTGGAGGGGGAGTCAGAGCTCTTTGGGGGGGGGAAGAACTAAAAAAATGAAAATTACCTATTAATATTAGAAAAATGTATTGAAAAACGTATTTTTTTAAGGGTTCTGGTGGGGGGTTCAGATACCCCAGTCTCCTTGAATAGATACAATTACATTTACAATATTAATCATCTTGACATATCTTTAATAAAAACACACACAAAATCCGATTTCAGTTTTTAGGAAACACAAAATACTGCCCATTTTGATAGAATATCGCTTGACGAAAATTTCGCGGAAATAACCGCGAAATCGCGATTTTCAAAAATTAATTAAAAATCAACAAGTACGTTTTGCAGAAAAATAATTACTGAATCTTAATAACCACATTAGGTACTAAAAAGTGCACTAAGTCTCAAGTGTAGATGCGATTGACACCAAAAAAACTTCCCTTGGTAGTATAGTACTGACAGCTCTTGGAACCTAAAACAAAAGTAAGATCTAAAGTAGTAAAGTGTAGCCCTCCACGAATCCTTGAAACGCCACTAACTTCCATCGAAATTCACCTTATGTATTACAAAAACGCCTTAGGTATTTAAAAAAATATGATGGAATTATAATTTCAAATAAAAATCCAAGGAAAATCTGAAATGCCAAAACTGCTCAATCTCACCCTTTTTGCCAAAAATAAATTATACACTTATCAGAAGGTTTATGATACTTACGCTTCAGACGTAACATACACATACGCCCCCAATTCGTGCAAAGATTTTCCTTATGATTTTTGACGAACAGTTCAGTACTTCTTTCACGTCGTGAACTCATTTTGTAATTTAATTACATACTGGGAGAAAAAAAAATTTACATTGTGATAACGTAATTAAACGTTAGTAAAATTAATAATAAGCATCCACCACGACGTATAGTAATAGTGGCGTGAAGAGGTTTTCTATTGGTGTATACGTTACTTAATTTTGAAATTTCTAATACTATACGTTTAGCATTACAATATATATTTCTAAAATACTACTGTTAATTCTGAATTATATATTGGCTTAATATATATTTTAATGTGTAATTTACAATTTCTATCAAAATTAAATTCTGATTATAATTTCATAAAGGTTTTTAGGATGCCAAAAAAAATCTGTTTGGTGTATACTCAATTTTGGGAGCCGCTGTATGTTAAGATGCTTTTCTTATAACACCGATTAAAT
>QLNU02015003.1:121115358-121138018 GCA_006491805.2 Dysdera silvatica | reverse complement strand
ATGTCTCTGATCTATAAGAGAGGACTGGCAATACACACTGGTTGAAGACCTTTCTTTTTAGACACAAAGGCAATTTCCCCTTCAGGATAAAACTGTTTCTTCCAAATGCACTCCAGCCAAGTTTAATACGTCTGTTGAGTTCTTTCATAATGTTGCCATCCATTGAAATCAGCTGGCCAAGGTAAATATATGAATCAGCAATTTCTAGCTCAATGTTGTCAACTTGTATTTTTGTTTCCTCTACGAAATTATTGAACATGATTTTAGTTTTTTGTAGGTTCATCTTGAGTCCAACTTCTTTACTTCTAGTTGAGAGCTCCTGTACCATGTCTTGGAGTTCTGATGGGTTCGTTGAAAAAATAACAATGTCATCAGCAAACCGCAAATGATTTAAATATTCACCATTTATTTTTATTCCCCTGTTATTCCAATTTATTTGCTGAAAAATCATCTGTAAAGCTGAAGTAAAAAGTTTTGGAGAAATGGTATCTCCCTGCCTCACACCTTTGCCAAGTTTGATAGTTTTGGTATCTTTATGTAACCGAAATTTTGCACTTGCATTTTTATACACACATTTCACCATGTCAATGTACACATCCTCGATGTCTGCTGATCTTAAAGAGTTGATGACTGCTGATGTTTTAATAGAGTCAAAGGCCTTCTCATAGTCAATAAATGCCACACACAATGGAAGTTCATATTCATGTGTTCTTTCAATTAATTCTCTTAATACTTGAATATGGTCCACTGTACTGAATCCACTTCGAAATCCAGCTTGTTCTCTTGGTTGAGCTGCATCTAATTTTTTCTGCAGGCGATGTGTTAGCACTTTTGTGAAGATTTTATAAATAGCAGGTAACAAGCTAATTGGTCGGTAATTTTTCAAATCCTCTTTATCACCTTTTTTATGCAAAAGAATTACTGTTGCAGAATCCCATTGGTTTGGTATGTTACCGCTGTTAAGACATTTGGTAAAGAATTTTGCAAGTATGTCTTCTACATATTCTCCAGCTTCTTTTAGGATATCTAATGTAATACCATCATCACCAGGGGCTCTTCCTTTCTTCATATTTTTTATTGCAAATGAAACTTCTTCTTTTAAGATTTTAGGAGCTGTTCCTTCGACTATTTCGGCGTCTTCGTTTAATCCACTGTTACTTTCATATAGTTTTTTGTAGAATTCTTCAACTCTTCTAAGTATTTCTTCCCTATTTCTTGTTACGGTGCCATCCTCTCCTTTTAATGCAATGATGTGTTTCTTCCCAACAGATAAACTTCCTTTAACAACCCTAAGGCTCCTGCTGTTTTCTATAGCCTTCCTTACTAGCTCACGGTTGAATTTTCTTGTGTCTTCTTTCATGCTTTTGAGCAGAGTTTTACAAAGAGTTTTACAAAGAGTTTACAAAGTATTATATGTATGTGAGTGTCTTAATTCTAATGTGGTAGTATAACTCCATGTATTAGAATGATTATCATATTAGTTGGTTAACTTTGAGTTCTTGAAAGTCGGAATGATTACCATTCCCCTTCAATACCTCTCGAACTTCAATAACTTGAAAAATAGATAGCTCGAAATGGAACCCCTTTTCGTTGAGTTTCGACAGTTGAGTTTTACGACTGTATGTGAAATCTGCTTAAGATCGCAAAAAAGTTCATAATTTGCTATTTCTAATGTGTAAGCACATTTGGTAAAGGGAGGCAGAGCTATCTGAGCATTACCGCTTTTATAAGAAGTAATTCGATGTTATGAAATCTAACGCAAAACAAAAGGAAATATATATGATATCTGCAATAAATGAAAGATATATATGCGTACATGGTACGCTTGTGTTTGCCAAGATGTGCATATATGTATCAGTATAGTGCTTCTGAGAAACTTACCAAATATACCAGCAATAATGATTCTTCCTTCACGATCACGGTAAGGTAAAATACTTTGGACGTTCGAATTAAGTACATGCTCCAGTTTCGATGGCATTCGCTCTGTCACTATTCCACTATATCGTGCTTTATAAGTATAATAATTTTTCAAAGTCTTCATAGCTTCTTCTGTGTTGAATTTTTTAGCCCTTAGGAATTGCAGAAGGAATTTCTCATCCATCAGTGGTCGAAAATATTTTTCCGCTACAAAAAAATATTTCATTTAGCTAGAGATATAACTTACAGATTATGGACAAAAATAACTACTTCAGTTGCTCAAGATGGAATGAGTTATTTGTCTCTGCCAATTTTAAATATAGGTACACAAGCACGCAGTAACGAAGTAGTGTGACAGCTCAAACCCAACCAGATTTGCCGGGCTGGTGTGGAGCCAAATTTGCTCACCTCTACCGAGCTTCCCTTGTTGGTGTGCCGCATACGTAATATAGCATCATTTATGAAATGATATGTGCAGTGTCAGATTTTTGAGCCCTTCTCGTCCCCTCATCCCTTAAATACTCATTTTTGCCATTATTCCTTTTGACAGAGTTTATCGTTTAGACATCTTCTCAATAAGCCCATCGAATCTTCATATCGATTTTAGTTGTCTGTACCTGCCACAAAATGAATGTCCTAATTCTGAATTAAAAAGATTACCCTCCTATTAAACACAACGTGGAACCCTGCAGGCCCTGGGTCCGATTCAGCTACATAGCTTAAATGGACTTAAGGCAAGTTCTGGCTAGATTTGTTCCGGAAGTGTGAAAAGACTTTCAGAGTATATTAATTTTGAAAGTTCAAAATTTTTTATGTTTCCTCACCTTTAATAAGAAGCTCCAATTCTTTAAGCGCTTCCTTTCTCCTTTCTGAAGTTTCGTTCAACTCCTCCTTTGCGCTTTGTATCATTTCTGGAGTCAAATAGTTCATCATTCGTGGAAGAAATTCCTTCATTTTTTCAACTGATTCGGATTTATGTATTTGTGCTGTCATTGTTGGATTTCTTGTACCTCTTTTCGATGGTTGAAACGGTTTTCTATTAATTCAAAATATATAAAAAATATGTTTGAATTTATAAAATAAAGGAAGTGTAGATGTATACTAAAATAATGGAAGCATATATTATTCCATCGTGGTACATGAACACACACACACACATGGTCGACATATTTATAATTATGCAATTGTTGCAATTTCCCCTTCGGCTTCCACATGAGTACTTCTGGTGGTGGTGGGGGGACTGAGAAATATTATTACTTTCTTCTCAAGACTGTCAAAAATTTTAGTGAATGTACAAGATACTAAAATGCTACAAAAATAATTGATACTACTTGACAATTAGTAATGAGCTAAAAAGTACCTTATTTTAAAATGCGCTTGTAAAACTTTTGAAAGTAAATGCATGGCAGAATTAGGCAAATCAAATTTTTGAACGGCTGCTCGGGGGGAGGGGGGCGCTCAAACCCCTCTGCTCCCCCATATGAGCGCCCATAAACATACCCACAAAGTGAATGGATCTACGTTGACTCTATAGGAAGCAAACTATTATTCTGATAGCTCAGAAAATTTGTATGTACAATAAGGTGATACACCAAACATACACATGTAATAATAATATCGATGCGGAAAAATATTACTTAATTCCAAAACTTGACGTTATGTGTCCTGATATATATTAGATTGAAAAACGGTACCTACCAAAATAGATACTATTCAATGTGCAATCCTCAGTTGCAGTCTTTACGAAGTTCTAGAGCAGTGGTTCCCAACCTTTTCAAGCCGTGCCCCACTTTTATAGTAACTAAAAGATCCGTGACCACTGACAAAATTTATGATCCCCAAAACACATTAAATGCAAAATTATATATATATATTATACTACACATTGTACATTATATTAATTATACATATTGCATAAATTATGTACAGTGGAATCCATTTTCCAATTGTCCTCGTTAACGATCGAATTGTCCTCTTGGTGGAGCGTGAGCCCTACGTTGAATAGCACTTTTCTAGAGTCGAAAGTTCGCCAGAAAGAACTATGGCACCGTGTCTGCACATATTTATTGATATGTTAAGCTGAGATCCAGTTGTACTATTGGATTTATACTAGGGTGGTTCGTAAAAAACTTTTGTTTTGTAAAAGTTTGCTCCAAAGATCTTATCTTACTACAATAACGTACAGATAGTTATATCTAAAATTTCATAAAAATCGGTTAATATCTTGACCCTCCTCCACCGAATTGAAATTTCAACCTTCGTGAGATGGGAAAATGGCCGAGACAACAGCTATATTTCCCACTTTATTACAAATTCAGCTTTATTATTCAAATTTTTCTTTTGTAGAACAATAAAAGATGCAGAATGGAAATTGATACAACAAACATCTGATTTCAGAAATAATTTCGAAACTGTCTTAGAAACAATTGTATCTTTACATTCATGCAACTAAATACCAACTTCTATTAGTTTACATAACTTAACACTAATAATGGCAAGTACAGAGTTTCATTTACATTACTTAAAGAAGAGTAGAAAATTTATATGATATAAACATTTGACAATTTAGCTTTGAACTATGGTGGGAAAAAATCCTTCGATTCCTGCTTTGGGTATTTAGCGTGATTCTCCATTGATGTTTTTGATTGTTACATCATGTCACTTCACACCTACTACCTTCAGGCTTGCTTTTGTCACCTCTTTCACAGCTCTTTCAACCACTTGTATGTGACACTTAAATTTAGATACGATGAGAGGTTTATCTACTACTGCCAACAGTTCGTTATTTGACATGTTCCTAATTAAGGAAGTTCTAATATATCTTTTCACTCCATTTAATCATGAAATACAACTTAATTGCTTTAAAATACAGTGAAGGCACCCGGAAAAGACATACGGATGAGGCTACATCTTGGTGTCTATCTGTGGCTTCAATGACAGTTTGAACAGCATCTGCAGGCGACTGATTCCACCTTTTTGATCTAACATTTGTGTTGGTGCCATCACAAGCCAAGGTTTCAGTTGCGACTATAATGCTTTTTCTTGAAGAAACTGGATCAGATAGTTTGAAACAGTTATAGCTTTACCATCATGTGGCGAAACTTAGCCTACGAACTTTCTATCAGGAATTTCCTCAGTTTTCCTCTATGTATAATATTTCCCATGCATTCTTTCTTGCATTAAAGTTATATCCTTTCGACCATCATAACTATATTTCCACCACATATATATACCACATATATATTCCACCACAATATATCAGTATAAAATACAGTTGGTTCTGGTTCAGATTCTTCAAATGTTGTACTAACTGTTCTACCGACTTTTGATTTGTCAACTATTTCTGGAATACAGTATGTACGAAGAGTGGCATTGACATTGGATGCTGTAGCTCTGTCAAAGATTGAATTCCTCACCTTTGCTTCCACTATCTGCTGAAGCTCCCTTTCTCGTTTCTTCAAGCAATTTTGACAAAACCAGCAGTACCTGAGGTCAAGGTACTTGGTTCCATCTGGAAGTCTAAGTCTGAGTTTATATTCAGGATATTTAGGAGCACTATTTCTTCTATTGTTTCGTCTTCGTCCTCGCTACTCTCAGCAGCAACAGCTTGAAACTACGTTTAGCGTTGTTGTCATACCTTTACAGTCCTTGTTTCTTCTGCGTTCTTACTTGACCTTTACAACTGGTGTTGTTTCCTGGTAGCCTCTTTATCCACTGTACTTATGCATATTACATCTTCCTATCCGTTCTCTGATCTACGAGAAATTCACTTCCCTTCCTCAGCAGATTCGCATTATCAACAACTTAAAACAAACAGGAAATTTCCTTCTGAAATATTTCCTTTTTATCATTTAAGAAGTCCGACAGATCAAGTGGGATTTGGATACTTTGGATTCTTATACGTTCTGTTAACTAGTATTCGGGATATTCTTTGACGCTTTTCATATACTTTCAGAACACGGACCTTAACTGTATCTCTTCGAACAGTTGGTATGGATTCACGTTTGTAGACATTTTCAACTTTCGACACGACGATCTCTGCAATAATGAAATTGTCTGGTTCCCTTTTTGCAGAATTTGTAATCATCCATTTTTGTTTCTCATGCAAGAAGCTTTTAGTTGTATGCAACTCTGTTGAAAGTACGTTCACAGGCAAATCGGCCGGGTAACCAAATGCCAGATGATCTGCGGACATCCTTGTGGCTATTTTCGGTGAAGCTGCCATCGTTTCTCGTTGGTAGACTACTGCTATTAACTATGAAGTAGTTGTCTAGAAGAAATTAACTCAGCCACCGAAGGGGCAAGCCAGCCTCAATAGGTGCTGGTCCCAAGCTCGGATAAATGAGGAGGGTTGATGTCAGGAAAGGCATCCGGTCATAAAAATGCCATGCCAAGGCTAAGGCGTACCCTGTAAGCGACGCGCAGACATGTAGCCCGACATCTGTGAGAAGTGGGCAAGGGCTACCGAACCAAGGACGAGGTCGGCTAAAGAAGCTAGTCCAGCGAAAGAGGAAGAGAGTGTTGGAAATAAGAATAGGCACATTAAACATTGGTACGATGAATGGAAAAAGTAGGGAAATAGTGGACGTGGTGCAAAGAAGAAAAGTAAAGATCTTGTGCCTACAAGAAACTAGGTGGAAAGGAAGCAAAGCTAAAGAACTTGGTGAAGGATATAAGATGTTTTACAGTGGAACCGATGTGAGAGGGTGAAATGGGGTAGGCATTGTGATAGCGGAAGAACTTCAGGACGAAGTATATGATGTCAACAGAAAGAGTGATAGGATTATGTCCATTAAATTAGAAATAAGAGGAAACCTAACCAGAATAATTTGCGCATATGCCCCCCAGACGGGATGCAAAGAGGAAGAAAAGGACGCCTTTTGGGAGAATCTAGATCGAGTGATAATGGAAACACCTAGGAATGAGAGACTGTTCATTGGAGGTGATTTAAATGGACATGTGGGGAAAAGTAAGAGAGAGAGGAAAGACGAATTTTTGGAAAGTGGAACGTGGGAGAAAGGATTATAGATCATGCGGTAGCATTTGATTTAGCGATTGTAAATACTTTCTTTGAAAAGAGGGAAAACCAAATGATCACTTATAGAAGTGGAGACAGAACTAGCCAGACTGACTATTCTATGTGTCGTAGAAGGCATCTGAAGGAAATAAGAAACAGTAAGGTGATTAGTGGTAAGAGGGTTGCGGCACGGCATAGACTGTTTGTAGTAAATTGGGAACTAACAACTAGTAAAAACATGAAACGTTCAAGGCAGAGAGAACAGAAGATAAAATGGTGGAAACTGAAGGAGAATGATATGAGGAAATGGTTCAAGGAAAAGGTGCTAAAAGAGATAACGTTGGCATAAGATTTACAAGAATGGTGGAAGTTTAATAGTTATAATATAAGAAAGACAGAAAAAGAGGTGCTATGAAAAACATCAGGAAAAGGACCGCCAAATATAAAGGAGGCATGGTGGTGGAATGAAGAAGTAGAATCGGCAATAAAACATAAGACAGAGATGAAGAAAAGATGGGACCTGACAGGTAGTGTGGAAGACAAAAAAGCATATAAATTGGCAAATAAAGAGTCAAAGAAAGCTGTGGCTATAGCAAAAGCGAAAACGGTGGAAGATGCGTATGAAGAAATGGAAAGAAAAGACGGAGAGAGGCAGTTAATAAGAATAGCTAAAGTGAGCAATAAAGGGTCAAAGGACTTTACAATGATTAGGCAGATAAAAGATGATAGGGGAGTGTAAATATTGGAACAATCGTGGATTAGAGGAAGATGGAGAAAATATTTTAGTAAGTTACTAAACGAAGAAAACTCAAGTGTGTTATTTGATGATGGAAGAGCGATTGAAAAAGAGGTGGGGGGAGATAGGCAGAAATGAAGTGGAAACGGTGCTTAGGAAAATGAAAAACGGGAAAGCAACAGGTATGGAACAGATCCCGGTAGAGGTATGGAAGAGCTTGGCAGGTGAAGGAATAGATATCCTGTGGGACCTTACAAAAAAATTGTGGCAACAGGAGAAGATACCGTATGAGTGGAGAAAGAGTATTATTGTACCAGTATATAAAGGTAAAGGTGATGTGCAAGAATTTGGTAACTACAGAGGAATAAAGCTGATGGCCCACTCACTGAAGATATGGGAAAGAATTGTGAAAACGAGGATTAGAAAGGAGACAGATATAGGCACTGAACAGTTTGGTTTTATGCCAGGCAGAGGAACAACGGACGCTATATTTGTACTGAGGCAGCTCATGGAACGATGTAGAGAGATGCGAGCAGAGTTACATATGATGTTCATAGATTTGGAGGAGGCATATGATAGAGTACCTAGACAAGAGATATGGAGGTGTATGAGAGAAAAGGGAGTATCGGAGAAGTATGTAAGACTTGTAAAGGAAATGTACGAGGGAGTGGAAACGCAAGTTCGGAGTAGTGTAGGTTTGACAGAAGGGTTCCCGGTAAAGGTTGGACTGCACCAGGGTTCAGCTCTCAGTCCTTACTTATTTGATCTGATAATGGATGTTTTAGTGAAAGACGTAAACTGTAATGCACCATGGAGTATGCTGTTTGCAGATGACATTGTACTATGCGAAACATCCTGTGAAAAAGTAGAAAGGAAAACCGAGGAATGGGGGAAAGTGTTAGAGGTTTGAGAATAAGCAAAACAAAGACAGAATATGTGGTACTAAATGGAGAAAGCGTAAGTAGCATAGGTCTACAAGATGAAGGATTACCATCGGTGCAAAAATTTAAGTATCTTGGATCGTTCATAGGCTGCGATTGAGTTTTGACCACAGAGATACAACACAGAATCCAATGTGGGTGGTTAAATTGGAGAAAGATGAGTGGAGTGCTCTGTGATAGGAAAGTAAGCGGAAGGATGAAAGGAAAATTGTACAAAACTGTGGTCAGACCTGCAATGTTATGCGGGGCGGAGACTTGGCCAATTACAAGAGCGCATGAAAGGAAGATGGAAGTGGCTGAGATGAGAATGTTGAGGTGGATGAATGGTGTTACAAGGAGGGATAAAATAAGGAATAACCTAATTAGAGGTACGGTCAAGGTTGGACCCATAGGAAGAAAAATACAAGAACATAGGTTAAGATGGCTTGGGCATATGGAGCGGAGAAATGAGGAATATGTGGGAAAGGTAATGGACAGGCGGGTGGTAATGGGTAAGAGGAAGAGGGGAAGACCACGGCTGAGATGGAAGGATAAAGTGACGGAAGATCTGGAAGAGTATGGATGGAGTAGAGAAGAGGCATTGGATAGAAGATTGTGGAAGAGAAGATTAAAGGACCATAACGCCGACCCCATATAACATGGGAAATGGCAAAGCGAAAGAAGAAGAAGAAGAAGAAGAAGAAGTTGTCTAGAAGTTCACCTTTTTCACTTCCGAAATGTCTTTAACTGAAGACACACTCCCTTCACATTTTTATTTTCTTCAATCAATATACTATAGCTACAAACTTGTGAAACTAAAAGAATGTTTATATCACGAGATACAATAACGGAAAACATATATTCAAAATAGCTGTTTTAAAGAGAATTTTATTCTGTATTTTTTATTGTTCTATAAAAAATTTAAATCTCTGCTTAGTAAAGCTGAATTTGTAATAAAATGGAAAATACAGCTGTTTTCTTGACCATTTTCCCCATCTCGTGAAGGATGAAATGCAATTCGGTGGAGGAGGGTCAAGATATCAACCGATTTGTATGAAATTTTAGATATAATTATCTATACGCTATTGTTGTAAGATAAGACCTTTGGAGAAACTTTTTCAAAAAACCTTTTTTTACGAACCCCCCTAATATATACCAACCTATTGCAGTAAGACCTCTTTAGCGGCATTTCGAAATAGTTGGTGTTTTGTTTAATGGACACTTTTTGTCAACTCCCAATTCTCCAATGGTTCTTATCTCCCCAACTTTCCCGAATAGCATACACTTCCTAAAAGCGGACATATACGCAAGTATTACTGTGTTCGCCATCCAGGGCTTTTAATGAAAATGGTACGGGTTTAAAGAAATGCTTTAACAATCCTCTTGCTTTCGTCTTCTCCGCTCGAGATGATCAGCCGTGTGTATGCCTTGCTCCAGCATGCGTTTCAACGAATGTTAGGCTTAACCCAAATCTTAGGTCAACCAGCTTAACATGATGAGCACACTCATGATCACCACGTCTATATTATTTTTATATCAAGTAAGTAGCACCCATTGCTTGATTGAGATGTTTTGCACATAATTGCTTTACAACATTCGTAATTTAACATATCTAAAAACATTGTTCGATTAAAATTTGGCAAGGTAATTGTATAGTTTCATTGATGTTGTAAACAACCAAGGATTGCACATAGAGAGTTTCTGTTTTAAAGCACGCTGTTTTATATATACATAACTAAGGCTTCTAGCACCAAATCATATGGTGGTATGAAATTAGCGCATTTATCTCTCTTACGGAAATACCAGATTTGACGCTTATACCCGTTTGTCTGTTTATATGTGTGTGACAGAAAGGGAATACTTACTCATCGTTGCTTTTCTACAGATTGTTATTTCGAGATTTGGTTCTGTAAGCAGCAGAGGTTCGAATCGCTCGAAAAATTGTATATCAGGGTTGTGCAACATACAGCCCATGGGCCACAATCCGGCCCGCCGACAACTATTTGGAATTAAAAAAATATAAAGCAAAAAATTTACAAAAAAATTTAGATTTTTTTTCAGAAATAAGGAAAAACCGCAGAACCAGCATGGGTGATCTCTTTTCATATCACCAGTGAACAAACAAATGACCGGAAGAAACTCTGATGGGGTGCTGTTCGAAAGGTTGTTTGAAAACCTTGGGCCGCAAAATGAATTAAAATGTTTTAAGTGGCCCGCTGCCTAAAAATTTTGGACGACCCTGTTTTAGATCCTAGGACATCACGAGTTGAAATATCCATGCGTCTCTAAACGCAAAAAAATCCTAGGGCCAGATTCTGATAAAATCACACACATACGGCTTTTTTTTACCTCACTATCTGTCTTCTTGTTCCACCACTATGTCTGTAAAATTATTAAAGCTATCGGACTAATATTTCGTTTTCTACAGAGATCAAAGTAGGTGAACTTAATTTGTGGCCCTAGTGTACACTGAACATGAAATGAAGTGAGCATGGGATTTTTAACGAGAAGAAATTTCTTATCATACTAGGTTGATATAATAAAACAGTATGTTTGCTACATGTTTCGTGCTTTTCGCCTCCAGTTCTAGAGAACTTCAAAGAGTAACGTTTATACAGTGGGCGAAAAAGTATTGGGATAACATATAATTGAATGAAAATATACTTTATTTTCATTTTATCAAAATGAATTTTTTGATATTTCTGTTTGTTTGTTTTGTGGTTTTACGGCTCAAAGACTACAATGGTCATGCTGCGCCGGGACCTACTGTTTTCCGAGGAATCCGAACCTCTTATGGCCTAGGGAACCAAACCCCGGACTACAGTGAGCAGTGCGATCTTTTTATGAGATCTCTGAGTAAGCGTTCTTTGTACACTGTTGGGAGTCGAACCCGGATTAACGGCGCACTAGGCGAACGCGTTACCACACTGCGCCACCGCAGAGCTTGATATTTCTGACTTATAATATCACATTTTACAATAACATCTACAAAACATAAAACAACAAATATGAAACTTACAAAAGTTGACCTCATAAAAATTATCACGAAAGAAATATAGAAAAAGTATAAGGACATATTCTAAATTACATATGATTTCTCTTAATAATCAAGAAAACAATCTTTGTTTTCAATTACTTGAATAAGCTGGGAAGTCATCGATGCTGAAAATTCTTTTAAAGTGTCTATGGTAATGTTATTCCAAGCTTGTTCGATAGCTAATACAAGATCCGGTTTACACTGATATTGTGTGCCATTTCTATAAACTTCTCAAGTTAGAAGGCCCCATAAATTTTCTATAGGATTCATATCTGGACTCCTCGCCAGCCAATCAAGTAAATTTACTGAATTGGCTTCAAACCAGAGTTTTGCACTCTTAGAAACGTGCATGGAAGCATTATCCTGTTGGAAAAAATAGTCACCTGAAGTCATTAGTGGGGCCTCAGGTAACAAATTTTCACCTAACATATCAACATATCAATCAGAGTCCATTTTGTAGTTGATAAAAACTATTGGAGTGGTTCCGTTTACTGCAAAAGCGCCCCAAATCATTACTGTGGGGAGTTTTCGCTTGTCCTTATACTTTTTTAGCGCACTGTATGTTACAGTTTTAAACTTATTACTTTCGACTAACTAACTAAAACTGATATTGAGTAGTAATTCGTATTGCTCAAAAAAAATTTAAGCACGAACTTCCTCAACTCTCCTAACGTATCTTTCCTCAATAATTATTCTTGGCGCAGTATAGCCCAGATGCTCTTGCGCCATAAAACACCTAAACAAACAAACAAGTCCTCAATAATTACACTATTTTCATCGTCTACACTTTTAAATAGGGGAATAGTGGAGAAAATTTTAATAGCGATATTATTTTCATATTGTATTATTTTTTCTAGTACGTTGAAAAGTGTACAAAACCAGTCAATATCATTCAAACTAAGAAAATTACATGGAACTAGTGATAATATCACTGAACAGATAATCAGTTCAACTAAAATATAGGTAAGTCTTTTTTTTTTACACTAGACTATTGCAATATTTTCGTTTTTTTTAAGTTTAGATAATATATATATGGTGTATTCTGAGCGTTTAATCTTGGCTTTGAAGATTTATATTCTTCGAAGAAATAAGAAAAATTTAAAAATAATCCGCAAAGCTTCACGGAAATTACAAAAAACATGCTTTACATTTTGAAAGGAAATTGTGACGTAATTTCCTTATAATAAGTCAGGTAGACCACTCGTTTTTTTCTATATGTAAAGCTCTAGTTTAGACTAGTAGCACATGTGCCGCAAAAATGATTGATCAATCCCATTCAGTTTCTGATAATCTATTCCTGATCGTTTTCTAATAATACAGTGGTTTGCTTATCATATTTTCAAAAATCCCGACAGAGATGCAGCCTATCAAGTTCAACTTACCCTATAACGTTATCTTTTGGGGCTCCTAGAATATCGGTTACAGGTAAATTTCATTGTATATATTAGACAATCAATAGCTGACAATAAAACTAGAATTCCTACCAACTAATGCATTTCAATTTTGAGACATTCTGAGGACTTACGAACACCGTTTCTCTGAATTCCAGTCAGCCAAGTAATAAATATAAAGATCCTCTTCCAAAGATTCAAGTTCCTCTTCTCAACTCTCGGATTCAATTGCTGAAGAAATACCAACAATGCATGATTTTGTAGGTAGAGAATTGTATTGTATAGAAATACAATTGAAGTTGTCTTTGCAGATTTCCTCATTGCTAAGTTAATATGAAGTTAAACTGTGTGCGTGAGTCTTCATTGGCTGACTTATCAGAAGCTATTAAACGGACTGAAGACATCTTTATTATAAAATTCTTTGTAATTGCGAAATTTTTTCCAAGGACAGCGATTAGACGGTGATGTAGGAACTCTTCATGCGAGGCATTTTAATTAGGGTAGTTAAATTTGATACCACTGTTTTCCTTATTTTATTATACGTTTCTCTATTTCATATGCATTGTAATGAACATTGGCACGCAAGCCCTTGTTCATTTTATTTGAATATGTCTTGAAATGCCAATAATTGCTCTTAAGGTCTTAAAGTAAGTAGACCTTAATTTTACGTCAAAACTTGTTTTTAATAAGGATTGTTTTAACACACCCTGTGATAGTGTTGCAGCACTAACCCCTTCGCCTTGCTTGGCCCAGAATGACTATGTCGTTCTTGCGCCGAACAAATAGAGCCAACTAACTCCTTCACCTAACGAACCGTTATCACAAGTTCGATTCCCAACAGTGAAAAAACAAAGAACGTTTACTAACTAATTACTCACTGTAGTCTGAGGTTTGGCACCCTAAGCCACAAGAGGTTCTGATTCCTCGGAAAACTGTAGGTCCCGGCCCAAGGACACTCACAAACAAGCAAGAGCGTTTAAAAATAGTTGATAATTTTATAGGTTTTTCCATAAACATAAATTATTTTCGACACTTCATAAGCGTTTCAGTATCATCTTGGGATCGAGGGATCACTAACTCTCCGCCCGAAGCTCCGCCCCGTCAGCCAGCGTTGCCAACTACAAAAAATCATTCCGGGAACTTCTGGGACAAACCCTGTATATCTCTAATTACGAAACTGTAAAATACTCACAAATAGGAAGAAAAAGGAAATTGAAACAGATGCAGGGTAATTAAAAGTTAATACGCAATAACCTATTAGAGAAGCACATATACCAGATCTACAGGTTTTTAAGTTTTACGGATCAAAGGACAGACGTATAATATATGCCATAAATTTCATAATTAGAGACAACACAGCTCATATACACGGCGAATTATATATATAGATTATAACGAAAAATGTATGTAATTATAATATATATAGATAGATTATAACATACGAATATAGAAAGATCATAACATATGAATATAGAAAGATCATAACATACATAGATTATAAATAGATATATATAGATTATACCATATAGATATATATAGATTATGACATATAGATATATACAAATTATAACATATGGATATATATAAGTTATAACATATAGATATATATAGATTATAACATATGGATATATATATATATAGATTATAACATATGGATATATATATATAGATTATAACATATGGATATATATATATATAGATTATAACATATGGATATATATATAGATTATAACATATGGATATATATATATATATTATAACATATGGATATATATATATAGATTATAACATATGGATATATATATATATATATATATATAGATTATAACATATGATATATATATATATAGATTATAACATATATATATATAGATTATAACATATAGATACAGACAGATTATAACATGATATAGGGTGACCCACGAAAATCTCCCTGAAAGTAAATATTTATATCTCCAGAAGCAGTTGACTTAATAAGCTCATATTTAGGGGATACCTAGATTCACTGACGCGATTTTTTATTTTTGTACATATAATCACATCATTTTATTTCGTCTGTGAAAAGGGTTTCCCCACTTTTTCCTGAAAATATACCTGGTTGCCCCTAAACGCTTCTTCCCCTGCGTACAGCCATGCATGCAAGAGAAGTGTCGCCCATTACGTGTTACTTCCTCTGCCTAGCACCTGTGCATACAAGAAAGTTGTCAACCCTACTCACTGTTTCCCCTATTTCGGAAAAATACGAAAATTGAATTTTATAATTCATCATATTTCTTAAACGATTTTTTTTACACCAGTGGATAGGCTGTGAAATTTTGTACATTTACGAAATTACGCTATCATGATTTGTTCAGAAGTTATAGCCGAAAAACTAAAATATGGCCGATTTTCGAGGGGCGGGTCCACCGCCTAAAAATATTTTTTAGCTGATAAAAAATACGTATCTAATGTTTCGCCCCTTTATACAAATCCACCAAATTTCATTAAAATAGGAGGGGAACACATGGGTTGCTTTCCTTGTAAGTGCCCCCGTTTTCTCTGCGAATGCAATACTCGTAATAAAACCACTATACTCAAAAGCTGTGGCCACACAGGATTCTAAATATAGGGGAAAAGAATGTACACTTCTGACCTTTGGTGGACCAAAAGAAAGTACTTCTGCTTCTTACATCAAACTTGGCATCATGAGGTAGTTCGTAAAAGCCCTGTCAAAAGGTGGTGATATTTTTAAGTACCCGGTATGCAAGTTTTCAGGGCTGTCAAAAGCGAAACTGAAAGAAGGGGTTTTCATCGGTCCTGACATACGAAAACTCGTGTAAAAACGAAACCTTTAAAGCCAAAATGGCAGACATTGGGAGATCACCTTGGAAATCCTTTAAAAAAGTTTATACAATAATTTTTGCCACCCACGTTCATATAGCTCAAACTAGAGCTTTTTTTATATTTGGAGAAAAAAAGGCGCGGTCCTCATCCTGGATTCGAACCAGGGTCCCCGCATTGAGCACGCGGTGTCTTGACCTACTAGACGAACGAGGACAAGAACAAACGCATTTTTCTCCGTATATGAGGATGTAAGATATTATTACCCTTCACAGGGATAACACAATTGCCAAATAATGGTCAACACAGAAAAGCCTCCGGGGCGAGATTTTTGTGAGTTTTTCGTGGGGGAATTTATTATACAATAATTTTTGCCACCCACGTATATATAGCTCAAACTAGAGCTTTTTCGTTTTTGGAGAAAAAGAGGCGCCGTCCTCATCCTAGTAAAGATGTTTATTAACTGTCAGAAAGATCCTGTGTTCAAGAACGTCGCACAGTAGAACGTCTAATGTAATCTAGGTGGTCAAAAGTCTAAAAATTACCCAAGGAAAAGTTAAACAAAAACAAGTGCAAACACAAGAGTATTAATCAGTAATACTGGAATGATGTGAATTTATAGAGAAAAAAGCCTATATTTCGAATAAATAACCGGCGAATCAGAAGCTAGAGATACGAAGGAGAGGCAAGTCAGTATGTGTGAAAAGTGGACTGTAATTGTAGTAGTAAAATAAAGTATTATATATATAAGTTTTACTTTTAATCATGCGTTACAAAGACAAAGCTACGTATTTTCATAATTTTTTGTTAAAATATCATATATCAATATATTTTAGCTGTAAAAAAATTTACAATTGAAGAACAGAAAAAGGAAAAAGTTTTCGCAAATGTGATTATTCTTTAATCTCCATTTTTTCAGGAACCTAACGAAACTTGAAACCTGAACAATACTCGGGTGTAATTTACTCAATTTCAGCTGCCCATTTTGGCCTGATTAATTAGGAATCATGTTTTATTGTTTTAGGGAGAAAAACTGTGATAAAGAAAAGGGAGATTACGGAAAGGCTAAGAGAGAATAATAGAATTATTCTGGAGATTTCTGAAGGAAAAATATTCTTTTTGAATTAATCAAAACAAAATTCAACCTAAATAACCTGTCACGTACCTTTCAAGAGGAAACTTTTAAAATTTTGGAATCTTTTTTGAAGGTTTTTAGACGAAACTGGTTGCAACGTAACCGCACCTACTCGAAATTATTAGTCAAACATGAACATTGGTTGGAAGGTACAATAAACATTTCTAACACGTGTTTTTCGCTAATTTTCACCATCAGATGTTGGCTGGCCTTCTAAATTGTTTTCAATTTGTGAGTCAAAGTCTAAAATAAGAAAAGTAAAATCACTGTTAGTATAGCGACCTTTAGACGAGTTTTATTTTGCTGCCCAGCATAAGTGGATGAAGTCAGGGAAAGAGATAAAGCTCTAATGTTAAAAACACTATTATCTTTACCAAAACGAGCAACTAGAATTAAAAAAAAAATGTATAATGCAAAATATGACGAAGCATTAGCTTTGCTGGCTTTTCGTAAACATACAAAAAAAAGTTTATTGCGCCAAGGGCAATAGACAAGGGGATAAAATCTTATCTGTCATATCACGTGGTTTCTAAAGCCAAGAAACTTTGATACCCTCAACTTTCAGAAATGCTGATAAAAGAAACTACGGCTGAAATTAAGCTACAAGCCATTGCAGATCTGACAAGCTATAGACTTTTCATGATTGAAAATTTCACTTTAAATTATTTTACGAGGGCAAAAAGGGGCTTTCTGATCATATATTTACTTTTAAATGGGGATGTGATGGATGTGGAAGTTCTAATCGTTACAGGCAGCAGGTTTTGAAAGGATTTTTTGACGATTCCAGTATTTTAATATCGTTTTTTGCACCACTTCAGTTAATTGGAGAGAATACCGAAGATCAGAAGAAAGTTTTTGGCAAAATCTCCGGCCGTGATCAACTAAATTTTGCAGACCAATTAGATTTTATTTTGTAAAAGAAACGGAATAAAAGATCGTCAACGAAATGGTGCATATAAGGAAACAAATCAACAAACTCCGTCACAAAAACAAAAATATTGAAGCACACAGTTTCTATAAAATCGTAATTTTTTGAGATAATGTTTGATGATTAGGTGTGTAACTCTTTGGCATCAAACTGCCCGACTCAGAAATGTTACTTCTGTGGGGCCACTGTCAAAGATATGAATAATTTGGACGAGGTAAGAAAAAGACAATGAAATGAAGAAACCTATCCATTGGGTTTTTAACTCTTCACGGGTATATTAAAATTATGGATTGACTGCCTGCCACACATTTCGTACAAAAGCAAAATTAAGAGGTGGCAAGCTCGAAGGCAGGAAGGAGAAGACATCGTGGTTTCTAGAAATAATGGCATAATTAATAAATTCCGTTCAGAAACTGGTCTTCTTATAGATCGTCCTAAGAAAGGTGGTGGAAATACGTATGACAGAAATACTGCTCGAAGGTTTTTTCAAAATGCTCTAATTTTATCACATATGAGTAGTATTGATAAAGAGTTGATTCATAAATTCAGTATTGTCCTTCAAGCACTGGCTTCAAGTTATGTTATTGACTTGTTTGCATTTGATACAGCAACATATTTTGTAAAACTATATAAATGGTATCCTATGTCAATCACAGTACACGAAATATTAATACATGGGCCTAAAATTATAAACCATCTTTTTTTTACCAATTGGGGAACTTTCAGAAAATTTTCAGAAATCCGCCATAAAGATTTCAGGATGTATAGGGAAGGATTTTCAAAAAAAAAAGATTCCAGAACTCACACAAACGTGGATATTTTTCATGATCGTTTCTTTACTTCTCATCCCCCAACAAGTAGCATTCGGCCACTCCTTATGAAAAAAACCAAGCTAAGTAAAAACGTCAACCAACTTCTCCATTTGACAAATCAAACGTCCCATAGTCCACGGCTAACGAGTAACAGCAGAAGTGAATATAACTGTGGCAGCAGCAGCGGCAGTAAAAGGGATTTAGAAATGAGATAAATTGTTATTATAGTTAATCCACGTTCACCGGATTACAAATATCCTCCGTATAAAATGCATTATTTCTGTTAGTTAACTACTCTTAATATGAAATTCCTGACAATAAAAATACTTTTAAGTAAAAAGCGTTATTAAATATTATAAATTAACTAAATTTTACTGAGTGTTTAAAGGTTAAATACTTTAAAAGGGATTTTCGCAATGTCGAAGACGTAATGGGCAATGAATGATAGCGTATATTACTCAAGTACCAGCTAGTTTTATAAATTAATCTTAATTATTTATAATTTTATATCTCAGACAAATAATATTAATTGCGTAAATAAGCATTCTAACTGTTAGAATTGCTTTATTTTTTAATCACTGACTTTTGACCCGCTAGATACACGGAACATCCCACTGTTCATTATAGGAGACAAACATTCTGAAGAACTTCAAAGCCTTGGGGTGCTCAATGAGCTTGAAGATCCACTTTTTGAATGCCCATCTAAGCTATTTCACTGAAAATCTAGGCGCTGTGAGTGAAGAGCAAGGAAAGAAATTCAACCAGGACATAAAGGAAAAGAAAACGGAGGTAAAAGTGCCTGTGGAATATTAACCCGATAGCAGACTACTGTTGGATGCTGAGTAGGACAGTGTGGTAACGATAGCAATGCAACCAATGCAATTGCATTGGGGCCCTTTGCCCTTGGGGCACCTTTGGAAGCCGAGGCTTCTTAGACAGCATAATAGTGGGTTCCTGGTATGGGGTGGGGCCTCTCTACCAGCGATTGTCTTAGGGGTCCAAATTCCACTGGACTACGCCACTGGACTAGGGCTCAAGAAGCTCAAAGCAGGACTCAAGCAGCGTACAAGAGAACAAGTTCTAAACGAAGTTTCGAGGGGAAGGAAAAGGGGCATTAGAAGAATTTTTGACTTCAAGGTGCTTATGACAAACATTTATTACAAATTAATAAAATGCAAAATACATCTTAGTTTTAAGTTTTTTTCGTAAATGAAGTTTTTTAATTCTGCTAAATCTTCTGTGAGATTTTCCTGGGCTTTCATCCTCATTTTATGGAGAAACCTTACGTGATAGAGAAAAAGCTCGGCATTTCTGAACTCAGCGTATTCTGAACTGGCGCGTCCCCGATTCCCGGGGACAGTCCCCAGATTTGGCATTCCATTCCCGGACAAAATTCATCCCTGGAATGTCCCCGGATTTCTTTGAATACCCTTAAATTTACAAATTATGAGTTCCGCTAAAAAGTAAGAGGGAAGCAGGGGAAATATCCTCTGTAGAATCTTCGATGATACTAAACAAATTGATCTAGAAACTTCAGTCAAGAAAAGAATAGTTCATCCCGAATATAAGATAAAGAACCTCAATAAAGAAACTTCTACCGTCATTTGAAGAAGATGATTCCTCCACAATTCAAGAATTTTTAAATGTATCTGGGGAATTCTATAATATAGCTATTGACTATCTAACTGTATGGGGGTTCCCATTCTCAGGATATGAGATGTATGGAGTGCATCTTGCTTAGAGTCCTTCCACAGAGGGAAAGTGTTGAAGAATGTTTTCGGTATTTTTCATCAAAAGTAGGTGGGGCTGATATTGAGGAGAACAACTTCTTTGATGAAATTTCTTCATTGAAGAAGTATGCAACTGCGAATAAAGTGAATAATTGGAATGAAGATGGTGTTGATGTGTGTTCAAGATGAAGTGAATTTTCTTCATTCTTTTTGAAAAAAAGGTCCCTTATTCACAGATGCAAAAGTTGCTTTAACTGTGTCTCTGCTTACTAGGAAGTAATGCTTAAGTAGAGAGAGTTTTTTCTTCCATGAATATGATGTGGACATCTCAGAGATCTATACTAAGTGTTGACACAATTAAATCTATGTTAGTTGTTTTAAATAACTTCAACATATTATGCCAAGAAATTCCTGCCAAGCTTGAGTCAAGAAGAGATCTCCTCAATAAAGTCCATTCTTTAGAGAAATATAACTAAATTGTGAGTTATAAGAAATTTGTTTTATTTTATTAGCTTTAGCCTGTTTACTAATTTTGAATAAATAGTAAGAATGATTGAACTATTAACTAGTTTCGTAAACAAAATAAATTACAATAGTTTATAAAAAAAGGGCTAATTCATGGAGTTCATTATTGAACAACCTTTTTATTAAATACATCTGCAATGCATTGTAAGGGTAAGACTAGGAATTCAACTTAAGCATGCTTTCTATTCGATATCTTTCTATCGAAAGTGTCCCCGGATTCACTGAAAAAAATCTGGTAACCTTATTCTATCCTCGTTTATACAGAATATACTTTCTTTTCACGCTTAGTGGTCTGGCTGTACAGAGTCATTGAAAAGAAGGACGGAGTTACAAAAGCGTATCGCGATAAATAAATAACACAAATGCATCCGATTCTTATGTTAAAATATTAAGAAATGCCTAAAATCTCAGACAAACAGCAGTATGTTTCGGTAGGTGTAGCGTTGATTGCTAGACAGACGTCAAGACAATAATCAATCTCGTGCAACGTTTTCTGAGACATAGTCGATGCCACGGTTACAATTGCAGATGTGATCCAACGTCTTAAATGGTTTAAATCAGAAATGTTTATACTGTACGCAATGCTGTTCGTACGTCCCCAGAAGATGTCCAGCGTGTTAAGATCTGGGGTTTATGGAGGACACGCTATTGGGCCACCCCGTTCAATCGTCCAATCCACGAGTTGGGAACTTCTCATTTAATTCTTCACGTACAGATAGAAAAAAAAATAAAAAAAGAGCACCATCCTGCATAAAATAAAACTTATTGCAAGTTCCTGCCTCTAAATCTGAAATTTGTGGAAAGCTTAGACGCAGCAAATCGAGAAAAATTTCTCCAATAATGGTATTCTCTGTGAAGGGGAAAAACTGGGGCCAACGACATGATCGTACAGCAGGCTACATCAGACATTCACTTTTCATTCACCAGGCATTCACCAGACATTCACTTTTCATTCACCAGGCATTCACCAGACATTCACCAGGCATTCACCAGACATTCACCAGGCATTCGTCTTTCGTGCTATTACTCCGGATGCGACTACCAATGGTATCGTAGAAAGCATGCCATTTTTCTGCACATCATAACCCTGGGTTAAGTGCCCTTGGCAGCAGAGGTTTATATTCCTCGGGGAACTATAGGTCCACTACCATACTGTAGCGTAATTATAATGCACTTAACTTTACGTGCCATCACTCCGGATGCGACTTCCAATGGTATCGCATGGACTTCCAATGGTATTGGCGCAGTATAGCCCAGATGCTCTTGCGCCATAAAAAAGCCAAACAATCAATCAATCAATGGTATCGTAGAACGTGCGCCATTTTTCTGCTCGTCATAGCCCTGGGTTGAGTGCCCTTGGCAGCAGAGGTTTATATTCCTCGGGGAAATGAAATATAGGTCCACTGACATACGATAGTGTATTTATAGTGCATTCAACTTTCGTGACCTTACTCCGGGTGCGACTTTCAATGGTATTGTAGAACGAATGTCATTTTTTTACCTATCATAGCCCTGGGTTGAGTTCCGTTGACAGCAGAGGTTTATATTCTTCAGAGAAATAAAATGTTGGTCCACTGCCATACGGTAGCATAATTGTAATATATTTGTCTTCCGTGTAATTATTCTGGGTGCAACTGCCAATGGTATCGTAGAACGGATGCCATTTTTCTGCCCATTATAGTCCTGGCTTGA
>QLNU02015003.1:121074748-121098325 GCA_006491805.2 Dysdera silvatica | reverse complement strand
ATATAAAAAACAAATGTATTAAAAATATTTATTATATTATACCAATGACTTCCGAACAGTGCCTGTTTAAAATTTTATGATTCGTAGGCTGAGAAAATATAATTGACCCCTGAAAAATGCTACCCTCGTAATATTCAATTAATAAATCATTTTATTTTAGTTTATTATCTTCAATATTCAGGTTTAGCAGTAATAAAAATTTCTCGGACATTTGTAAATAAACAAAATTAGAGAATTAGTTACAGGTCGTGCTAATGGAAATCATCGTAAAACTGCGTCTACGATAAAAATCGTAAGTGGCGTGGCGCTAACGGAAAAGTACCGTTTCTCCAAATGCTTTCCAAACAAGATATTATAGAATATATATATTATAAATTAATCATTAACAAATTACACAAGAACTCCAACCAACACGAACTAAAAACTACAAACTTCCGCTATCGACCGACTATATGCTAGAAGATCTAGCTATTTTCAATCATATTTCGGCATTACCGGTACCTAAGAGGCGACGTGTTTGCGTTTACCACGCACATGCGCAGAAGTTTCCCTCAATTCTGGCAGCCTCACGGTTCTGACGATCTTTCACAGGTTGATATTCCCTCTAGCGTCTTGTAAAATTCACTTCTTCATACCTCTCAAGGTAAACATGGTATATTTCTAAACACTACATGGTATATAAATAAACAAGGTATATTTCTCTCCTACCACTTGCTGATGATACGAGAGTGATATGATCTATAGTTTTCGTTAAATTTAAAATTTTCTCAATAACGTCTATGCTCTTATGAAAGAATTTCAGCATTAGTCTGTTCCGTTTCAGTAAACATTAATTATCAGCCCTACTCAGTACAACGCTGGAAGATTTTATTCTTACCGCGTGCTGGCTGGTTTCTTGTTGAAGTCTGGATGGTATACTTGAAAATAGAAAAGATTTGTTTGTGTGCATTTTAGTTACAATTTGTGATTATTTTTGTCAATTTTTTAATTTGGTTTTTACGAATTAATTTGAATTGAAAGGTTTATTAATGAATTGCGATGACATTTTTTAAAGTGAAATATAGTGATATGGTATAGAGTATTACGATTTGTTGATGCGAATGTTTCTATAAACGAGTAATGGTTGCATCAGGTTGCCAACAGATTGGAAACATCTGGGAATTTGGTATTCCCGGAATTATTAGGGTATTTGTCAAAGAGTTGAAATTAATCAGGGAATTTAAATATAAATTTAATTTACAAAAACTTTTTTTAACGGTAAAGTTTGCTGGTTTGTAAGTATGTGAAATTTTGAACGTTTGTGAGTACGTATTGTTAGTACATGAAACTATTTATTTAGCTGTGTTTTTATGCCCCCCGATATTTTTGTAATCAGGGAAAAAGTTCGTAGTTAAAAGAAATTTCAAAATAACTTCTTTGTGTTACATATATATCTTAAAATTATAGGGAGAGAAATAAAAATGGAATTTAACGTATCACATTTTAAGTTAACATGTTACAACCCCTGAAGTGTGGATTCTGATGAAAAATATCATTCTTTGGAGATTATATGCAAGTAATTTATAGTAAATATGATTCCTTTCGCAAAGGGGAGGGGTGAAAATGTGAAGGAAGTTGTCAGACTGAAAGAGAGCAAATTATAGTTTTTTTTTAAAAATGTTTGGCAAACAAACTTCAGGTAAATAATTTAAAAGTTCATTGTTATAAATATTATCAATGAAATTAAGTGGTGAAACACAGCGAAAAGAACTTTCACTTACTAATTACTCTAACCACACATATATATGGAAATATCGTTTTACATATACTGAAATGAAACATGAGCTGAAGAAACCTATATGTCTACGATAATAATTAGGGTTAATGTGCTACTTTCGTCCCATGACCAGCCGTGAAAGATTCAAATAATATCCCTAAAGCACATCCTAAAAGAAAATCCAATTTTGTCCCAATAACTACCGTAACACGCCCTGAAAACATTCTAGAAGGAAATCCAACTTTTGTCCTAAGAACAGCCGTAACACTTCCTGAAAATATCAAAATAATGTCCTTAAAATGAAGGAGGACCAGAAAACCCAAACGGAAATCCAACTTTTGTCCTAAAATCCACCGATATACGTCCTGAAAAGATCCAAAATGATATTCCTAACCCGTCATAAAAATAAATCCAACTTTTGCAGTAAATACCGCCGTAACACGTCCTGAAAATATCTAGACGAAGTTCTTTAAACGTCCTAAAAGGAAATTGAACTATTGTCCTAAAAACATTCAAAAAATGTCCTAAAAACATTCAAAAAATGTCCTTAAAAATCCTGATAGTAAATCCAAATTTCGTCCTAAAAACTGCCGTAACATATCCTATAAATATCAAGATAATATCCTTAAATAATCCAAATTTCGTCCTAAAATCCGCAGTAACAAGTCTTAAAACATGCTAAAAGGAATTCCAGTTTTTGTCCTAAAATCCTCCGAAATATGTTCTCCGCGGACATCCTCAGGACCCTCAAAGGACGTACTTCACGCATGCACATGGATCACCGCAGGGCGTCCGACAGTGTATTTTGAATGTTTTGTTCGTTTGTTTTTTTTTATTTTAAGGCTCAAAGACTACAGTGGTCATGCTGCGCCGGGACCTACAGTTTTCCGAGGAATCCGAACCTCTTAAGGCCTGGGGAACCAAACCCCGGACTACAGTGAGCAGTGCGATCTTTTATGAGATCTCTGAGTAAGCGTTCTTTTTGCACTGCTGGGAGTCGAACCCGGATTAGCCGCGCAATAGGAGAACGCGTTACCACACTGCGCCACCGCAGGGCCAAATATTTTGAATGTCTTGGAGACGTTGGGGATGTCCGCGCCGGACGTCCTCGGGACGATTTTGTGGTATCTGGGTTACGACATTTATTTCTTTTCCATTCAATTTTATTCTTATAAGTTCAGAATGATTGCCTTCCCTTACCCTTTCATGCGTTTTAACCAGGACACTGTATTTGTGTAAATGTTCTATTGGTAATATATTGTATTCCAAAAATAAGTTTTTCCAATCTAATCTTTTATCACTGTTAATTATTTTCATCTTTTTTTTCCTGCATAGTTTTCAACACATTTTTATTTACCAAGCCTAGTTCCTCCATACACAGTTCAATATGTTAGATGGCTATAGATCAATGAATAACACAGTTCTATGCTGTTTGTTTCCGTTATCGCTGTATTGATTCTTTTTAGAATTCCTAAGCCTTTACTTATATTGTTTTCGTTTCTTTTTAAATATATGATCATCCCAGTTCCATTTATTAGTTAATGGAATTTCTAAGAATTCAATTTTTTCCACAATTTCAATGTTTTATTATTAACTGTGATTGAAATATTTTTATATCCTTATTTATTTGTTCTAGGAAAGAGGGATATATCTCCGAAATAATTGTAAATGAATTTTGAAAGTATAACTCTGATTGTGTCCTACGTACAAATATAGGAATAATTGTTAACAACATTCAAAAACAGAATACCTGATCCAAAACTATAATTAAAAAAATTAAAATAAAAATGTGTTCAAATATAAGAAAAAAATTGGTTCATATAAATATGAGAATGGAAAAGAAACCATGAAAAACTTTAAAATTTATTTTCATATATCTGGATAGAAATCTTTCCAATTTATGATCTAATTTTTTTCAGTGTTCTTACCATTAATTAAGCGTCTCATTTCTTTAAGTCCTTGCTGTTTACTTTCAGGAGTTTCTTTTAATTCCTCTTCCGCCATCCGAACCATTTCGGGGGTTAGACCTTTTATGTCTAGCGGCAAAGGTTTGCTGGTCGACATGGTTACTTCAGTATCTCGTAGATTTTCTCCCATTCAAATTCTTTATCTTCAACAAAAATATTGTTTTCTGTAAAATAAAGGATCGATTATAACCGTACATCGTAATATACGAATAAGCAGTTGCATCCACATATCCTAACATACATATAAGCAATGGCGGCTCTCGGAAGGGGCTAAACCACCCCCTGATTAATTTGAACATTAATTTGTAAAGAATATGTAAAAATCAAACTTTACTACACAAATATTTGTAATATAATATGATCTAATAAAAATTTAGCACCTTCAGTTATCTCATTAAATTTTGAAATAATCTGACATTTCTATTGTTTTTAGCCAAAAGTCAAATGCGAGTGTCCTAACCACAAATCACAGTAGATTAAGGGCAATATTTAATTGAGCTGCCGATACCGATATCATAACAGCCTAGAAACTGGGAGTAGAAAGAGAGAGGAAGGGGAAAGCTGTAAAATAAATCAGATTTGGGGGCTATGCTTCAAAAGTTAAGCATGAGGTAGTAAATCCGACATTACTCAAACATTAAACAACAATATTAATCAACGTTTATTGGCGTAGTGATACCAACGCCGATGTTATGGCGTGATTAGATGGTGAAACGTTCGAAAGGAAAAGAAATGTTTTTTGTGTTCGGTGGGGTCTGAACCTAAGTGGAAGGTCGTGGGTTCAGGTCCCACTGAACGCAGAAATATTTATTTTCTTTTGAACGTTTCACCATCTAATCACGCCATAACATCGGCGCTGGTATCACTACGCCAATAAACGTTGATTTATATTATTGTTTAATTTAATCTGCGTAGTGTTCGATTTATATGAATTACTCAAACAGTTCTGCTTTGACTGAGGCCAAATTTCATGACAATGATCAATAGATTTATTCATTCATGAGTATAATAATAAAAGAAATTATATGTCAATGTATATTTTTAGGTCCTTATGTGTTTACTTCAAGCTTAACATAGTCGAAAAACATTTACACTATACAAAGAAATCAAATAAGTCGTAATATAGAATGTGATTTCCCCTGATTCTAATGTAAGCTTGCGAGACGTATTTCTTTCTACTCAGCAGTTTAATTCTCGAAAAAATCGTAACCGTATCTTTAATATAAAGGAATATATGGCTAGAAGCAAATCTGTAGCGAAGCAGGGGGGCTATCAGAGGTGTAGCCCTAGTTGCCACATGCTTGTGCCCCATCGAGCTAGTTATATATATATATAATACAAAAGCAATCCTAAACACGTGTCACATTGTCAGGAAGTTTCTAGACATGGCACATTAAGAAGTGATGTAAAAAGAGGCTTGGGAACATGGCGCTCTGCCCGTCCCAAAGCCTGTTTCCGCCAAGAATGGGCGAGGAAAACTTTTTTCTTTATATATATATATATATATATATATATATATATATTGTTGTAGAGATATATATATATTGTTGTAGAGATATATATATATATACAGTAAAACCTCTCTACAACAATATTATACGGACTGAGAAAAATTATCGTTGTAGGGGTTTGATTGTTTGTTTGGCTTTTTTATGGCGCAAGAGCATCTGGGCTATACTGCGCCAAACATGGTAAAATCAAAGACTGTAGTAAAAGCCAGTACTTTTTAAAAATTTAAAAACGTGCGTATGGTCAGCATGGTCATTTAAAATGTCAGACAGTGATGAAGAGTTAAAAGTAAGAGTGCGGGCAAGTCTATAATAGGGGCATTGAGTTAAAATGTGTAAAACACTCATGGGTTCATTGCACACTTGGCAAATTGGTGCTGGTTCGTTGTAGGGATTTATCGTTATATCGAATATCGCTGTTGGGAGGTTTACTGTATATATATATATATATAGAACAATCCCCGGATACCCTGCGTCCTACACCCCCTTTGCCTTATCCCAGTTACCCCTTCTTCCTGGCTACAAGCTTAAATAGAAGATAAAGTAACTTATGTCAGTCGAATTTTAATGGCGCAAGGACAGTGGGGGTCATGCTGAGTCAAAAGATGTAAATAAAGATAACTTATGAAGTTACA
This sequence comes from Dysdera silvatica, assembly GCA_006491805.2. Taxonomy (NCBI): domain Eukaryota; kingdom Metazoa; phylum Arthropoda; class Arachnida; order Araneae; family Dysderidae; genus Dysdera; species Dysdera silvatica. The sequence goes on along the minus strand of QLNU02015003.1, from coordinate 121,092,459 downwards.
GTTAATCGGTATTTAATCCCATAAGTCAATATTTTTAGACAGTTTTTAAAATATTTCCTGCGTTTTCGATAGCGAAAGCTACATTCGTCAGATTAGATTGTTTCAAGCCAGCGATGGAAAACATTCTCTAGAAATGTCAGTCAGTGTTGCCAACGCGCAGCCTATAACGCTGTTGGCCGAGTGAAAAGGGAAATTCTTTGGAACGGTGGCATCGTCTCCTGTTGAAGGGTGTCAAAATCTTTTTAAACAGAGGGGGGGGGGCGGTCGGGCACGAAAATTTCACCTTCATTGGCTAGACAATATTAAAAACAACTTATTCGTCACAAATCCCTTCGTATAATCCTTAATACCCGCAGTTGGTCTAAGAAGTCTAAATTTTGGAATACTGAGTGTAAGAAGAAGAAAACTTTGCTTTTTCCAAATATAAATATTTCGAACAAAAATAATATATATTTAATATGTAATATGAAAACCATTTTCAATTAAATTTTATTTAATATATATATTATCCTCCTTCAGTTTGTCTTTTTTATGTAATGTTCCGTTTGCAAATATTTTAGTTCCCATTTCCGTTCCAAAGAAGGCGGAAAAGGTGACAGTGCACACGATCAGAAAGTAAATATTTCGCTTTTTAAAAAAATTATAAGAAACAGAAATCATCGCCTAAATAAAGATCTATTATACCTATAAAATAAATCGATATTTGTAGCGTGATTTCTGTTTTTCCCTCAATTCTTCAAAAAGGAAATCGGTTTCTAATCATATGTACACTCAGTACCGTTTATCATGCATACACGTAAGCTTATATACTAATTAATATGGTGTGTATATAATATACTCATGTTTGTAAAAATTGCAACACCATGAAGGACTCGTCCGAATTGAATGAAATTTAATGTACAAACGACCTGTGTTGATACAAATAAACGATTAAAATTACAAAGCAAAAAAACAATATTACATGTCGAAAATCAGTATTTGGTGAAGCCACCACGCGCTGCAATAAGTGATGCTATACGACGTGGCATGGAATCAAACAGATGTTGAATGTGTGCCTGAGGAAGAGCATTCCAGATTGCTTGTATGCGACCCCAAAGTTCATCTGTAGTAGCTATGGGACGAGGATCACGAGCGAGACGCCGACCAACGAAATCCCACACATGTTCAATCGGCGACATATCCGGCGAATAGGCAGGCCAAGGAAGAAGCTGTATCTGTTGTGATGAAAAGAAGTCTTGAACATTCCTGGCAATATGTGGGCGGGCATTGTCCTGTTGAAATACAGCTCCGGGAATGCCTTGAAGGAAGGGAACAACTTCGGGCTCCAGAACTTCATTGATGTACCGGTTGCTGTTAAGATTACCCACAATTCGTAGCAGCTGAGATCGTCCATGATACGCAATCGCACCCCAGACCATAACGCTGGGGGTTCGTCCATTATGACGTTGGATAATGCACTCCGGAAGGTGGCGTTCACCGGTATAGCGTCTAACACGGATGCGGCCATCACTGTACCCCAAATTAAAGCGGGATTCATCAGAAAACACCACTTGTTGCCAATCAGCACGCCAGTCTCTATGTCCATGAGCCCATTGTAGCCGCAGGCGCCGATGGTTTTGCGTCAGGAGGATCCTGTATAAAGGAACTCTTGCACGCAGTCCACGGTGCAGTAGACGCCGACGAATTGATGAAGCACACAATGATACACCTGTAGCAGTGCACCAACGTTCTGCCAACTGTCCAGATGAAGCAAAACGGTCCGTCACCGCCATGCGGACCAGGTGTCTATCATCCCGTGCTGACGTCACCTTTCGGCGTCCACTCCCGGATTTCCGAGTTGTCTGGTTCTCTTGAACCCACTGCTTCCACACTCGCATCACTGTGCTGCTGTTACGCCCCATACGAGCTGCTATTGCACGATAAGAAAACCCTCCTTCACGAAGGCCGATCATTCGTCCCCGTTCAAACTCCGTAACTTGCTGAAATGTCGCCCTCTTTCGTCGTAGAGGCATAGTGACGTCTCATGTAACGTTTACCACTAGCAGATAACCATACACGCCCCGCTACAGCCCTCTATTTATACGGATCCATCAGCAGTTCAGAGGGCGCTGCTCAGCCCATGCATACGCGATGACTCTGAAATTCTAATCATTTGAATAGCATACCCTAATTTGCATTTCCTGAAAGTTTCAGCTCAATCACATGATTCCTTCATGGTATTGCAATTTTTACAAACATGAGTTCATAAAAAAAAAAAAACCACACGGAATATCGTGGCCTTTTGCAAGTAAAATCAGGGTAGTCTTTTGAAGTTAAAAAATTACACGGATTACAATGGCACTTTGTCAAGTAAAATCGTGGTAATCTTTTTAGGTTAAAAGACAACACCTATCATCTTAACCTATAGGTGAAAAAAGTACCCGGAGATTTTATATATATATATAAAACTACGATTTAGCAATATCCAATTTAAGGATTTTCACGATTTAACGCATGATTTTATTGATACAGAATGAGTACCACTGAGTCCAGTGTCATATTTTCCTCGATTTATCGATAAAATTTCGTCATTAGCCTGCAGCTGCAAGTAGGATTTCAGTTATAAAATTAACCATCGTCAGAAAATCAATTTCGATTGAGTAAACACAACGGAAGAGAATGCTGGTTTACAGTGTATAAAGAAGTACAGTAGCACCTGGTAATTGATCACGTGAATAAAATGATCACTTTCAGAGAGAGAGAGAACTAGTAAGGAATTAGTCATGTCTATAAAAATATTTATTGGGTATGGTGAACATCTATGATGACCATTCCAATACAGTCCCTATGATGGTCACTTTAGGAAGATTCGATTACATTTACTGCGTTTTGTCCTCAACGGGGATCTTGTCGGTGTGCTTTAAAGGATCCAAAAAAGCAATATAGAATACAAAATTCCCAAGGAAAATCGAAACAAATACCAATCAAAGAGATTTTTCTTCGAAGTAGTGATTACATATATACTTGTGTTTTATGTTTATTAAAATTAACATGTATTTTTCAACACCCTGGTGAGCATTTTATAATTTTCCTTTTCGATAATTTCGTGTTTCAGTTCAGATCAGTAGCTAACCCAGAATTCTTGCTTGGTAAAAATCCAATTTCTAAAAAATTATTTTGTTTTTAATGTAATCGTTGCTATTTTTTGACGTATTTTATACCAATCAATCAATATTGCTCTCTCCAATACACAATTATACACACTCAAATACATTGTACTGTTATACATGGGTCGTGGTTTGGTAGAAGACACGAGAAAAAAAAGCGATATAAGGGCAACTTGGCTCGGGGGCCCCCCCTCCGCCTTCCGTCACAAGTCTCGGCCCCCCCCCCCATACTCTGACTCATTTGCAAATTTTTTCCACATAATGATTTTTTTCATTCTAAATTAAGTAAAATCTCGATAGTCAGTCAACTCTTCTGAGCACATTTAATGATGCAAACTCGTTCGTGGGGTGTTGTCCCATTTGCGTACATGTCAAAAATTTTTCCAGATGCGTACAATAGGAAAAAATGAGCCAATAGTTACGGTTACTATCATTTGGCTACCAATTTGGCTACCATTTTAGCGGCACATAAATATAATCCCTTATTTCTATATTGTATTTTTGTATAAATGAAAATTTTTACAATTATTTTCGGTCACAGCTTTATCCAGACTTCGGACTGGTGGGTTAGTGCTATTTAAAATTTACATAGATAGTACAGTCGAACCTCGTTAAGACGAACACGCTTAAGACGAATTACTTTTAATACGAACAGATTTTCTGTTCCCCTTGGTGTTCGTCTTAAGGAGGCTTGATTGTATACAGTATATTATACATTTATAAGGAAAAATTACAAAGTAAATTAAAGAATCAATTTTTTTAAAATTATTAAACGTCAATATGTCAGAATACGTAACAAAAGTTGAGTATCAGAATTACTGTAATAAATATATATCAGAATTACTGTAATAAATATATCAGAATTACCGTAATAAATATGTCAGAATTACGTAATGCCATGTCAGAATTACTGTAATAAATGATGTCAGAATTACTGTAATAAACATGTCAGAATTACTGTAATAAATATGTCAGAATTACCGCAATAAATATGTCAGAATTACTGCAATAAATATGTCAGAATTACTGCAATATGCCGAATTACTGCACAAATATGTCAGAATTACTGTAATATGTCAGAATTACTGTAATAACATGTCAGAATTATTGTAATAAATATGTCAGAATTATTGTAATTAAATAAATGTCAGAATTACTGTAATAAATATGTCAGAATTACTGTAATAAATATGTCAGAATTACTGTAATAAATATGTCAGAATTACTGTAATAAATATGTCAGAATTACTGTAAAAATAGGCACGTTAATTTAAAAGTTAGGAAACGTCTTCCGTATTTTTTAAATTTTAACGTTTAAAAAATATCAATTATCAAAAAAATACTATTCTCAATCATAATTATAAAGCAACAATTTTTATCAACGTTTCTTAGGCGTAGTAATATTAACGCCGATGTTATGGCGTGGTTAGATGGTGAAACGTTCACAAAGAAAAGAAGTGGCTTTGCGTTCGTGCGGAATTGTGCCCCGCTGGACGCAAAAACATTTCTTTCTTCGCGAATGTTTCACCATTTACCCACGCCATAACATCGGCGTTAATATTACTACGCCTAAAAAAACGTTGATAAAAATTGTTGCTTTATTTAATCTGCGTAGTGTTCGACTTATATAATCATAATTAAGTTATTTATCCGATTTTTTTTTAATAGATACTCAAATAAACACTTTAAATGGAGATACGTTTCACTAAGAAACGCAGGCATTAAATCGCCATACTCTCTTTCTTTTAAACATATTTACTTCACTCTCATTGTGCTTCCCCCTCCCCCCCCCCGCGCACTTTGTACGCATCTGGGATGTACGCAAATGAGCTATAGTCCTTTGTAGAGATCTTCAAATAAATCTGAATTCGAAACACTAAATAGTGTTTCGAATTCAGATTTTTTGAAGACATTTTAATAATGTTGTTAAAAAGCTTCAGCCCAAGAAAATGCCGGAGACCCACTGCGCAAGTGGATGCGCCACGGGTTCCGATAACTATGTTTCCCCGATTTAACGGATTCTTCGATTTGACGATTATTTTCACTAGTCCAGTGAAATTCACTAAATTGAGGCTTGACTGTACATACAAAAGTGGGAAGTTAAATTGTATTAGCCTAAGACCATCTTTCTCAACCCCCCTCCCTTCAAGTCGTGGGCCCCCTTTTTATAGTAGCCAAGTAATTCGCGACCCTCTTTTATAGTAACCAAATAGTTTGCGACCCCCTCTGTCCGTCTCTGCCACATTTGGCATAATGAGAGCGTTTTTAACATAACAAATAAAACACATTAAATATAATATTCTATATTTTATTAATATGTATTATGTTAATAATGTATATTATAATTATAAAGTTACCAACCATTAATTGAATATTGTAATGTAGCCATGTTGAAATAAAAGAGCGTTGAAACATATTATTATTATGAAATTCCTTATAAAAATAATGGCAATTAAATATAGTTGCAACGACCTCCAAGAAATCAGCTCGCAACCCCCAGGTTGGGAACCACTGGCCTAGGACTTGTTACTCTACTCAACTTTTTAAATTTTGATTTTGGTTAGACAGTTTTGAATTCCAAACAGGAAATGCTTCAAAATTTACGAAATAGACGTATATCGTCATTCTGAAATGGCATGTTTACGTTTTTGCAAGCAGCGAATAATCTTAATTGGAAAAGAGTAGGTTAACCATTTTGAACCAAGTTCGACGTAGTAGCCACTCAAGTTTTTGATTTGTCCAGCCACTGTAAAACGATTTTTGTAAATTAAGGGACTAAAATTGCTCTGCACAATCATAAAGAACACAAGCGCTGACCTATTTTATTGACTCATTATTCACGTAAAACCTAAAATAATTTGCGACTGAACAAAGTATGGCACAATATACGACAGCGATTATGATAGCGAATTATGTGAAAAGTATCATCAAAGTAACGTCAACATCAGTAGAATATTTTCCTCTTTGCGAAACTGGATTTATGGACAAGGAAACACTGTAAATAGCTTGAAAAACATCTTTAATACATTGAAACTGCTGCAATTAGAAGAAGGGTTTTTTTCCGGGTGGAATAATTTCCACCCGGAAATTACGATTATAAATCCATCCGGTTACGTAAACGTAATTTACGTTATGAATTACTCTTTAACCATTGTTTGCGAAATTAAATTAATTCAATGTTGCCAAAATGTCATTTTTCCTTTATTTGTTGGTATCGCGCAAAACAACAGAAATGTAATCTTTACATTTTGAAAACGTTGAATGCTTAAAATCAGGACCGCTGCGTGCAGATGTGCAAGTGGTGCCTCGTATAAAAAAGCCTAATAAGGAGCGGCGCCATTTCAAATAGTATTTTTTATACAATACATTAAGGTAAATTATTAAAGGTATAAATAATTAAATCTATTAGTAGTCCATAATTAAATCCATTAGTAGTCCATAATTAAATCCATTAGTAATTTATAATTAAATTCATTAATACTCCATAATTAAATCCATTAGTAATTTATAATTAAATTCATTAATACTCCATAATTTAATCCATTAATACTCCATAATTTAATTCATTAATACTCCATAATTTAATTCATTAGTAGTCCATGATTAAATATATTAGTGTCCCTGATTAAATTCATTAATAGTGCATAATTAAATCTAGTAGTTGATTAAATTCTCATAAAGAAAATAATGAGTTTCTGTGCTTGATGAAAGCAAAAAATCATTTTTTTTCTTTGCGAATATTTAATCATCTAATCAAAGGCGTACGCAGAAAGTTCGTAAGGGGGTTATAGACTCAATGGGGGGTTACAGAGCTACAACTCGCATATTTCTATGTTAAATATACAAAATTTCACCGCAATGGGGGGGTACAACTCCCATCAACATCCCCTGCGTACGCCAATGCATCTGATACAAACGTATCATCGGCTATGATGAGAGAATCACTCTGATTAAATGAATTTATTAGTGACCATAATTAAATGAATTTGTTAGTGACCATAATTAAATGAATTTATTTGTGACCATAATTAAATTAATTTATTAATGACCATAATTAAATCTATTATTAGTCCATAATTAAATCCATTAATAACATAATTAAATTCATTAATAGTCTATAAACATTAGCAGTCCGTGATTAAACGTATTAGTGTCAATAATTAATTCCATTAGTAGTCCGTAATTAAATCTAGCAGTTGATTAGATTCTCGCAAAGAAAATAATGAGTTTTTACGCCTGGTGGGAGCAGAAAATTATCCTTTTCTTTGCGAGTATTTAATCATCTAATACAAACACATATTTTGAGAGAATTACTCTAATTAGATAAATCTATTAGTGACCATAATTAAATCCAATAGTAACCTATAATTAAATTCATTAATGGTCCATAATCAAATTCATTAGTAGTCCATGATTAAATATATTAGTATCCATAATTAAATTCGTTAGTAGTCCATAATTAAATGTAGTAGGTTATTAAATACTTGCAAAGAAAATAATGAATTTCTGCGCCTGGTGGGAGCAGAAAATCATTCTTTTCTTTACGAGTATTTAATCATCTGATACAAACACATCATCGATTATGTCGAGAGAATTACTCTAATCAGATAAATCTATTAGTGACCATAATTAAATCCATTACTGTTCCATAATTAAATCCATTACTGTTCCATAATTAAATCCATTACTGTTCCATAATTGAATCCACAGTCGAAAAAAATTTTTGAAATGCAATATTTTCACTCATACATGTGTATATTCTATTTGTATGCTACGGGAGTAAAATTCCTCAACTTCAGTTTTATTTCAATTTTCAAATTCCATTTTATAGAGACACTAAAACCCAACTTGGCACAAAAGTGCCTCTTACCCACGCAGCTACTCTGCGTAAAATAACGTAGCGCAGAAATTCCTAGTTTAAAATAAAACGTCAAAATCGTCACCAAATATCTTACACATCCGAGGAATCATGCGAGGCTATAAATGTTTAACCACACTTTGCAGGGATATATCTAACATGAGTTTAATACATATAAATATTGTATTATAATTCAACATGTTGAATTCAGCCTTTGGTCACCATGCTAGATGGACATAAGTTTCATAACCTCTGTTTTCTTGAGGCAGATTGGCACATGTAGTCGATAAAATGATAAGTAAACAAAGAATTTTGATTTTCTTTTCCTTTCGTTTTACTTTACTTATCGCCGACCTGAAGATCTGCCCTTCCTGCGAAGTGTTCGTCCTTGTCGTTCGGGTGTATGCCCTTTTCCACGTGCCTTTATCTCCACTCGCCACTCCACGTGTCTTTATCTCCACTCGCCACTCCACGTGTCTTGGTTAACAGCAAAGAGAATAGCAAACATTCGTTAATCAATTTAACATCGTGCTTTGTCTGCACATTGCTAAGAAGACGGAACCGTTACCTGCAGGCCCATCTTTCTACAGTATTCTGCACAACAAGTAAAAAATGTATTTCATATTCATTGTTTCCATAGAGACGTACTTGACGAAACAGCTCTACACTTTTACGAGGAGAAATGCTTTCTGTACTTCCATGGATGTTCGCTTCTTGAACATGTGAATAATTTGCATAATTGCTCGTAGCAAAAATTATTTTTAGCAAATCATTCTTTTCTCGTTTCGGCCGTTGCATAATCCACCAAGTAAAGATGACCAACAGCGAAGCGATTTAAAGACAACCAATCGCGAGGTCAATTTTAGTCGATCGCAGTCGCAATTTGTGTTATAAGGTGTGAAAGATGCAAACTTCGTATTAACAAAACCTTCAGTTGTAAGTTACTCGTTTAAAAATATTAGCTATCAAGCTTCGTTGACAATTTTCGGTTGTTTTTATTTTTGGAATTTAAAAATTGCATCGGAAAGTTTCTTGTCATGCATAACTCGTTTTTTGAATAAGGAAATTGATCTAAATAAAAAAAAAATTAGTCGTCATTGCACCGAGGATCGCAAACACTACGAGAAGCTCGAGGGAAAGACTATAAACAATTCAAAAACCGACACACCACAAAATATGTCCCACACTCATTAATGCCAGTTACACAAAAAAACAGAGGCCATTTGGGCTCTGCGATGACCTAAGGATAACGTCATCATTTACAGTTAACTCGCAAGGCCGTAGCCAAGAGTTAATTTCGGGGGGAGGATTCAAAAATATTTCCAAAGTAACGAATGACGACGTGTCTCCTTTATCGCCAACGAGAAAATAGATCCAATGACGTAGGAAATGGGGGGGGCTCATGCCCCATTGGATATCAAAACACATTATTTTCTCTAAGACCGCATCACATAATTTTCTTTGAAGCCACTTGAGTTCCCCCCCTCCGTAAGTTTTGAATTGCTATGTTACTGAAATACATTATACAAAAATAAATGAGGAAATACCAATTTTGTCTTCAGACATAATTGTAATTTTTTGCTTGTAGTCTTGCCATCAAAATCCAATTCTTTAGAATACCCCCTTTTAAAAGAAATGGTTTCTATTTTTTGCTTTCATTAAAGTATCCTCAAATTAATGGTCTGCAAAACGAGATTTTGTGGTCAGAATTTTGATAGTTCAAGATTTGACTTTTCTCCCTCCCTCCCCGTTTTGTAAGTTTGACAAGTAAATATATGTTTTTTTCGTATTTTTGCGATAATATTGTAAATTCTGTTTTGGGAAGGACCAGTCCAAAAATATCCCCCCCCCCCTCCCACGATAGGGTCAGTTTAATCCGGCTTCAATTCGAACGGGGAGAGCGCACAGTAATTAAACACTTTCCTTTTTTTTCTATCGTACTCCGCTCCCTTCTAGTTCGTATCTGTAAACAACAGAGGGTTGGATACTCCTTGAAAGCTTAAGTTCCAGCCAAGCATAATTTCAGCTGGCCTGTGTCATAAAATACAAGAACAAATCTAATGTTTTGCTGGATATTATTGCCCTTCGCAGAGTTAACATAATTTCTAAAACTGGTCAACGCATGAAGACACCGAGCTATGTTTTTTGGAATTTTTCACGCGGAATTCATGTGAATAATCATTTTTGCCACCCATATTATTATCTGAAACTAGAGCTGTTTTTACATAAACGATCAGACTCGTTCAGTGATTCGGTCATTGAACGATTTGGCACGACGTTAGTATGAACTTTGAGAGTTTGTCGTTATAAATTCCAAAGTATGGCATAACTGAAAAATCCATCACATTACCAGTAATCGTGGTAAAACAGTTTTACACATTTACCGATATTGATCCTTGTCAACAAATTGAATCGGTTGTTTGAGAAACCCCATAAGTCAGGTGAGAGCAACTGTTGGGAAATCGAGAAAAACTGTTACAGTGATAACAACTGACCTCTAAAATTATTATTTTCAACAAAATATAATGTTTGGAGCTAAATATAATCTTTGTGATCAATGGAGGTCTTAGAAGACAAATAATTAAATTATTATAGATTTTCAATATCTATTTTCTTATGGGGTTTCTCAAAAATATATATAGGCCTACTTTTGGAAAAAAATAATTATATTCTAAACTGTATAAAATAAAAGGTACACTCAACACACTTCAAAAATGAATTTTAAAGCAAGTAGGAACATTAACTAAATAATAAATAAGAAGAAAAATATTAAGAAGAATGGCATAATTGGCGAAATAAAATTTCTTCATCATTATCACAGTTCATTAGTAACTCCGAACCAGAAGTAGGCCACTGGTGAACCATCTCTTCCTAGAATGCTTGAACGTTTTCTTCATCTGGTATGTATTTTATCAGTTTATTTATGCCTTCAATTTTTTTTTTCTTATTGATGGGGATTTTCCGACTTGGACATAGTGGTTCATTTGGAAGTGTTAGAGGCTGCTTTTTATTGTTTTTTAACCGGAAAATGTGACGGCATAACCCATCAATAAAAGGTTTGGCGATTACAAGGTCCTTATGCTTGAAAGAGTGCTTGCTTGAAACTACATGAACTGCGCGATTTTATAAGCGATTTTCTTATCTTCTGGAACGTTACGCCGATTTGACTCAATGGAAAGCATCGTTTTCTATATAACGTTTGGACAACCACGCTTTTAAGTTAATATAATCTTTCGCTTCTGCTGTTATCACATTAAACCGATCATTCTTAGTAGAATACTTAATCAAAGTGGCATGTTCTATGATAGTGAAGATGCGATACAAAATTTTTATTTTTTAAACTGCGAAATCTCGATCGCAGGGTAAAAATGGAAGTCCCGGATTGGGAAGTATTGTTCAACAGCTTCAAATGTTCTCCGGAAAACTAAAGCGGAACACATTCTAACAAAGGTGCGATTCTTACTTTGTGCCCCAAACCCGCCTGTGAGAAAATGTACAAGTGCTTGATCGATCCCATTTTCGAAGAAAATGCATGCAGAAGAAATGAACATGGTTTGGTCCTTTCGTTTCATTCCCTTCATGGTACAGGAAGAAAGTGACACGTTCATTCCCAAGAATCTAAATTTAAAACGCATTAACAGTTAACTGGTGGATACAAAATAATATCCTACCTATATGACGAAGCTGAAGGAACTGGTGTCTGCAGGGGGGGAGGTGTTGATGAGGGCCGTAACACCTATTGCAATGAAATTTTGTATATTTAACATAGCAAATGTTAAATGTAAATGTTGTAGCTCTGTAAATCCCCCCGCCACCACCATTAAGCCTATAGTCACCCTTATGAATTTTCTGCATATGTCTATGGTTGAAGGTTTTGCATGAAATTGACAGCGATGGTAACAGTACATTCATCTGTTTCTATTTTCTCGGAACTAACTTCCATGATTAATGAAAACTTTTTCGAATGATGCAAATGAACCATTTTTTTCAGCTGTGGCACCTCCTTTGGCAATATCATTCAAAAATGAACTCTAGAGTTTGACAGAAATTTCTTCACACAAGCAACAAGTGTTCACTTGTAGTGTGCCGAAAGACAAGATGAAATTTCCCTTAAAAAAGTTCGCACCCCTCGGCGCCAACGATGCAGGCGTGTATTCGAGAAACCCCATAAATCACTGACTTATGGGGTTTCATAAACGCAAACTTCCATACGGGCCAACGAGGTGTGCAGTGACCTGATTCATGGGGGATGTTGCTTCTAAAATATGAGTCTATCTTCGAAGAGTAGATTTTTTTAAAAACTTGATTTCTACAAAAAAAAAGTGACTTATGAGGTTTCTCAAACAACGGATTCAATTGTTGAACGTATAAAAAAGTCCACCAAAAATATATAATAACTTAAAGTTAATTTTAATTTTCTCCACCGTTATTTAAACCCAAACAAATTTTTCTAAAATAGTACAAAGGAAAATTTTTTGATCAACAATGCCTAAACTAAACCTTCAATGAATAGGAAACAAACATTTAAAATAATGTAATTCTGTACTCCACTCATTAAAGAACCATTTCAAGATACCTTTTTCGTTGACAGGAATTTTAAAACACTCACCAAAAGTTCAGAGTTGCCTTCAGCGTTGAATGGAAGTTCCCTATCTGACGAAGTTAAAATTTTGCAGGGCAATTCACTGGCGAAAAACTAAAAAAGCAGATATGGTTGTTTTTTTCTCCTAAATGCTAAGGCCGTTCATGAAAGGAAGCAACAGGATTTATACTGACGCAAAATTGGAGGACCATTTTATCAAATTTCCTCGTAACCGACAAAATGACCGCTGAAAAACAAGATAAAACTGGCCAAACTAATGGGTATCCTTGAAATTTTCCGAGATTGTATATAACTGCGCAAAATTCGTTATCTGAATAAGATATAATCGTGCAATACAATCTTTCCTTAACCCGAGGGCATTTTCATATTTAGCAACGCGCTTAATTTGAAAAAATATCCGGCCGAAAAATTTGTATGTCTCATCGTCTTTTCCTCACTTATTCTCGAAGTTTTTCATGTTATAAGAACTAATATATGTGTGGTAATAATAGGGAATATATAATGTTATAGGAAATATGTTAATGTTGAAAGCAGTTTTGCTGGGAACAAATGGATTAAAATTTTCCACGTCATTATTATTATTATTCAATGTCTTTCTTTCTTTTTGGTTTTACGGCTCAAAGACTACAGTGGTCATGCTGCGCCGGGACCTACAGTTTTCCGAGGAATCCGAACCTCTTAAGGCCTGGGGAACCAAACCCCGGACTACAGTGAGCAGTGCGATCTTTATGAGATCTCTGAGTAAGCGTTCTTTTTGCACTGCTGGGAGTCGAACCCGGATTAGCGGCGCACTAGGAGAACGCGTTACCACACTGCGCCACCGCAGGGCTATTATTCAATGTCAGTTCGTACGCTGTATCTGATTTCTTTCGTACAAGTGCCAAGACTTTTCTAGGTATTTAACATTGTTCGTACTATAACTTTTAACTCTTCATCACTCTCTACCATTTTAATCGACCATGCTGACCACCCACACGTCTTTGACTTTTTATTGAGAACTGGTTTTCATAAAAGTCTTTGATTTTATGATGTTTGGCGCAGTATAGCCCAAATGCTCTTGCGCTATAAAAGTCCAAACAAACAAATTTTCTAGGTGACCTTCAATGATTGAAGATAGTTTATGGTGATTTGGAATAATACCAGAAGCAGAGCCGGGTTATCGCATTGATAAACAATACAGATGTCTGGGACCCACTTTTTTAGAAGGCCCGATAGGGTGAAGACCCATCGCTATTTCAAATCGCTGCCAATCACTAAAGCAGTAATTTTACCGCGGCGCGAATTTTCCGCCACGTTGTCCGTGAATTTTAGAGTCTTTTGTATATACGTTGCATGTGCAAATACGAGGGCGAATCAGAAAGTCTTTGCCCCTATTTTTTATTAGCCAAAATAAGGTACATACAGGTAATTACAAATATACGTACTATTCTACGTACCTTACACTATTTTTCCACATAGTCCCCACACCGGTTCAGACATTTGTCCCATCGCAGCACTAAATTTGAGATGCCCCTGTGGTAGAATTCGTCCGGCTGACTGTGGAACCACCGTCGGACTGCTGTCTTGGCTTCATCGTTGCACGTGAATCGCTGTCCTGCCAGGAACTTCTTCAGCGGACCGAAAACGTGGAAATCACTAGGGGCGAGGTCCGGACTGTATGCAATCAGAACCGCCGACAAGCTCCGGTCATTTCACTGGGAGAGTCTGGACCACCCACCATACAGTCCGGACCTCGCCCCTAGTGATTTCCACGTTTTCGGTCCGCTGAAGAAGTTCCTGGCAGGACAGCGATTCACGTGCAACGATGAAGCTAAGACAGCAGTCCAACGGTGGTTCTAGAGTCAGCCGGACGAATTATTACCTGTATGTACCTTATTTTGGCTAATAAAAAATAGGGGCAAAGACTTTCTGATTCGCCCTCGTATGTTACCTGTACCGACTTTAGTTTCGAAGTTTCAAATTTAAATTCCAGAAAGGATATAGAGATCATTTTCTTTGGTCCCAAGATCCTCGTTATATACACAGTAATTATATACACTCGTTATATACACTCGTAATTACACAGGCTTAACTTACACTATAAGGGGCCCGAGAAAAGATTAACTAGATCCCCACGAAACCTTAGTCCGGCCCTGACCGGAATCACAACTTTCGGAATCGATGACAGAACTTTTTATCCATTTTTGAGTGTTTTGAGGTAATTTTCCCCAAATTCGTGAATTACCCCAATGCATCCACTACAATAATAATGACTAGAAATATCCTTCGACCTCTCTTTGCAAATCTTTGTAATTCGCGAACTTTTCAATATCTTTTTCATCGGTATTATTATGTTTTATGTTCTTACACTCAGCGGTATAGGCTCGAGAGAAACAGAGCCAAGAAGTAAAGCCTATGCTTATAGATTATTCGGATGTTGAGAAACTCACGGACTATTCAACTTGTGTCGATCGTGGTCTTCTGTAATTCGACGTAAATGTTAAGCCAACCTTCATTAATCCTAGGTTCCTGGGCAGTGCTGGATTAAGGTTTACATGGATCCTAGGTCGGAAGGGTATAATGGGCCCCCTTAAAGAATGTGGTCCTGGCAATATTTAGTCAATAAATTATGCGTTTTTATTTGAAGTTCATTATCTTCAATACTATGATTATAAGCCATAAACATTTTTCAGACGGAACTTTTCCAGATTAAAATAACTCTTAAGCTTAAAACACACCGAGTCCCTTAAAGGCCTCTTTGGGGCCGCTAAAACCGAGAGGCCCTAGGTCCGGACTGTGGCTAACAAAATAATAAGTTCATCAGTTATTTCCATATGTCATATCAGGAAGTCTGCTACACCAACAACAACCCTCCAAATTTCTTAACACACCCACCTAAAGTTTAATGTTTATATACCCGCTAAATATTCAAATTACAAGAAAGGAAATAAAACATTGCGCAAATTATTTTTCTATACTTTTTCTGCATATGTGTACTGTGAGGATCTTTTTATATGCAACAATTTTTCGAAGAAAAATATGGATAAAGATACCAAGGGGGGGAAAGGAACCACAGGAAGTAAAATCCTGCCACCTCAAAAATTATCAACTGTCTGTGAATGGACTAAATGTCTGAGAAAAAATGCTTGAATTTTGTTTTCCTCCGAATAAAAGAATGAACTTTTTTATATAAATATGGAAGAATTATTTCATTGCTGTTGAATATTTTATTTCGTTTCTTTTCTGGTAAGTACATTTTTAAAAAAAAATTAAAATTTTGAAGGTAAATTTGACATCCCTCCCAACATAATTTGACACTTCCCAACAAAGTTTGCCCCCCCCCCCCTACCAGCTAATATTCTGGCAGACACCTTGTGTCATATATATATAGACTCACGTTTGAGTGCAATCATTTTTGTTATGTATGTGATCTGTATTTTTTTTAAACAAGAAGAAAAGAACACTAATAAGCAGTTGCAGATGGAGACATAGCCTCACGTCTGGCAGAACACGCTTTACAACACGGACACGAACCCGACTGGGACTCAACAAAAATACTACACCGTCACATCACAAACAAGAATAGTAGACTCTTCTTAGAATCTTGGGAAACTTACAAACTACACGGGAAAGCCATTAATACATCACAACCACTTCCAGAAACTTACAAACAACTCTTACTCTGAAATGTATGGGACATCCCCAAATTAGGTAACCCGCAGTGTGGGTTTCTCATTGGTTCCCACTGGGTTTTTCCATTCTGCGGGACTACTCTGATGAAGGGTTTTCCAGAAATTTCAAGTATAAAAAGAGACAGAAACATAACATCGTCATTACTCCTGATGAAGGACTGCTGCTGATGCGTCCGAAAGCTTGAGTGATCTTTTTCATTGCTATTTTACCAGTGTTTAACCTTTTGTATGTAAAACAGCAAAATCCGACCAAAAATAAAATTTCGAAACAGTAATAAAAATGACTGTTACATTTCCGCGCATTGTGTAAATAAACAATAGAGATTTACATTGTACATAGAGAATTACATTAGCATTTAAGATTACATTATCCACAGGTCATAAAATGAGCAGTCATTTTTTCGCGTAAAAAAATAAAAATTCGCGGTACCGTGGGTAAAATATCGAATTTCATGAGTTTAACACTACATAGCAATAAGAAAATAATAATAATAAATACTGGTTTCAAAGCAGTGATATATATAACTGTTGCGTTACTAAGATTAAAGCATTGTATAATTTTGAATTGCTCTATCCGCATACCATACGCTGAAAAGACCAACTACGGATACTAGCGGGCTCTGTGTGGTAGTTTTTTCTTTCATATGTATGTTGCGATAGCACTATGTAATGAATGCTGCAAAACAGATGTGTGCAATAACTTTTATTGCAATCATACAGCAGATCGGTGAAAGCCAGGAAGAAAGGTCCAACTGGGGCAGGGCAAAGTTCATATGGGGCACAGGTCACCTGGAGAATTTTCTATATATACACATACAGGGTGTTCGGTTACCACGTGTACAGACTTTAAGGGGTGGTAGGGTATACCAAAATAAGTAACACGTGTTTTTCTTTTTTTCGGAAGAGGTTTCCTTACCGAGTTACGACCCAAAAATTATTTGATGGATGGAAATTGGAAATGTTGATGCTACTACCAATCTGTACATGTGGGCTGTATTTTTTCGATTACGTGTTCTACCACACTGAATATTAAAGAAAATGTCTTTTTTTATTCGTTTCCGTCGATTTCTCCATCAGGCTCGATGCATACATCTTATGGAGGCTGTTGTTTATCGACTGAATTGTGTTTGTGCTTATAATCGTACATAAACCATGTCTGTTTTCTCAACTTTTTTCTTCGCTACTAGAAAACGAATAAAAAAGGACATTTTCTTTAATATTTAGTATGGTAGAATACGCATTCGAAAAAATACAGCCCACATGTAGAGTTTAGCACCAACATCAACATTTCCCGTTTCCATCCACCAAACGATTTTTGGGTCGTAACTCGGTAAAGAAATCTCTTTCGAAAAAAAGAAAAATCGTATTACTTATTTTAGTATACCCTACCACCCCTTAAAGTCTATACACGTGGTAACCGAACACCCTGTATA
>QLNU02015003.1:121041049-121074648 GCA_006491805.2 Dysdera silvatica | reverse complement strand
GCTGTTACAAACACTGGAGATCCAGAAGGGTATGTGGTGAATCGTGTGTTGACACCGTCGTTCTATAGAATCAAAGGAAGACGGGGTCATCGAAAGGATTTTGGAACTCAAACGGATATTAATTATGGGAAATGGATTGGAGACGATGAAACTACCGATCATAGGTAACCTCAGGTTTGAATATATATTATATATATATAATAGATGTATAATAATAATAGATATATATGGAATAATAGATATATATGGAATAATAGATATATATGGAATAATAATATATATATCATCATCATATTCAACCATTATCTATCCACTGCTGGATGAAGGTCTCTCCAAATGCTTTCCACACAAGTCTATCCTGAGCAATTCGCTTCCACGTCACCCCAACCTGTTTTCTTATTTCATCCACCCATCTAGTTTGAGGACGTTTTCTAGGTCTTCGGTGGTCTCTTGGAATCCAGTTCAGAATTTCTGTTGTCCATCGTTGATCAGTTCTTCTTGCAATATGCCCAGCCCATCGCCATTTCAGCCCTTTTACTTTAACAATGATGTCCTCTACTCTAGTTTGCTCTCTCACCCAAGTGTTTCTTTTTCGATCTCTCCTAGTTATTCCAAGCATGCACCTCTCCATGCTCCTTTGCGTTGTCTGTAACTTTCGTATTGCTCCAACTGTTAGACTCCATGTCTCTGATCCATAAGAGAGGACTGGCAATACACACTGGTTGAAGACCTTTCTTTTTAGACACAAAGGCAATTTCCCCTTCAGGATAAAACTGTTTCTTCCAAATGCACTCCAGCCAAGTTTAATACGTCTGTTGAGTTCTTTCATAATGTTGCCATCCATTGAAATCAGCTGGCCAAGGTAAATATATGAATCAGCAATTTCTAGCTCAATGTTGTCAACTTGTATTTTTGTTTCCTCTACGAAATTATTGAACATGATCTTAGTTTTTTGTAGGTTCATCTTGAGTCCAACTTCTTTACTTCTAGTTGAGAGCTCCTGTACCATGTCTTGGAGTTCTAATGGGTTCGTTGAAAAAATAACAATGTCATCAGCAAACCGCAAATGATTTAAATATTCACCATTTATTTTTATTCCCTTGTTATTCCAATTTATCTGCTGAAAAATCATCTGTAAAGCTGAAGTAAAAAGTTTTGGAGAAATGGTATCTCCCTGCCTCACCCCTTTGCCAAGTTTGATAGTTTTGGTATCTTTATGTAACCGAAATTTTGCACTTGCATTTTTATACACACGTTTCACCATGTCAATGTACACATCCTCAATGTCTGTTGATCTTAAAGAGTTGATGACTGCTGATGTTTTAATAGAGTCAAAGGCCTTCTCATAGTCAATAAATGCCACACACAATGGAAGTTCATATTCATGTGTTCTTTCAATTAATTCTCTTAATACTTGAATATGGTCCACTGTACTGAATCCACTTCGAAATCCAGCTTGTTCTCTTGGTTGAGCTGCATCTAATTTTTTCTGCAGGCGATGTGTTAGCACTTTTGTGAAGATTTTATAAATAGCAGGTAACAAGCTAATTGGTCGGTAATTTTTCAAATCCTCTTTATCACCTTTTTTATGCAAAAGAATTACTGTTGCAGAATCCCATTGGTTTGGTATGTTACCGCTGTTAAGACATTTGGTAAAGAATTTTGCAAGTATGTCTTCTACATATTCTCCAGCTTCTTTTAGGATATCTAATGTAATACCATCATCACCAGGGGCTCTTCCTTTCTTCATACTTTTTATTGCAAATGAAACTTCTTCTTTTAAGATTTTAGGAGCTGTTCCTTCGACTATTTCAATGTCTTCGTTTAATCCACTGTTACTTTCGTATAGATTTTTGTAGAATTCTTCAACTCTTCTAAGTATTTCTTCCCTATTTCTTGTTACGGTGCCATCCTCTCCTTTTAATGCAATGATGTGTTTCTTCCCAACAGATAAACTTCCTTTAACAACCCTAAGGCTCTTGTTATTTTCAATGGCTTTCCTTACTAGCTCACAGTTGAATTTTCTTATGTCTTCTTTCATGCTTTTGCGCAGAGTTTTACAAAGTTCTATGTACTCAATCCTGGAACTGGTATTTTGATTGTCCACCTTCATATCTCTTCGCCTTTTCATGAGCTGTTTCGTCTTCTCAGATAATTTGCTATTGTGCTTTTTACAGGTTACACCACCAATTTCCCCAGCAGTTTCAACTATTGTCTTAACAATGTTTTCATTTGCTTCTGAGATGTCAACTTCTTCAATAAGTCCTTCCAGTGCAGAAAAGCGATTTTTTAATTCCAACTTGAATGCCTCGGTATTTACTTTCAGTTTCATTAAATCCACCCTCTTACTTACTTGTTTCCTAATGAGCTTCTGTCGTTCTAATTTAGTATTTAAGTGCACTTTACATCTCACCATTCGATGATCACTTCCAGTATTAAATCTGTTCAGTACACTGCAATCTTCAATAATTGATTTCTTGTTTGCCAGGATATAGTCAATTTCACTAGTTCCCCCATTTGGGTGTTTCCATGTCCATTTTCTTTGCGGTTTCTTCTTAAAAAATGAATTCATGATGCTAAGATTTTCAGCTTCTGCAAATTCGATGAGTTGATCGCCACGTTCATTCCTTTCCCCATATCCGTATTTACCAACCGATGTCTCTCCTTGTTCCTGTTGTCCAATTCTTGCATTGAAATCCCCCATGATGAGCTTGATATGTTGTTTCCCTTTGGTGTGTAACTCTTTGATTTCTTCATAAAATTCTTCAACCTCTTCGTCGGTATGGCTTGATGTTGGTGCATATACCTGTACTATTTGAAGTTGGTATCGCTGGGTTAGTTGAACAACGAGCCTCGCTGCTCGATCTGACGTGCTTTCGACTTCAAGAAGGTAGTCTTTAATTCTTTTGTTGATTAAGAAGCCAACACCACTTGTTCTTCCAGTTTCCGTTCCTCTATAATAAAACAAATGTCCACTTTTAAGTTCCACCAACTCTTCACCTTTTCTTCTAACTTCACTGAGTCCTACAATGTCCCATTTGATCTTGTCAAGTTCTTCTTCCAATTCCTGAAGTTTTGCTTCAGAAGCAAGGGATCGTCCATTAAACGTAGCCAAGGTCAATAACAAACGGCAGCCTGGGCCATTCCAGTGATTCTTAGCACCCCCTGCTTTCATGCCACACTGACCGCTGCCTTGATCAGGAGCACTCCAGCACCTTAAAAGGACTCAAAATCACAATTTTTACTTTATTGAATTCAAGTTGAGATTTTCTGTTGTCTTCAAATGCCTTTGTTTCTTTTATTCTGCCTGTTCCTTATTTTAATAAAACTTGCCCACTTTCCACAGAACTCTTGTTACTGATGCTAATTCCTGACATTGTGCACTTATTTTCCCAGAGCCATCTCCAAAGCATCATTCAAGATAAAACGAAGTCAGAAAATAATCAGGGTGTCCAGCAGACTTGCTTACAAAAATTAAAGCACATTTCAATGCTCATCCTTGAAATTTTCAAGCATCTCCTCCATATGATACTATAATGCCATTCCCGACCTGTAGATACAACCACCCTTGCAAGCATGAAAGTAGTAAAGTACATTTTAGAACATGACCGGGGCTCCCACCAGTTCGATCAAAAAAAGCAGAAAAATTTTTAGGAAAATAGCAGAACATTTGTAATGTCAACAAATAGAATTACTATTACATAATAATTTGCTGAAAGCCACAGTCGGCTAGACTTGCCGTTTTAAGTAGTTACGGCTCTCATCCTCAGTGCGATTCAACTGTGAAGACATTGTAGGTTTTTCAAGATCCCATTTGTAATTGGCAGTGTTGTAAAAAGCTTAACTGTTACTTTCTTACGAAAACACAAAACTACCAAGTTATGCTCAAGCTTATTCTTGTCGGACATTTCCGACGAGGTTAAAGTTCGTTTTGCGACTGTTTCTTTTTCAATTTTGTGTAAAGGCAACAGATTTTCACCGGCGAATTAAAAGAGAATTCTTTCACGATATCTGGTTTCATAAAATTTCTCAACACATTCTTTATTCATAAAATTCATCATACGAAATGTAAGTTCCTGTTTATGGCAACACTGTCTTGTATCGTTGACCGCGTCACGAACGGATGCTTGCAGGGGTCCGAAAATTGGGATATTCTGGGCAACTTAAATTTCCATGATAATCCTTTTTTCTCGGTGGGGGGCAGGGAGTTGGTCATTTGTAAATAAAAGCTTGGCCCTTCCCAGGGGATAAACAGTTGAGTAAAGATTGTTTATGTTTATACACACAAACTGTCACCCATGAAATAGGATGGGGGTCGTCCACAAACTAAATTAGGAAATATTCACAAATTGCGTTATTTTGAACATTTTCCATATTTTTAAAATATGACTGTCAATAATGGCATAATGGTAGCTGAAAATCTGTAATGGTTGACATCATTATATTTATCAACTCTCAGATTTGAGTTGTGATGTATTATTTAATACATGTATAATTCGATTTGACCAACCAACCAAAGAGGAGAAAAAATTCCGGACGCAGACCGTAAAATTAAATATTAAACACCAATTGCAAGCCTATTTTCCGACTTCTCTCCGAAGCGTTAAAAATTCAAATACATTTTTCCTGATGGCTGGATACCCTGAGAAGGGAAGGTTCAAGTATTACGTAAGCACCTTTGGGGAGAGAGGGCATTGCTGTTGTGCTTATTTTCCTGTTAGCCCATGTTAATTTTTGCTTAGGAGGGAGAGGGGTATAAAATGGCCAAAATATTGCTTATGTAATACTTGAAATCTCCCTAATAGTTGAAAAGTATGAGAGAATTTCGAGAAATTATTAAATCACTGTTTCTAAAGCCACTTTATTTTCTTGTGCCTGAAACCATAGAGTAATCCCAAAATCGACGTAGTACTGGTTTTCTAACCTATACTGAGGTGGTGCTGTAGAATTCATACAAAAACTGAACATGTGATGGAATAAACAAAGAAATGCTTTCCGTACGAAAAATCGCCAGATCTACTAAACTTTTTACAAAATAACTGAAGCTATTAAATTTGTAAAAAAAAAATTGCCTAACCAACTAAATTTTGGGGAAAAATTGCCAAATCTACTAAAATTTCCTGAAATATTATTCGAATCTACTGGATTTCCGAAAATTTTTTGTTGGTTCAATACGAATGAATAAAAAAAAAAAAAACGGCGGTAGGCGCCATTTCAGCAAAAACGTACATTTGGGAGCAGTTTGGCGCAAGAATTAACATCCCTGTAAACTAGTCCCATAATTATCAGCTGTTGTGTTGGATTATTGTACATCATTTCCAACATCACAAGCTATCTATAAAAGTCACTGTCTGGAAACACTGATCCTAGAACTACACTTGCATCTTTGGTGTTGGGAATTATTTTCTATATGATTAAATTTAACACTCCACGGTTGGGATCCGAACCAGTTCCCCTTCCCACCCCCACAATAGAAAAGAAAAGCAGTCCGTCAAAACCAAACTTGGTTCAAACCAATGGTCGATAGTGGGTGAGCATTTTAATTCCATCGTTGAGAATCGAACCCAGATTAACGGCACTAGTTGAATATGCTACCATGGCACGGCCCAAACCACATTGAGCTGCTGACCTTAACTTTACTCCTGCACAAGGATATACATATACAAACTGACTGCTATAGAGAGAATAGGGCTACTAACCCTGTAGTGCAGAATTCAGACTCACGGGGCTAAAATTAAGTGGTTAGGCTTCAGATCCTTTGTAAAATTGTAGGTCCCTTCCCTCCTGGTTAATAGTAGATGGGTATAAGATTTCATAAGTTATGTCAGCTTATTTAGTGTGCACAAAATAAACTCATCAACACCCAATCAGTTCAAAGACTATGGTTGAAGCAAAGAAATAAACAATGAAACCATAAATTTCATAATCATTTTATTCAAAATATCGATTTAAAAGATGATCAACAGGTCAATAACTAATTATCATTTATATAAATTCTATATAACTGTAGGCCGCTATATATATATATTAAAAAAAAGTAACATGGACTTCTGAATTAACAGGACAATTACATATGCACAGGGAACTCCAAATTAATTAAACGTATAAGAGAAACAATTATATTTAATCACGGCCTAAAATCATCGATAGTTAACCCATGTTACGATAAAAAAAACTGGTAAAGTTTTTAAAATATCTTTCATAATTCATAATCGATGATTCCTTTCATAATCGATATCTTATTTTATAAAACTAATGCTAGTATAATCAATGGAAGAACGAAACTCTGTCTTTCGATTTCGCCTGCAAAAATGTCTTCTTGATGTTATCGAATACTTTACTAGAACTCATAGAGGCATCGATCCATGTGTGGATTCCTTTGCTTTTATAAAAACTTACGAGGGGTTCCGTGTGACGATGATAGGAATCCAATCGTTTCATTAAAGTTTCGGCATTGTCATCTGATCGTTTAATTAAAGGTTCACCCGTAATCTAAAAACACAAAATAATCATTTATTACAGAAGTGCTCATCGAGGGCTAACAATAAGGTTTAACAGAAATAAAATGTTTATTATTAGCAACTTTTAAAAAATCAATAAACAAGTATCAAAAGCAGTAACAGGGAAAATAAATTGAGTTGATCCTCCCTCCCCCAATACTTAATACCTTTGGTTTTCTAACCATTTTAATGTCAGGATGACATAAAATGCTTAAAATAAAGTTTAACTTAAAATAAAGTTTTTGATTTTGGAGAAAAGGAGACTCCGTCCTCATCCTGGATTTGAACCAGGGTCCCTCCGTTGACCCCGGAGTGTCTTGATCGCTAGACCAACGAGGACAGGAACAAAGCTTTCTTTCTCCGTATATAAGGATGTAAGATATTATTACCCTTCTCAGGGATTACACAATTGCCAAATAATTGTCAACACCTAAAGCCTCCAGGGCGAGTTTTTGTGAGTTTTCGGGGTGGGGGGGAATTATTTTTACTCAATAATTTTCGACACCTACATAGAAACAAGCTCAAACTAGATCTGTTTTTGTTTAGGAGAGAAAAAGACGACGTCCTTATCCTGGATGAGGACGGCAAAAGCCACTCCTGTTCGGTGGCCTTTGTTACCCCGTACAGGGAGCAACAATGAATTTAAAAATATTGAAAAAAACAAAACAAAATGGAAATATAATCTAGGAAGTATAACAACGTTAAGTGGACTGTTTGAGGTTATGTTTAAAAATGATTTTAGTGAATTTAACTTAAAAATGTGATTTTGGCGATTAAAGTTATGGACTGTATAAATTTATGACGAAATTATCCTAAATATAAATAAAGGTTTATAAACTTAATTTTAAAACACACATTAAAATATGTATTGTTTGTACTATCATTGTAGTTAAACATATTAAAATATGTGGCCCAAAGCTTCGTCAAAATATGGAATTGATGGCATGAAAGTTAACAATCAAACTCAAAACAGTGTTGCCAGAATCAGAGTCCAAAATTTACTTAGCATAATAGCTTAAGTAGCCCTGAGATACGGTACACTACATAATCCTAGTACTCAAAAACCTTTTTATAGTGAACTGTTGCGACCTCTAGTGGCGAAACTAAGTGTCCAATCATACCACATTTCTCATCGTTTACATACTTACCCAAGATCGAACTGCATGCCAAATTTTACAGCAATTTGATATCTCTGTCTGAGTACTTATTTTTTTTTTTTAAATATTTTGTCAATCCCCCCAATGAACGTGTTTACTGTAAAACCATGATTATCCCAAATAAGGGGGTAGAGAAAACTGGATTCAATCCGGAAAGATGTAATCCAGAAATTTAGTTATCAATGTAAAGAATCTACAACATTTATCTCAAAAGCATGTCTAATTACATATTACTAAATTACTGCATTGATATTGGAAAACGTCACATGTCGCAAAGTATATGTTGTGAATCATGTCTCACTGAAAGATGAGTAAAATGATTCATTGACTGAATCAGTACAAGTCATGGTGTCTTGCCAAATTCTGTTTCACACTTCCCTAACTTATCCCGGTTTATAGAGCGAATCATAATCGATTTCCAGTCGCAAATTACAGTAAACAACACACAATGAAGCATTAAAATTTACATAATCAAAACAAGTTTCAAGATCGTAAAATCAGCTGACACAAACCCTAAAGCCATTTATAGCTCAATTACAGTGAATTTACAAATACAAAAGCTATATTAAAAAATGCATTACTTTACATTAAAAACTTACATTAATTAAATATTTATATTTTCATTGGGCCCTTTTTGAGTTCATTACAAAAGAGTTTAATTATATAATCGCAAAGCTGATGCTTCATCTTTTATTCCATTTAAAAAGCGTATATGCCTAAAGGAAAAGAGACTGATATGGTCACAATCCCTTAAAGAACTGATAATTTTTTTAGGTAAAAACATTTTTTTTTTTTTAAATTTTAGTTAAACAGGGTGTTTCAAATCTAATGAAACAAACACTTTTCATCATAGCATGCATGGTCGGTCCAAGGCAGCTCGTGGTTAGAAAAATAGGGGAAGAGCCTTACCGAATCACCCCCCAAAAAAAAAATTAAATCCTGGCTCTGTCAGTGACATGAACAGAGAGCAGTTTCAAAAATTATTTAATGAGGATTTAGCTATTTTCTGTAAATTAAATTAATTCTTCTGTCCTTTAATGCTGCAAATCTGTCTTATGCATCATCGTAAAAGGGTTTTTTCTCCATAAGCGTCACTAATACATCTTTTTTGAATAGAAATATTCATTAAAGAATAAAGTCTCTCTTGCAAAATAGCATTTATTGAGTTTTTATTCTTTTAAGGCAAAACTCCTTTCCACTGATACACTTGTAGATGGAATTATTAAGACGGGAGAAAACAAATTATAAGCGTCTTTGAAAATTTTTTTATCATAAAGCATTCGAAGAACTTCTTGCATAGATATATTCCTGAATTTTACATCGATATATTCCCGAATTTTACATCGGCACATATAAGACACAGTTCATTTTTAAGGTACTGGGGTTTTTTTTAAACACATCGCTGTATAACTCTTGCAGATTTTCAAGTACTTGGGATGGAAAATGGAAATTAAATTGTTCAAATTTCGTTGTATCGGCAAGACAAATTGCAGTTTTTCACAATCTTGAAATCTTGTGTTTATTGCCGTAAGCATGTGGTCTAAAATTTCAAAATATAGCTGTTTATAATTTTGAGAAATTTTTTCTAGTGAAAGAGCATATTCCCATTTAGATGGAACTATTCCTGTGATTTTCAGCGTGTTTTCAAATATGGTTTTAAAAACACCATCCTCCCTTTTACGGCTTAATAGCTCATGAGTGTATTTTATTTGAGATACTCAATAGTTTAAATTAAGTGATTTTTTTAAAGAATTTCGAATAATATATCAGTAAGTCCAAAAATTTCATTGAATATTACTGACAAAAAACGTAAATTCAAAATCTTTCATATCATTTAAAATCCCCTTTGCAAGTGAATTATTTTATTTGAATGTTCTCTGTCATAAATTCGAATACTTCTTTTAATTTATCCCAATCTTCGATGATTACATTCACTACTTTCGAATTGGAGGACCATCGAGTTTGTGTTATGGTTGGTATGCGTCTTTCGGAATTTGATGTAAGAACATAAGATCGCTTCACCGAGTGATGAAGAAGCGAAGAAATGCCACTGAGTGAGGCTTGCAAAAAATATTTGACACTTAGAAATGTTAGAAAAACTTTGCTGCAAAACAAAATTGAAGCGATGTGCCAGACAATGGACAAAAATGGCTTGAGGAGCTTCATCTTTGACTTTTTTCTGGAGTCCATTCAAGTGTCCAGACATTACACTGGCCCCATCATAACACTGTCCTATTAATCTGTGGTGGTAATCAAATGAATCCAAAATTTGGTCCAGCATTTTGTACAACTTTTCTGACGTCCTGTCTTCGCTCACATCATAGAAACCCAAAAATCGCTCAACTAACATGCCTTCACAATTTACAAATCTTAATATCAAGGAACACTCGGAAGTTTGATTTATGTCAGTGGTGTCGCCCACTTGAATAGAAAAAACGTAGTCTCGTTTATTTCATCTTTGACGTGATTGTTTAAATAATCGGAAATACATTCAATCATTTTATTTTGAATAGTTTGGGAGTCACCAGTGAAGATGTTTTTAATCTTTTTGTAATGATTTTGAATTTCTAAGTCTTTTTTTACGATCAACAACCTTAGCAATTCCTTGAAATTTCCACGATTTATGGAGTCACTGCTTTCATCATGTCCCTGGAATGCCATTTCTTATTTGCTCAAATATATTACTTCATCAATCACTGTTTGTAGAAACAATCTATTCAAACACACGCTTTCATTGAACTGCACTTTAAAAGGCCTAGCATTCTCCCTCAGGGTATTGGTAACCGTGTTCTGATTTTTTTAAAAACTTTTTAGCATTAATTCACACTTCAGATGTTCAGCAGAATCATCGTGCCTATAAAGTATTTAGTGTTATGTTTAATCCACGAATCCGTCTTTATTCCGAACAGAATGTTTATTACTAAAAAGCAAGCACTGCCAGCAGAATAATCTTTTTAAGGTTTTCATTTGAGTAAACCCCCACTCTTTAAAACTAATATTGTATGACTTACCGCTCTTCTTAATTTCTTTTTAGCAATAGTCGTCAATAAATCCGTTGGACGTGCTTGACATAATACGTCCTTTTTGTCTTCGTCTTTCCACCAGCTAAACGGAGTTTCCAATAAATTACACATGATATCATTAATTGGATTCATTTTGTCTGAAAAATCGAAAACAAAATCACTGCACCACTTTATGTATATTCGGCAGTTTCGATGCGACTGGCTAGGCTTTTTGACGCTAAAGCTCTCACTGTTAGTTTTCTGTGTTCGCTGCTTGCAATGGGAAGCGAGGAATATCTGCTTTTTTGGATTTAAACAGGCAACCCTATACATGAAGACAGAATCGCGTTTCTAGACTTTTTCTGTCTTCGGGCCGAGAGTCCAAATACTTTTCGGCTTCTAATGGTGTTGGTTAGCGGTCATGGCAACCACCTTGATTACAGAATATGTGGAGATAGTTTTCGCCAAAAACTTCCTTGCTCAGCTATCGCCATCTACAGTCATAAATATTATTCGATATTTTCCGTGTACCAAATAACGATTGCTGTGAAATAAAATTTGTTCAGGTAATAAAATTGTTAATTGTTTAGGTAGGCACGGCAGAGGTCTTTTGTAGAATGTTGGTCCACACTCCTTGAAGAACCGTCTTCATTCACCCTTCTTTCTTAAGGGCTTGCTACGGGCTTTCGGTTGAATTGAAGACAATTGGTCGAATTTGCGACCCAGTTCAGGACTTGTATACGAATTTGGCGAAGCCAAGCAGTGATATAATGTGCCATATGCGGCTTTGGGAAATCTTGCTGAACGATCGTATTGAGGACAAAGTCGAACCACAGAAGGCAAGAAATACTGTTAAAAATTTGAGTGGAAGCATTGTGCAATGAGAGTTTCCTCACACAAATTATTTTGGAAAATTTATAAATCGTAATTATTTTAGCAATTTATAAATCGTAAAAATAAATAATAATAAGAAAATGAATTTTACGTAAAAATATCGAAATGTACGCATATGAAATACTAAAAAAGAAGACTAATATGAGAAATGAATTCGATGAAAAATGTTAGGGAATGAGCACTTCCCTTCCTTCCCCTGAAAAACTGCCACTGGGTCGGTCACAAGTGAAGTAGTTACATGTGAGATTAGATAAGATGTCTCTTTCAAGGGCTCATATGAAAGCAGTGGATTTTGCATGAAATGTCATTAACCTGTCAGTAGCTAGTCATTAAGTCTTGTCTAAATGGTTGGAGCATGTACTAGCAGCCATCTGTCATAAAATATGGCTCCAGCATAATGGCGCACCAGGTATTTTCAGCATTCTGGTGCATGCGTATCTGCATGCCACATTTCGATCCAGGCCAATGGATTGGCCGAGGAGGACTCATCACTCGACTCCCCATGCTAGCGCCAAATTTGTTTCCAATAGATTTCTTCTTAGGGGGACATCTGAAGTCCCTCATGTATAACACTCCCATTGTTTCCAATAAGGATCTAGTTGCCATATTTATCGTAGCTACCGGTGAAATGGCGGGAATATTCCAGAACATAAGGAAATCATCACGTCAACAATGCGACGCGTGTATCAGAAGTAGTAACTGGAATTTCAAGCAGCTTTCGCAGATGAATTCATTTACATATTCACTAATTAATGCTCGTATATGTGATTTAATATCTACAATTTTGATTTCACTTCGTCAATAGAGACGGCAGTTATTGACGATAAGTTAAAAATCACTTGTTACCGAGTGATCGCGATTCAAAAAACAATATACTCCTTTAAAACCCCTGTTCTTTAAATAACAGCTGTTACTTCAGATCACCGGTGAATTAAAATTTGTTTTATCACACAGGAAACAAGACACACATTAATTGGCTTTGCGCTTCAAATTTCCCTGACGTTTCCAAATTTTTCATATTGCCAAACACCCTGATCATTCCACAAAACATGACTCACTTGAAACGAGAAAATTTAACTTGAAGCAAATAATTTTTATAAATTGTGACTTTCACCAACGAACATTTGAACATGTCTTGGTTAAAAGCCATTAGAGATTTCAAGAAAATATGAAATTTACATAAACCGAATACAAACATAACAAATTTCGTAAAAATACCGTGTACCTGGTAATTGATTAATATTCTGTCTATAAGGTGAATTCCCAGAACACAAACCGCATGGTCAGATGACATTCTATCCATCATTGTCCATCAAAATTATATTCCTTTTAGCATAAAAGCAACTCAACACATTTCTTTTAATCATTTTGTTTTGTTTGTGGTTTTACGGCTCAAAGACTACAATGGTCATGCAGTGCAGGGACCTACTGTTTTTCGAGGAATCTGAACCTCTTAAGGCCTAGGGTACCAAACCCCGGACTACAGTGAGCAGTGTGATCTTTACGAGATCTCTGAGTAAGAATTCTTTGCACTGTTGGGGGGAGGGGGGGGGGTCGAACCTGGATTAATAGAGCACTAGGCTAACGTGTTACCAGACTGTGCTACCGCAGGGCCAATTTAATCATAACAGCCAAACACAAAAATTCAGTTACAATTCACTCAAAACCACCCTTTTCCTTTAATGTTTAATACTAAACTGATCATGGACATCCAAATATTAAAGCAAACTTGGGGTTCCACCTCACTCCATTGCTTATGTCAAGGTTTGATGACGTGAGTGCAAAGTCCCTCGTCTCGTACAATAGGATGCCAATCTAGTACTTTTAAAAATTGGCAATGCTAAACAAGGAGAACCCCCCACACACACACACACAAACACACACGCACAGATTTTCTCCAATGAGCTTTAGATTTTGGTTGGTTGGTTATCCGTCTTGTGTATGTGTGTGGAAATAGAATTAGGTTTTTTTTCCTTCAGTTTTGAGCTTCAATGTATTTTAAAGAAAAAGTCACTAAAGTTAATTCTCTGGTGAAATTAATGAAAGATCATACTCACGTCATCTGTCATAGGCTTTAATGGAGGTTCAAACTCTTCGTGATATGATCGTCCACTTTTTGGATGGAAGAGACGACCAGTTATTCGGCGAACAAGTAATGAATCATCGATTCCGAATTCGACGACCGAATCGAGCTGGGTCTTCCTCTTATCCAGCAATTCATCGAGCTATAAAGGAAAATGGGAATTCAATACTGATGTTCAAATTCTTTGCAGTTTCTAACTTCGCTGAATCCCATAATATCCCAATACTTCTGAGAAGATCAAATGGGGTACTATAGAACTCTGTGAAGCTTGAAGAAACAGTAAAGAGTTGATGAAACTCAAAAGTGAACATTTAGTTATTTAGTCGAATTTTAATGGCATAATGCAGTGGGTCGTGTTAAGCCAAACAAGGTAAATAAGTTTTTAAACACAAAGGGCATAAAAAATTAAAAGTTTGTAGAAAAGTATGAAGAACATGATAAAATTCAATGCTTTTGCAAAAACCAACGTCAGACAAAACTTTTAAAAATGAGACTGCGATCAAAAGAAAAAAATATATATATACACAGCGAACTCGCATTTTTACGAACTCGTAGGGACTGTTAAAAAGTTCGTGAAATCTAAAGTTCATAAATGGGAATTGCCTTAAAGAAAAAGAAAAATGCCGTTTGCACCCACCTTTATTTGTTACATATTCAAAGAAAATCAGTAATTTTTGTTTGCTCATCAACAACACTTCGCAAAATACACAATTCTGTAAAGTTAATTCTGGCAAGCATCTCAGATTTATTACATGCTTAGAAAAAAAAATGCAATCCTGGCAGCCATTCTGTGGTTTTGTAGATCATGAGATCAGGAGTGTAGTCGTAAATTAAGTGGTGCCGGAACTCTCTATCCTTTGCAGGTTGTCTACCCAAATTCTATTTCAAACTTCCCTGACTTTTCCAGGTTTCCAGACCAAATCTTAATCGATTTCCAGTCGCTAATTACAGTAAACAACACACAATGCACCCGCGAAAATTTGCCCAATCAAAGCAAGTTTCAAGGCCATAAAATCGATTAATGCAAACCCCAAAGCCATTTATAACTCAATTAAAGTAAATTTACAAATTCAAAAGCTGTATTAAAAAGTGTATTTCTTTACACTAAAAGCTTTCACTAATTAAATATTTACAGCAACATTTCCATTTGGCCCTTCTTGAGTTCATTATAAAAGAGTTTAACTATATAATCGCAAAGCTGATGCTTCATCTTCTATTTCATTTAAAATGTGTATGACTATATATAAGGCAAAGGAGATTGGTATGATCAAAACCCCTTACAAATTAAATAATTTAGCTAAAAACACTTTTTGTTTTTCAAGTTTTAGTTATATATTTGGCAAACATTTTCTTCTGAAAAATATATAGGCTTAATAATTTTATATAAATTATATTAGTTTTGGTGCAAAATGGTAACTTTTGGAAGAAGTTTAGTCAAAAGTACAAGTTTTTCAAATTTTTCAGTAGGTAATGTGGTATGAAAAGCACAGTTCAGGAAAATTATTTTAATAAGTTATTTATTATAACAATGAATTTCAAATTTCCCTGACTTTGGCCTTTGTATTTCAAATTTCCCTGACTTTTTCGGATGAGCAGACACCCTGCCTTTGTGGTACTGTTAGGAGGCGGGGGCTGAGGGTCAGAATCGAGAAGGCCGGGCCTTAAAAAAAGGCAGTGCATGAACGGCGTTCCGGCTCTACTACACCCCTGCTTGATATGCTATCGGTACATTCTTCGTCCTCGTCGAATTGTTCTTTGGCACTCTCGTTCAATACTTGATTGACAAGTTCATCATCTGATAGTAGTCATTTACAATCAGAAAGTCCTGAAACGTCAAGTCTTCAGAAACTTGACGGTCCCTCCGATGAAGTTCATGCATTAAGACTATCTTTAATGAGATCGCTCTAGGAGGTTTCTTGCATCGGAACTGCGAAACCTGCATACGGAAACAAGTTAGCAATTGTTGCTTGGGAAATATCGCTCTATGTGCTGACTAGCAGATACATTGCACCGAGTATATCGATCTTATCGTTTTTCAAATTCCAGGTTTAAAATAACACTTGTCAGAAGCAGCCACTTACATTTTCGTTTAAAACAATGAATAATATTCTGATCCATGGGTTGTCCAATCAGTTGTAAAATCTGTTCAAATTTTTGGCATCCGAAGAAAGAGATTAAAAAAAAATAAGTGATGAAGTTGAGTTCGTAAAAAAGAATTTTTTGATATTCCAGTTCATAAATTGGAGCGTAAATTAACATTAGTTCTATAGGATAATTTTTGGGACCAATTCATTTGTTCTCAAAAGCGAATAATTCGTAAATTGGAGGTTCACAATTCGTAAAAATGCGAGTACACTGTATATTGATATTTCAATTCAGTTAAACCTCGGTAACTCGAAGTAATTTTACGTTCCTGGCCAAGAGCATAGGCTTTAACATTGAATCTTTGTTCTGTAATTCGAAGTTCGATAAGTCAAATTATTTGATAACTCGAAGACATTTTCGTCTCCCAAACATCAAATCTCATCCACAAGTCGAATTTTCACGAAAAAAATTTCTACTTAAAAAAACTTTTGATTGTATCAAAACATTGCCAATGAAGCTTTCTGTGTCCCTCAGTCCCACCTGTCTACCTTCCGCCGCAATGGAAGTAGTCTTAGCCTTACGCATGCTTTTCTTGAAAGTTGTTTGCTTTGAAAAACCAGTCTTTAAAGTGACTTAACATTCGGTTCTGAGAACTGAAAGAGTGCGATAAGGATCAATCGTGTTTGTTAGAGCATTTTTTTATTTTTGAAGCGGAATTAAGATTTCTGTGAATAAGATCAAATTCATCATTCAAAAAAAGAATTTTGAAAATTTTGAGTGTCAGTGAAAACTCAAAACTCATCGACGAAGTAGAAAAGGGAACTAGAAAGAAGAAAGACATCGCTGCTGAATTTGGTATTCCTGAAAACACTCTGTCAATAATTTTGAAAGAAAAGATAAGAAAAGCTATGGAAGAGTCGTCACGCGCCTGAAAGAAAGCATTTAAAAGCATCTAGTTTCCCTAAATTGGAGGATGCCATGTTTGTATGGGTGAAAAACATGAGAAGTGCAAATGTTCCTCTTCAAGGTTGTCTTATTCGAGAACAGGTAGAAAATTTGCAAAAGAAATGGGAACTAAATCTTTTCAAGCAAGTACCAGCTGACTCGACAAGTTTAAAGTTCGTAATGGAATTGTGCAGAAAGTCATGTCTGGTGAAAGTGCTAGTGTACCTGAGGTTGATTGCGAAGATTATTGTCTCAATGTGCTGCCTTCTCTGCTGATCTGAATTCTGATGATGTTTTTAATGCCGACAAAACTGGACTTTTTTTCAAATGTTTACTAGAAAAGACTGACTTGTAAAGCAGAAAAGTGCCATGGGGGGGAAAAAGAAGTAAAGTAAGGATAACTGTCATGGTTGGAGCCAATATGCTGATACTGAAAAGTTGAAGCTTTTGGTCATCAGAAAGTCTGCAAAATTGAGATGTTTTTCTGGAATTAAATCTTTGCCAGTAAATTACGAAATCTTCTTAACGAAAGTGTCTGTTATTTGCTTTTGACAATTTTTTTTTTTTTTTACAAAAAGATGAAATTAGAAAAACAAAAAGTAATTTTATTTCTATATGTATATATATAAGGCACATATAGATATACAGTTAAACCTCGATAACTGAAAATGCCTTCGGAAGCCAAAAATACTTCGATTTATCGAAGATTAAATGAATTATGCTTTCTTATTACGAGAACAGAAGAAAGCATAATATATTTAATCTTCGATAAGTTTAATTTTTGATAACTCGAAGTATTTTTGGCTTTCGAAGGCACTTTGAGTTATCAAGGTTTAACTGCATATCTGTATGTGCCTTATATATATATATAGAAATAAAATTACATTTTGTTTTTCTAATTTCATCTTTTTTTTAACCAAATTTTCAAAAAAAGGAAGCTCTGTGTGAGTTCACTTTTATTTGTTTATTTTGATATTCAGTGGCAATGGTTGATAAAATAACGAAAAGCCTAAACACTTGGCAAGGCCACTAAATCACAATACAGTTACAAATGTGCAAATCAATGCAGAACCAAAGAAGTTGAAGCTAGAACCAAATAGTAGAAGACCAGCGATTCGATCACCAACTCAAACATCAAACTTCACAGTACAGCAGGCAAAGAGAAATGCCCTCTATTTGTACATCAAAAAATGGATAGTCATTCCTTGATACAAGAACAAAATGCATAGTTTGATGGACGCTATCAATGTTGCATTTCAAACACACTTGCCTTTTCGGCTTGGACAACCGTCCGTGGAAAACCATCCAGCAAAAAGCCATTCCGACATTCTTCTTTGTCCAGATTTTTATCGATAAGATCCACTACTAAAGAATCACTGACTAAAGTTCCAGCATCCATATATTCTTTCAGCGTTTTTCCTAATGCAGACCCTGATCGCACTTCTGCTCTAAGCATATCCCCTACAAAAGTTTTAAAAAAATCAATCACAGTAACTAAATGTGGCAACCCTTATTCTATGACTAATTACAAAACTTTTGGTTTTAATTACATTACAGTACAACTAATACAAATACAAACTTTGTTTAACCAAAATCTGGGTTAACCAAAACAGCCCACTACACTTTTTTTTTTTAAGTACACACCCATTCTAATATTTTTGGCAAAAATGATATTTGTTTTTTAGTATATCCTGACCTTAAAAAGCCAACACAAATGCTATTAAAAACATGATAAAACATATATATATTAGGGTGGTCCTTGAAATCTAAAATTAAAAATGTTAATGTCTCAGCTGCTAATATTGTCAAGTGGGTTAAAAAAGTAAATTACCATGAATTTTATAGCCTGATCGGACAATGTTAAGAGGTGTCACACGAAGCTAGAACTTTACTTCTATTAATTTACTATAGCATTGAAACACAAGACGTTCTATAAGAATTTGCCTGTTAAATTCTTATATATTATAAAAGCAAAAAAGAAGTACCCATTTGTCCACAAAGAAACATTAAACACTTCAATTATTCAGTTTGCTATTTACTACCACCACTCAGTTTTTAAATGCATTTGGAAATTTCTTCCTACGTTCTTCCACAATTTGTATAAGGTACTACTTGTACTGCTTCTGGTCTTCTTTCTTTGTGAGAATACTGTTGTAGTCCTGCACTAGTGTGAAACCACGTTCAGCTGAATCATTTACTACCTTAAGGGCTTTAACTATAATCATTGCTGACTAATAATCAGTGATTCATCCCACTCGTTCAGGAAAACAAACAAAAACTGAGTGTCCATATATAGAACTTGAAAAAAACGACTAGCTGAGCTAGTCACAACGTTTGCCACCATCCCTTTATGAATAGATTGGGTTATATCCCAATCGATCCCCTTTGCCAGCTTATCCGTCCCATCCTTATTTAAGGCATTAACCATGTCACTGATTACTGGCATGGGTATGTCAAAATCAAAAAAAAAGAGGATGACACCAACTATTCATTTAGATATCACAGATGTCTGGAAAAGGCTGTAATTGCTACACTTGAGACGACTTTGTCGTTATAAGATACCAAATGTTTCAAGAAAGCAAGGTTGTTAGCCGGGGCAGCAGCTGGAAGTGGGACTATAAACCATGATCTGACAGCAAAAGCTGCGGATCTTTTCATACCGGCATGATCACGTTTTTTCATTTTAAACTGAGAATGAAAAAGGCATATTTTTATTGCATAGATGATGAAGGCCATCCATCTCGCCCGGTGGAGAGCTCCGGACTGCATGAAATGGATTCCTTAGGAAAGATTAGCACCAAGGTAAATTATAGTCAGTTCCAATAGTCATAGCATGGTTAGATGTCAACTAACTGCCGTTTACAGAAATTGATGATACTTTTCTGTTCGGCGACCTCATCTTCAATAACTTCAAAAGTGTTTTGGTTGATGAATTGCCACTGCTGTTGAAAACACTTAAAAAGCAAGATGTCAGGACCAGAAGAGTGGATTTTGCATGCAGAAAAGACATTTCCTGGTGACATGCAAGACACAGACACACACACTCTAACTCAACTCACATACGCTCACTCTTCCAACATTCAATTCAGCAAGAGTGCAAGCCCCTGCCCATTGACCCGTGTTAACACTCGTTGGTTGTATTAACTCGTTAGTGTGATCCGTATTAACACATGTTAACTGGTTGTTCTACGAGCCAGATTTTGGTGTCTGTACGAGTTACAAGCATAGTTGAAGCCATGTTGTTTTGTTAAAAAATTGCAATATAAATGAAGTTTCGTAACTTGAAAGTGAAAAATCACCCTATTTTTGTAGCTGCATAGTGCTTACTGTGCCTACGTGAATTGAACGAAAAGAATTCTTGCACGTAAGGGAAATCCCCGCTAACCAGCTAATCTATAAACAGTACATCTCTGGCCATTCCCACCGTGACAAGAAGTACGTTCAAATTATGTAGGCCTATGTTCCAACAACTTCGTAGTTCTTACAATGTCTTAAGTGTCGGCCTACATTTGGAGAAATTTTTTGTTTTAAAACTAAAGAAAAACTTTAAAAAATGTATTGTTAGTTTTTTTATTATTATTGTTAATGCATAGAAAAAACAAGTTATTTGTATGATATTTATTATTTGTATGTATGTATGTATCCCTATGTTAACTGCTAATACAACACATTTCCATAGTCTGGACTCCGTGGCAAGTCATAAAATTGTCCAATCATTCCCAAATTTTGTATGTAACGTTTTTTCATCAAACACAAAAATATTAGGGGGTAAGACTATGAAAAATTAAAATAAAATTGCTGTGTTAATAAGGACCACCATAATATATATACATAAAAGAAAAGTTACATGGTGTTAGTCTCTTCTTTTTCACCCACTATGCCTTCTACTACAATCACACATGATTTCCCCCCCTCATGGTGCAAAGTGAAAATTTCTTTGGGATGGGCTTTAACATGTTAAACGCCACGCCGATCCTGACGAACCGGCGCTAGACTTTCCGTTTATGTCTCGCCAGTCCGCACGGACCGGCCGCAGACTTTTCGCTCATGTTATTCCCAGTGCGCGTGTCGATCCTTGCATATTTGTGAGACTGAACATTTAACTTAGACGATATCGTTTTTTGTTTGGTGAATGCTTTAAGGAAAAGAATAATAATTAAAAACATTAATGTAATTTATTACAACAAGGTAAACAAAGGCGAGTTTTGTTTGTACATTAATTACAGAAGGTTGTAACTTTTTGGGTTAAATTTTCGCCATCTTTAAACCTACCATTTGTGAATTTGTATTATAACATTCGGTGCAATATCTCCTAACTTTATGCGCACTGCCTTCCTTTTTTTTCCAAGTGATGCCGACCCAAGTGATACGTTACTCGACCCATCTGTTTATATATACTCTGGCTCGCCTATGGGCAAGCAGCCCGGAGTGGCCTGCTTGACAGCTGTGGCATGAACGGAACAGCACGTAAAACCAGCATGGCATTTAATGTGTTAATGGCATGTTTTGACAGATGTATCACATACTCATAGTTCTAGCAAAATTCCCTTGCATACCCACTACCAGGGGTGCACTGACCTAGGCCAGTGCACCCTCATGGGAAATAGAACTCTCACCCTCTGAAAATCCAAGGTACGATGTGTCTTTTGAGAGGACCCAGTCTGCCCCTGCCCACTACTGATATATATATGTCGTCATGTTACGCTTTTAAAACTGACACATAAATCCAGTCTTAAACATCTTTACTCTGAATTCCTCTCTCCAAACCGATATGCCCACTCAGTGTAATTAGATCTCAAAAGATTTAATAACTACTACTAAAATAGTAAACCCAGGGCATCTGGTCCCAGTGAGAGGGGGTGATGAGTCAATCACCCCACAAGAGAAAATTTGCAATTTGACGTCATAACCACAGCGTGTTTTTGGATAAATATTGTTTCTTTGCAAACTTTGCACTGGAAACTGAATTTCTAGATTCATTTCTCTCAGCCCTGCAGTGATGAGGTGTTCGCCTGGTGTATAGTTATTCTGGATTGGATTGGCAACTGTGCCAAAAAAAAAAGAAACAATTGCCACCAAACTACTCACCGTGGTCTGATTGGTTCCCTAAGACTTAAGGGGTTCGGATTCCACAGAAAACTGTAGAGTCTGGCACAGCATGACCCTTGCTGTCCTTGCACCACAAAAAACAAACCCTCTCTCTTTTATAACATCATGCCTAGTTATTCAAATCCAGTTAAATGGACACAATCCTGATAATTGAAATTACATTGCAACACATAATTTATGAATATGTCTAACCTGTCGAAAGATGACAAATGCAGAATGCTTTCTGTATAAGAGAAGCCTAAAATGGAAAGAACATGTGAAAAAAATATATAAATTATTCACAAACTATGATTACGAGAACAATTAACCAAGAACAATGGTTTCTGTCAAAAATGTCGGTACATTTTTTTTTTACACAACTAACAATTTGAAAAATACTATAAATTTAATTGATGACATGCCAGGTATGCTCTGACAGTGCACTGGCAGCAGTGAGGGTCATACTGCGCAGGAACCCACAGCACAGTAGATGTGACCATCACGGCTCTCCTTGCACCATAAGGGCAGCAGCGATGGTCAAACTGTGATGGCCGAAACCTGCAGCCCAGTACATGTGACTTTCACTACACTTCTTACACAATAAGGGCAAGAGCAACAACGAAGGTCATACTGGACTGGAACCTGCAGTGGAGTATGTTACTTTCACTGTTCTTCTTATACCATAAGGGCAGCAGCGAAGGTCATACTATGCCAGAACCTGCAGCACAGTACCTGTAACTTCCAATGCTCTTCTTACACTGGAAGGGAAAGGGGATTGGAAAGCCATACTGCACCAGAACATGCAGCACAGTATGTGTGACCTTCACTGCTTTCCTTATACCGTAAGGGTAAAAATAGCGAAGGTCATACTGTGCCAGAACCTGCAGCATAGTATGACCTTTGCTATGGAATCCAAACCTCTGCTGGCTAAAGGAACCAAAAACCCTGAACTACTCTGTGGAAGCACAGACATTAAATTAATTAAACAGACAACAAAATGTATTTTATAACACAAGTGGAAGTGAAACATTGAGTTGCAGCTTAATAAATGACTGTGTCATTGCTGCAGGGCCTCATGCTGCATTCCATATCTTGTGGATTTCATGCTATAGTTTGGTAAAGCTTCTGAAAGCCTTATGCTGAATTTTGTACCTTATTCTGTGGTTTCAGCCTTCATCCATAATATACGCATGATTTACAGTAGTCTCGACAGTCCAAAGTGATTTGGACCAGCATTAAGTAAGAATAATGAAAACTTCTGATTATTGTGTTAAATGATACTGTCAAAAGCATGGTGTTGATGATATAAAAATATTGGGGGACAGGGTCAATATACTAGTAGAAGGAATTTTGTTTGAAATTGGAGGGGGGACATATAACCTTAATACCAACGTTGAGGGAACTAAAGTCTTTATTACAGGACTTGACAATACCTGACTTTCAGAATTATTACTGGATATCATCAATCCATCAATAGTATACTTGCCAGCATTTCAATTTTTGAATTCTTACAATTTTTGAGGATTAATGCATTGACGCGTGAATTGTAAACATGCAGTGAACCCTGCTCCTAATGGAATTCCTTATCAAGAACTATTTATTGGTAAATATAGGTCATATTAAGCAGAAAAAATCAAAAATGATTTCTCAAAATTAATATACATTTCTTATTTCATAAATTTCTAAATACGCTAAAACAAGATTTATATAGATTTCTCTATATAAAATTTAAAGACCTAAAGAAAATTAAGGACCCACACACACACACCAAATAAATTATAGAGATAATCTATGCAAGAGACTTCACTCTGATAATACCATTTTAGGGAATAAATAAAGGTGCATTACAATGCATTATAATTAAACACAATCTAAGAAGTAACATAATCATGAAACAAGTTTGAAAATGAAAAGCAATTCTTTAAAAGTAATCAAGTAGTTAACAAAATTCTGTTTTAATCTTACTTGACTTTCTTCAAGGTTTTTCAGACTAAATCTTCATCGATTTCCAGTCGCTAATTACAGTAAACTATACACAACACATTAAAGTTTGCATAATAAAATTATGATTTAAGACTAACATTCATTAACACAAACCCCAAAACCATTTATAACTCACAGTACAAATTTATTACAAAAACATTTACAGATACAAAAACTATATGAAAAAATGCATTTCTTTATACTAAAAACTTGAATTAAAAAATTTCATTTGGCCTTTTTTTTTTCATTGTAAAAGAATTTAATAAGTATACAATCGCAAAGCTAGTGTTTCATCTTCTATTCTACTTCCAAGTGCATATGAATATAGACTATATGACTATATATGTCAGCCATTTTGTTCCTTCTATTAGAGACATCGAAAATTTCACTCTCATCACTTAAATCCCTAACAATTTACAAAAAATGCCACCACGGACACACCTCTACCAAACTGAATCTCCCTCCATCGGCAGAGATCTCAGTTCCAAAACTTTGGGTGATAGACCAGTTTTTTAAATAAAAAACTACAAAATGCTGTAAGGAAAAGGTTTATTTCCGTTACATTTTTCTTACTGTATGATTCCGTCCATCTGTCCTCCTCGGCAAAACGTTCCCCTTCCCCCCCCCACCTCAAAATTGAAAAAAAAAGGAGTTTTGTCATTAAATTACATTTATTTATAAGCATTTCATTATTTCACCCTATAACGCACATGAGGTAATCATGACCCCATGCTGAATAGCGTGTGTTGTCAGCACCCGGGGTAAATTTTAAGTATTGCGCCCACTAAAACCCGTTAGCAATCCCTTCCATTAGTCCGATATTAAAATTTTGCGACCGGGGCACCCTTCCACACTACTGCCCCCCACCCCATATGCCGTGACTTTCCATCACAAGACTTTTTTGAGGGTAGTTAGCTTAACTTAGAAATCTTGATCGGATGTCTTATCCTTACAAATGACTTCTATGTGTGTGTACACACATACATACGGAGAATAAATCTCTTTTAATGGGAAGAAGACTTAAAAATCTTCAAAAAATCTTTTTTTTTAATTATTGTAAAAAAAACATGCACTTTTCTAAACATTTTAAAACAAACCCGGTGAAAATCAACAAAGTATTAAGCTCAAAAAAGCAGCAAAAACATAAACACCAGTAGTATATTATTTAAAGGCAAATAAAACTTTGAAGCTTGTTTTCACGAAACGTACTTTATGAAGTTTGCACGCATATTTTCTGAAAAACAGTTTAATATAATTTAACGAAACTTTTAGAATATTTATGGAACTTTGCCTCCCTGGCTTAAAGTTGCAACATATACTGTATTTTATAAACATGAGGAGGATTCATAAAGTCAAAAAATTACATAAATATCATATTTAAAAGTTAAAAAATTTTAAATATGCAATATTTTTTGTAACTTTGTGTTTTTGGTAGGATGCAAAGAGACAACATTTCTAAATAATTATTAATAAAAACTCATATTAAACTAAAATTTAAGTTGTAATCATTCGCGCAGTAGGTTTGGCTCGGTGTTTTGTTAAGTAGAAATTAGGCATTTCACATTTTGTAAATTAAAAAAAAAATTATAATATATTCAAAAATAATACTGATATGATAAAAATGCAGAATGTATGACTACTTTAACTGTTTTTATTTCATTTCAATTCATATAATACTTTCTGAGTTAACAAGTTCTGAAATTAGTGCAAAATTTGGTACTTTTTTGGATTTTAAAAGTCCTAGGTCCCCTTAATAAACTTCTAATTACGAAAAAAATATATAGTGGAACTTCTCTATACGGCCACTTTCTCGTGTCTTGTAACTAGACATATGAAGGGATTGACTCGTTATTAGAAACATCATTGTGCTTATCAATAAAGAAAGATTTGCTATCTCATGCAAAATTTCACCTTCAATTAACGATGATGAGGGGGTGCTTTTAGGTGTTCTGAACCTTACAAAAACTATGTTCCCCCCTTTTTGCTACGTTACGTCCACAATCTAGTAACACAATAGCAAAATGGGTGTACATTCGTTTTTAATGCATTGGGGATATTGGGAAATTCGAAATTTAACTCTTGAATTTTTTTTTTATTAGGGACCCTGTTCCACTGCCACCCATCGGAAAGGCCAGTTTTCTAGCAGAACCGATGGTGGCCACTTTAGAGGAGTCTCACTGTACATGCTATGATGAAAGAGGGGGGGGGGACATTGCTTTATTTAACGTATTTCGCACCCCAAATCTGGGTTTGGGAGTAAAGTATTGTATCGATCAGTTCTGCTTCAAAGGAATACTCTAACAATTATTTCGTACACAGTTCCCCTCTATGATCAATACTCTTACGAAGTTCCCATAGTTCACGAAAGTCCCATTATGAGCCACATGGTTTGAATCCAAATATGTTCGCTATGCTGATGCTGTGAGAAGAATAGTAGTAATAAAAAACGAAACAAAAACATGCTATAAATATCGAGGAAAAATGCTTTCATTAAATCGTTCTTAAGCTTGCTTTTCATTTCTGAAAATATAAATAAACCATAGTTTGCGATCAATCAGTACCACCTAAATCTTTAATGGGAATATAGAATTTAGGTGGTACTGGATCAATTCGGTGAAAAACTTTACAAGTTGGACGTATGTATGAAACGGGTAAAGTTAGTGATGGAGTTCTACAATCTTTGTGGGTAAGCAACAGCTCAAGGACCACGACTACGGGCCTTACGCTAGCAACATGCCCCTGTTTAATTAGCCCTTATGAAACAAAAATTATCATAAAGAGAAAGACATATCCAAAATTCGAAAGTAGTTTGGAGATGCTTCTACTGCGCATATGTGGGATGGAGAAAAGGTTTCCCAGAGATGTTACTCGTGCGGATTCTCTGCGATTTTTTTCCCTTTTTCATTGTCTAAACATGCCGTTTGTCAAACGGAGCATTTGGGGATCAGTTTCGTCAAATAAATAATTTCGTTAAAACCACTAAATGTTTGCAAACCTCGTTAGAAAAAATGAGAATAAATGAAAAAGGAAGAAATAGTCATCAAAACATGTAAAAAGTTCCCACTTTGACGAAAATAGTAGCTTTAGGACTGTTTACAATGAAAAAAGTCGCCATAATCGCCTAAGATCAAAAATAGTTGCAAATACTCACTTTTTAGTCGCCAGTGGCAACCCTGTGTGTTTTGATAGCCAATGGAAG
Organism: Dysdera silvatica; assembly: GCA_006491805.2. Lineage (NCBI taxonomy): Eukaryota > Metazoa > Arthropoda > Arachnida > Araneae > Dysderidae > Dysdera > Dysdera silvatica. The sequence continues at coordinate 121,047,712 of QLNU02015003.1, read as the reverse complement.
GGCTTGGACCCAAAAGCACCTCCCCCCCACACACACACACTTTCTTATGCCACTGGTATGTAACTGATATATTTAATTTTGAGCTAAAATTGTTAATACACACTCTATAACAAAAAAAAAATCGACGCACCAAGAAGGAGTTGTCCGATTGCGATAAAAATTGGTGGATGTGAAGAACATACATAGGAAAATTTCATATCCCACTTCTGACACCAAAAATGTCCTATCTTCCTTTTAAAGGTATGTGGGTTTTTTCATTCCCACTTAAACAGTTCCTTGAGCGGAAATTAAATGTAAAGTACTTACATTTTTGTTGGATGTACAGCATCGTAAATAACTACATGTTGATAAGATTCGTGGTATCTATTGTTGAGAAGAATGTGCACTTTTTAAGCATCAACAATTTATTCACGTAAATTAAAAGATATTACATAACAAACAGTTATTTAACCTTACGCCAGTGTCGAAATAACTGTTTGTTATGGAATCTCCTGGTGAAACTCTGTATTGTTTCGTTAAAAGATATTGCAGATATTTCATTTTAGCATGTAAGAGGTCATTTCGAGCTATGCCCGGCCGCGCTTACATTCGGTTCCAGACAAGATTCAAAGGCATTCTCCTTGAGTTTGCTGTATGTTTCTCATTTATAGTTTTGATACATCCGAAACTTTATCCAATGGGACTATTGGAATTTTAACCAATGGGAAGAGATGTTACGGGAGCCAATGAAATCTTTTATAGATCCATATGGACCATGTACGCCATAAGTTCAATGCTTTGGTTATTACATATTGAGCGCGTGTACAAGACTTTCAAGCTAGCTGCTATTATATATTTAAATACATTGGAAAAACGAAATATTTAATACTATTGGATCTTAATTAATTTAATTTGGTTTAAGGGCTTTAACTTTTATTTAAAGGCATAAGAGGCAGGATCCCCACGCTGCCCTGGACGTCTCCAGACACGTCTGCGGTTGTCGTCAGGACACAGTTGGAAACGGGACTCGTCACTAAAGACTATACGTCCCCAGTCAGCGCAGTTCCAAGTTGATCGAGCCCGGCACCACTGTAATCGGACTTGACGGTGTAAAGGCGTGAGAGGTAAGCGGCGTAACGGTCGGCGCGAGCGTAAATTCCGCTCTCTCAGTCGTCTGCAGAGGGTCATGTTGGACACATGTGTGCGGGCCACACGTTGGATAGTTGATAACGACGAATCCGGTGCTGTGACAGCTGCTCTGACAATCGCTCTGTCTTCCCGTTCTGTTGTGGCCCTAGGTCGACCGCTGCCGTCCCGACGCTGACATCTGCCGTTGTTGACCCACTCTTGCCAGCACCGTCCAATCGCCGCATCGCTTCGACCCACATGTCCAGCGATTCTTCGATTCGTCCAACCAGCCTCTTTCAATCCGATAGCACGACCTCTTTCAAACTCTGACATATGCTCGTAATGAGCACGAATCTTTCGGCGAGGCATTGTTACAGTCGACGTAAGATATCCGCAGTCAAAATGCAACAGAAATTTTGACCACATATTGAGAATCGCTCCTTATATACACCTGCTGAATGCGCAGTTCCGATGCACTGGAGTTCCCGCTATTCATTCATTGGACACCAAATTTTAATCATTTGCATGTTCGGTCAAAATGTCTTTGCATACGAAATTTCATTACAATCGGACAACTCTTTCTTGGTGCATCGATTTTTTTGTTATAGAGTGTAGTTCAAAGCAAGATCCGTTTGAATTCGAAAGAACTTTAAATGAAAAACCTTAAACTATCAGACACCAATTAAGGAAGCTCTTACTGCAAAAACTACGTAGATTCCTAAGCACACTGGAGAAAAAATTTCCCTGACTTTTCCAGGTTATTTCACTGACTTTTCTGACAAAATTCCCTGACCAATCACAAAAGTAACTTTGAATTGAACTTCGGTTTCAGAGGAAATAAATGGCGCCGTATAGCCCAGATACTTGTGCACCATAAAAAATCCAAACAAACAAACGAACAAATCAGAGGAAATAACTTCACGTTTGAATGAAATTTAACTATTCAGAACAGGAATTCGTTAAGTTTTCTCAGCCTTCTCCGGGTTTGACCAAAATACCTCGTTTTTCCCTAAATTTTACAGATGATTTCATATTCTATGTCAATTTCAGGCAAAGGGGAACCATGCACTCACCTAGAAGAAAAAAATTCCCGACTTTTTCAAGTTTTTCTCTGACTTTTCCGACAAAATTCCTGGACGACTAATCACAAACGTAAATTTGTTTGTTTATGGTTTTATGGCTCAAGGACTACAACGGTAATGCTGCACTGGGACCTACTGTTTTCCAAGGAATTCAAACCCCTGGACCTACAATTTTCCCGAGGAATCTGAACCTCTTAAGGCCTAGGGAGCAAAACCCCGGACTATGGTGAGCAGTGTGATCTTTATGAGATCTTTGAGTAAGCATTTTTTGCACCATTGGGAGTCAAACCCGATTTAATGGCGCACTAGGCAAACACGTTACCACACTGTGCCACGACAGGGCACAAACGTAACTTTGAATTGAACTTTGATTTCACTTAAAACAGCTTCACATTCATGTAAAACTTAGCTACTTAAAATGGAAGTTAGGAAGTTTCCTTGACTTTTGGAGATGATTTCACATTCCCTGATAATTCTACATTCTCGAGTTGAGTGGTAACACTAAACTACTGAATTATTTTTTTTAATAAATATGAGAACATTAAATTTTTGTAAAAATACAAATCATACTATGGTTTACAGTCCAAACTGGACCAAAATCGGCAGAGAGTAGCGAAGAAAACGCTTAGAAGTGATGAAAGGAAAGTCGTTTTAAAATGCAAGACTATGGAGAAAGTGCAGTGAAAAGGGAGAGAACAATAGGTGGGTGGCAAGATGAATTTCGACCGCATTTATCAACCGTAGCAGATTAAATTTCACAATAAACAAAATGCACTGTAAAAAAATGGCCATCTTATAATATATAACATGGCATGTTCAACGAATGAAAATAATAAGATAGTAAATGGTATAGCTAGTAATGAAAAATTTTATACTTGTGTGCCCTTTCCCGAACCAGGTGGTCCAATAAACACAGCATTAATTCCTTTATCATGTTTTACTACAGACTCTTCCAACTCCACGTCACACTTTGGAACAGCAGCGGCAGCAGCAGGTGGCATTTTTTATGATCTACCGGACCTTTAACTAAAATTAAAAATTTACATTGTCAATGATTATTTGTATACTTCAGATTAAAGCTTAAAACTCAGATGTTTGGTTAGTGACCACTGACCAGCAGGGCCCTTTTTGTTAGGGGCCCCAGTTCATTTAAGTTAGGGGCCACTTTTGTGTGGCCATAAATTCAATACAATTTGTCTGTATATTAAACATGACTTTATAAGTAAAAAATATCTTTGACTAATATTGCATCTTTTATATCCATATATATTTTTTTCTTTTTTTTTTCTTTTCTTTTTGGTTTTACGGCTCAAAGACTACAGTGGTCATGCTGCGCCGGGACCTACTGTTTTCCGAGGAATCCGAACCTCTTAAGGCCTAGGGAACCAAACCCCGGACTACAGTGAGCAGTGCGATCTTTATGAGATCTCTGAGTAAGCGTTCTTTGCACTGCTGGGAGTCGAACCCGGATTAGCGGCGCACTAGGAGAACGCGTTACCACACTGCGCCACCGCAGGGCCGTAATTATTATCTTCATTCTATTAATATAATGAAAGATAAATCACAGGAATATATATATATACTTATCTAAAAAAAATGGTCAGTTTAAATCTTTACACATACTTAAAAATTATACTAATTATAAAAAATTCAGATACCTGTACGTAAATGCCCAAAGATTAAGAGGACAAAGACATATTTTATTTATTTTTCACACTTTTAACAGGATGTCTACCCAAATTTTGTTTCGGACTTCCCTGATTTTTCCAGGTTTCAAGACTAAATCCATTTCCAGTCGCTAATTACAGTAAACAACACACAACGCATTAAAATTTGCGTAATCAAAATAAGTTTCAAGACCATAAAATCCATTAATGCAAACCCCATTTATAACTCAATTACAGTGAATTTACAAATTCAAAAAAGTACTAAAAAATAAATTTCTTTCACTAAAAATTTGCATTAGTTAAATGTTTACAACATTTTCATTTTGCCCCTTCTGTGTTCATTATAAAAGAGCTTAACTATATAATCCCAAAGCTGATGCTTTACCTTCTATCATATTTAAAGTGTGCACAACTATACTTTAAGGCAAAGGAGATTGGTATAATAAAAATTCCTTACAGATTGGATAATTTAGCTAAAAACTTTTTTTTTCCAAGTTTTAGTTATATATTTGGCAAACATTTTCTCCTGAGAAATATATGGGCTTAATTTTCTATAAATTATATTAGTTTTGGTGCAAATTGTAACTTTTGGCTTGCTTTTTGCTTAGTCAAAAATACAAATTTTCCAAAATTTCTTGTAGGTAATGTGGTATGAAAAGCACAGTTCAGGAAAATTATTTTAATAAGTTATTTATTATAACAATGAATTTCAAATTTCCCTGACTTTTGCAGATCCGTAGACACCCTGTTTAAATTAGTGATTAAAATTTGGTCGCATGCTTTTCACTGAAAATGACCACAAATTAATTGCAAGTATGGAATCAAAGTGTTCAATTGAAACTTTTGCATGTTTCACTATCTATCTATAATCTGCAGGATTGAATGAGGAAATAATAAAGTGGCGAGTGTGATGGAGACTGAAGGCATATTTAGTCGCCCTGTGGCAGGTAACGACCATGAATTTTAACCTTTACTTCACATCGCAAGATTGAATTATGTGTCATCCATCTATAATGGAACTGACAGCTTACGATCATCTCAATCCACAGAACATTTACAATTCCACCCGAATGTACAAAGCCCAAAGACAGCATAAATAACCATTTGAATACCAAATTATCAACAAAGCATGATAATTAAGCAGATCAACATTAAAACGTACGAATATGAACATAACTATATATAGATATCATCAGAGCCTATTATAGGGGAGGCAGGAAGGGTTGCAAGGACCTCACAATATTAGGGCCTCAACTTCGTCACTCAATGTATATTAGTAATGTATGTCAATTTTAAAGGGCCTATAAAATATTCGTTGCTCCCATTCTCATATTTTCACTTAAAGCCCCTAGATATATATGTTTTATTAAAAAATAAATTACTAGTCTTCAATGGAATTTAGTTGTTCATCTATTTTATGGTTTCTACCCTTTCGACTACTATTCTACTGGTTCGAACCCGGGATGAGGACGGCATCTCTTTTTCTCCTAAAACAAAAATAGCTCTAGTTTGAGCTACTAATACGTGGGTGTCAAATTTATTTGTAATAAAAAATCCCTCATGAAAAACTCACAAACTCTGGTTCGAGGGAATGTTTCGCATATGTTCTCTCGCCTGATGTCGTGGCACCTCACCCATTCAACGATTATCCGGTGGTTCCATTAGAATACCCGACTGACCCGAGGGTGTTATCCCACCATCTATTTAGGCCAGCTCTTGGTAGGACTGATCGATGGGTGTTCCCGGTTGGCCGGTGATGGCGACAATCATGTGGTAATAGTCTGTGTGCTTCTCGTGTTTGATCGACAGTCCATAATGCCCCATGGCCTTCTCGGTCCACTGGTAGTCATTTTATATGACAAAAGAAACAATCACCAGAATACAGGCTGCCCCATTCAGCGACCACCTTTCCCATTACCCTTCTTGCGAAAGAAAGAACACACAGCTCATGGGGGAACCTGGTTTTAGTCCAGATGAGGATGGCATCTCTTTTCTCTAAACAAAAAAACCCTCTAGTTTGAGTTACTAATATGTGAATTATCAAATTGTTGTAATGTGTTTATATTGCAAGAATGATTTTGTCATACTGTACCAAAGTTCTCCTAGGGCCATGCACCAAATTGTGGCAGGATTTAATTTTGACAGGGGAAGGGGTCAAAATTGTTACAGTAATGTGTCGATACAATCACAGCTATGAGGCCATAGTCAAGTCCATTAAAATTTTGGATAAATGTTGAAATTCATTAGCCAAGCTTCTTTTGGTGCCAAAACTGATGTTATACTCTTAGAACTGATTCTGTTGGCTGTAAACCTTCATTGAACATAGATCAGCATACACTGCATGCATAAATCGGTGTAGACACACACTGGCCCATGGCAGAAAACCAGCCCTTCTGTGCATGTGGTGAACTTTCAAATTAGTATCATTGTTTTAATAAAAATGAACATTAGCTAGAAACCTTAACATCTGGCTGAGAATATACAATAATGGGAGGTATTTTAGAGAGAAGGTATTTTAAGAATGTTTAGAGAAAGTATTTATAGAGGTATTTTTGGAGAGGATATTTTAGAGGAAATATTTTGAGAGTGTACTAGAAGAGGTATTTTAGAGAAGATATTTTACAGGAAGTGTTTTAGAAAAGGTATATTAGAGGAGGCATTTTAAAGGAGGTATTTTAGTAGATATAGCTAATATTTTAGAAGATCTAGCTATTTTTAACAGATCTAATTTATAGCATATTTCATCATTACTAGTACCAAAACGGCAACATGCTTGCATTTACAAAATCCAAGCACATGCACAGAAA
>QLNU02015003.1:121029576-121040949 GCA_006491805.2 Dysdera silvatica | reverse complement strand
TATTCAGATACTGTACCCAGTCTGCGTTTATGTATGCATATATATACACATGTACTGAAAGAGCAATTTATTATATGCACGTATATTATTTTTCTGGAAGCGATACATATTTTGCTGTGTAACTCTCAGTGCGCTTATAAAAAAATTTTTGCAGGAAATTAAAGGGCCATAAAAACACTTGACAGATTCGTAACAAATTAAATTTTTTTCAATAATTTCATGAACGAAGAAGATAAATTGTTCTTTCAGTGTGTATATATACAAGATCCGTTTTTTTTCAGGGGGGCTTGGTCGTACCCCACTTCAAGGAAATAAAAAATAAATAAATTATAAAAATTTATTTTAAGGGGCCAGCCTTAACAAAAACCTGACTACGTCGTTGATGGGGGGTTATAATTATGGTTCAAGTTATTAGATATTCTGCCATATCCCCTACAGACAAAAAATAAATGGAAAATTAAATATCTATAAAATCAAAACTGTAAATTTAAGGAGAAAAGAATTGATTTTCATAAAAGATCAAAACATTTTTTAAAGAAAATGATTGCGGCATCAAGACTTATTAATATAACAAGAATTCTGAACAAAACTACCCAAAGTATATGGACATGTTTTGAATATATATACATATATTAGCCCTCCACCAAAAAAAAAAATTTTTTTTTCAAATAAAATACAACGAATTAAATGGTTGGTTGCTTTTTGGTTTTACGGCTCAAAGACTACAGTGGTGATGCTGCGCCGGGACCTACTGTTTTCCGAGGAATCCGAACCTCTTAAGGCCTAGGGAACCAAACCCCGGACTACAGTGAGCAGTGCGGAATTAAATGCTTTTGTAACATACATGAACACAAAAGTTTGAATAAAAACCAAATATAAAAATTTATTAAACAAACCACTAAATTTAAAATTCATCTTTCTAATTCTCTTATGTTAATATCAGAAATTTGGTCCAACGTACAGGCGAATACAGAAAAAAATTCTTGGGGCGAAGAGAGAGGCACGGTACTATATAACTAACTTCACATTCCTACATTTTGTGACTTACTCTAAAATATAATTGGAAGAGTTAATGGCTAATGACTATTTTGTGAACTATTTGAAAATACAGGCAGAATTTTTTTATTTTTTTTAAAAATTCTAATGCAGTTGGGAAGATTTTTTTTAAAACATTGATCTCATTATTGTCCCATCCCCTGAATTCGTGCAAAAGTACTCAAATGAAGTTTTCCTTTAATATATATATATATATATATATAATTTTTTTTTTTTATTTCAAAAATTCTGTTTTGAGTTTTTATATATATATATATTTTAAAAACGATAAAAAAATCTTCTCAGTACATATGTATATCACAGAGAAAGCGCATATAGAGGGCTTTAAAATGAGCTCAAGATGAACTTTCTAGCTAAAACAGGTGCTTAGATATTTACATGAATGTGACTCAAGATCACTGAAAAAGTTATTTTATTTTTTAATTTCCAAAAATTAATTCCAGGAAAACGGAACCTCCGAAAACTATGAAAATTTGCAATTTGCTCCATAGGTAAATATAAATCAAAAATCATTGGAATCTGAAAATTAAAGGTCAATGCCCCGGTTGATGTGATTTGAATGACCTTTGATAGAAATTATAGATACCTGGACATTTTTGCCCAAAGAGCATGTTTGCGTTTGTCTTTTGGGAATCTATAAAAAGAACATTTATTCCCGACAGTCCGGTGGTTGCAACAAGCTACAAAATATAAACCCATTTTTATTTGCAAGCTTAAGAAATGCTAATTACTACGATCGTCAATGTTAAGTCAATGGGCCCAATCTATTGTTTGTGCCCAGCAGCCATGTTGTGACGTCACGACTTCACCGACGTATTGCGCCGATAAATTAAAAAAAAAAAGTCGTCTTTAAACTAGGATTCTTAATATTAGAAATTACTTGTACAAAAAATATACAGGAACTTGTTTTATTTGCTAAATAAATACGCGCAATAACACAAATGACTGTGATGGGAAGAGGTTTTCGTTGTTGAAGTTCAGTAGATTGTTTAAGAAATGGGGTTGTTGACGGAGCTCTATGTTCCTAGGAAAATGCTTTTCAATCTACAGGTAACAGGGTTTTTCAGTTTTTTATTCAGTTTTTTTTTTATTCGATTCAATGAGTCGAAAAATGAATAAATTTAAAATATTTCTAATTTTCGTGCAGTATTTAACTTTTAAATTTTTTTAAAGTTTGACGTATAAAAAAGGGCGCGAAAACAATCTCAACTTGACAGCTGTGACGTCTCTCCGCCCTTCCCAAGGCTAACTAGAAATACAGGTAAAGCGTGAAACTGGAGCTCCTGTATATAGCAGGTGAGTGCCCACGTAGCATAAAGTCAGGATTTAAAGTGGGGCCGGATGTAAGCGTTAGGCCACGCCTTCTGTGCCCAAAACATTGAAAGAAACGCATTTGATCATTCTACATTTTAAGGGGTGGTCACTTGCGAAAATACTTGCAAAAAATATTTTTTTCTTAACTCCGAAAAAAAATAGGTTCTTATCTTTCAAATCATACCCATATACCATCATATCTTTCAAATCATACATACAATACATATAAATTTAAATTTATACGTGAAATAAATTGTGAGTGTAGATATTGATTGAATTGCTTACATGAATCGGAAACAATTTCTCGCCAAGGCCGGTATAAAAAGGAAATACCAAATTTTATCTAAGTGATCAGTCTGATTTCAGTTACTTGCAGTACTTTCCATAATATCGATTTAGAATAGGGTTGTCTAACCTTTTTGAGCAGCGGGCCAATTAAAAAAATTTCACGTATTTCGAGGGCCAGCGGTTTCATAAAAAAAAGAACCTTCCTTCGGAGTTTCTTTAAGTTATTTCTTCGTTTACTTGCTATATAGAAAGGGATAACTCATGCAGTCTTGGCTGTTTTTCTTTATTTCTTGAAAAAAATACGTTTTGCATTTTATTATTATAAACAGTTGTCGGCGGGCTGAATTGTGGCCTGCAGGCCATGATGGACAACTCTGATTTAAAACAACACTTAGATTTTGGATAATTTTTAATATGAAGGGATACCAATGTGGAAATTGGTGTGTTTGAATGGTTTTGCTTCAGCACTACAACTCTAAAACTTTAACATTACTTGAAACTAATTTCATGTGTTGAAATTTTATATATAATTCCTGTCATAGGTGCATAATTTTAGAATACTGCGTTTAAATTGCTTCATATTTGTGTGAATGGATGTGGTCTGTTGTAACATGTATAACGTAAGAAACATTAAATGGGTGCTACGTCATGAGACGTTACCTATATAAATTCTAACTAGTGTTTCTAAGACTGGCAATCTTCTAGCCAGTGTTTTAAAACTGGCAATTGTCTAGGGGACTAGTGGCCATGTTTATGGCATTTTGGGATCTTTCGATTCCTCCTCTTCTCTACATTTGGATGCAAGGTTACATGGCTCTGTGGTCACCCAACCTCAACCCAGTTGATTTCTGGCTATGGGGATATTTACAATTGCTTGTGTACCACCCCCCACCCCAACTTCTACATTGCCCAAACTCAAAAACGCCATTCTTCATGCCATTTTTTAGATCCACCCCGACATACTCTATACAGCTATCATGGCTGTCGTTAGTCACCTTAGTTTTTCCATAGAATGTTCGGGGGGTCATAGTGAGCAATCATTACAATAACAAATCGATGGAACACAAAGTTGTCTTGTTATCAGTGCCATCTACAGGCAACTTTTTCAACTAAATTTTTTTGGCTACTAAAAAAATCTGGTTTTTCTAGGAAGCCTTTTGGGAGAGCCGCACTTTTTATTATTTGTTCCCTTTTTAAGATTTTCTGTTTTTATGAACTTTTGGCACACCATGTATTACATCAACCCTTTAGCATAACAGCATTTCAATTGGGTGCTTTTGGGATGGCTTTTTTTGCAGAAAATTGGTACATTTGACCTTATGATCTGGCAACCCTGTACAAGAATTCATTTGAAAGAAGCAGCAGGTGCAACCAAAGGGAAAACCATGTGCTTCAGAAGAACCAAACCATTATAGGGTAGAGAGAGACACTGATGCTGGAAGTAGGAGCACTCGTAAACTGCATGAAAGCCAAGGTGGAATCAGGAGACCATGCTGTATTTAGCTTTGTGCATCTATTAAAGAGAGTGGTACGGGAGCCATGTGCTGGAAAAACCAGGAGAATATGCTCTAATGATTTAGCTTTGGAGCATAAAATATTAAAACAAAAATTCAAAATAACTGATAATCAAATTCAAACTACTGAGTGTAAAGTTGTGTGTATCACTGACTGCATTTAATTTTAAGCCCATGAAGCATAGAGTTTGCATCCATAGCTTTTTACTCGTAGAATGCAAAAGTTAAAGCAATGGCTCTATGCTTATAAAATACAGTGTTAATTCCATGGTTTTATGCATATGAAAATACCACATAGTCCGATGTCATGCCAGTTTCATGCAAGCAGATATATTTTATGAATTTGGCTACAGCTTTTATTAAACATGAAAATCAGTTAATTTTTAAGCCTGATTTTAAACCAAATACGATTAGATTTTTTTTTCTTCAAATGCCAATTATTTCTTGTTTTTATTAGCATTTTGGTGTCTGACAGTTTTAAAATGAGAGGAAAATACAGATAATTGTCAGTTGTTTTGCTACAGAGGTATGATGATAGGCACCTCCAGGAAGGGACTGGCCTGCTGGCCCACCAGCCCTCGGTGGTCATAGAACTTGCACCTCCGAATGGACAATAACTTGTGCCCTACAAAAATCTAAGGTATGCACCATTTGAGAGGACCCACTCTGCCTCTGGGCACCTCCATATGGAATGGATCGTTGGTTATGAATGTACTGCATCACCATAAAGGTATCACGATATATTCCAATCACCTGAGCTTAATCGGGAGTTGACCTAAACCCAGAAATATGTAGGTGGCATTTTAATATATATGATGAAGGGGATGCATTTTAATATATAAAGTAATATAATAATTTCTCTGAGTGATTTATCAAGTAATGCTGCTATCATCATGCAGATGGAAATTATTTACATTCAGTTATAATTTATATCAAAATATTTTACCCATTTTTATTTTCGTGATGTCATATTTGTTGTGAAAGAACATATGATTGACATGATTTTGTTTAGTACTTTTAATATTAAACAACTTCATCAAGATAAATTTCATTTAAACTAAAGACATAGAAATGAAGCAGCAATTAAAGCAACAAGATTTAATATGAAATTCACTTCACAAATTAAATTAATAGTTTCTTGGTTTTCAAGCAATTTAAAATTCATATTGCACCTGCTTCAGCATTAAGGACCTCTGGTGGTGAGGCACAGAATTATCTAGGCTAATTCAACCAAATACCAGGTGCATGTGTGTGCACATTATATGCTCCTATAAAATCTGTATGTGCTTCATAATACATGTAAGCAACACACTTGCTCTATGTTGAAAGTGCAAAAAATAACGAAAGTTATCAACCAATTTCAACAAGTAATTCCTCATGTTATAACAATAGTATCTAGAACTGTTAACAATGACTACAAAGCAGATATCAATATGAAGACAAACTTATCTACATTCCAGAGACCTTAAAATGAGGAAACAGACTTGAAATACCTTCAATACAAAATAGAAAGTTTTTCATTTCTATTTTCTGTTTTATATATATTAAATAGATTTCTATACACAAGGCAAATATAAATGCCCAAAATATACATTCATAAAATACAAAGGATGCATTATTATTATTATTATTAATCTAAAATAGAAGAGAAATTAATACAAGGCATCAGCCAACAATTAAATTTCTTTCCCCCAAGAAAAATGCGAAAGATAATTTGACTTTCTTTTCATAAAATACTAAATTAGCAAAAACTTGAAGGAAATATATATTATTTACTGCAAGCTTGTAAATTAGACACGTTTTAAACTTGTGCACCAAAAATACTTGTAATTACTCTTATATTTAAAGAAAACAAATGGAAAATAGATGCCCAAGGCTGAATAATTTCACAGTTCAGCATGATGTAACTTCAAAAATTCAAGAAGTTTTAAGAAATGTAACAAGAGCAAATGTGAGTAGAAAATTTCGAAGAAAAATACATGTTTTAAGGAACAGTGATTTTAGAGTATGTCACAGTAGCTAACCTTGTTCCACCTCTGATATTTACGTTCGTTTGATCAATAATTATCATGAATTTCTAACTCACATAACAAAACGATAAGATTCTGATGTATTATAAAGTCCTTGAAATCTCCAAATAGTTAAATATTTCAACACCAGGGAATATTATTCTATTTGCCATAGTAGTTTACAGTACAGATAAAATTCGATTACTTTATACAACAGCGAACAAATCTAAAAAAATGATTAGTAATTATAATGGAAGGACCACAATTTTTAAATCTAGTTACATCAAGCAAATTTGTCAGATAACTAATGCAAACTGCCAAGTAATAGCATTTTACATTAGTTACTGTGTAATGTAAAGTATCATGAATAACTGCCACTACTATGTAATGTATAATACCAACTTATTACATAGCTATACAAGAAAGATAACTTAACATTTTTATTACGTTATCAAATGGTTATTCAGACAATAGGCTTAATATGATTTCTAGCCTATGGTATATTTGTAAATACATCCAAATCATCTGAAGCAGAACTTGAATGCATGGAATCATGAGTTGAAACACTGGTATTCACTGAAATACTAACATGTAGATGACAAAAATAAAGCATTTTCAAATATGGTGCTTTTTGCGTTCAAAGGGTTTATTTTCCTCGCATCAAGAGTTCTAAAGTTATTAAATAAACTCATCTAAAAATCGTTAGCACTAAGTGCATTAGATTTAATGTATTTCATATTTAAAGTGATTGAACTTTGCAATTGAATAATTCACCATTCCATGCATTCATTATTTAATGTAATCAACATCTATAACAAACACACAGGCTTCGCCGATGTAATATATAAATACATTACATAATGTGGATTACAATTCGTACTTTAATACTTACGTTTAATTACAAATTCATATTTTCATGGTTATCGTTCACATAAAATATAAAATTTACTCTTGTGTATATACTGAGTCAGAAATGAAGTCTCTAATACACTGAAAACCAAATGTGCTATTCCTTAAATTAAGTTATATGTACTGATGGACAAACGTTACTTTTTGAGAAAGATCTTTTTGTAGAAGTTTACATACAAAAAATAAATTTATACAAGTAAATTTATACAAGAACCAACCTGCCTTAAACAACGCCAACAATTCTAGTTTGAATTATAACTGAAATCTTTTCTTTGTTTCATGTTCTCCAAGACGACAAAATTATGTCAAAAGAAATCCACAAAGGAACGTAAAAAGGAATATTTCATTAGCACAGTCAGAAAAGGCTAAAAATTTAAGCTTCAAACCTTAAGGTTTACATGCATAAGGTTTACAACATACGAACACCTTACTTAAATCTTTCGAGTCTAAGTGCACCATATCAAGGTATTCTCACACTGAATGACTTAAGATATTCTGGCATCCCTTTACATATTCTGATTCAGTACTATGGTGGAAGGACAGATAGGGTCACGTAGTGCAAAGTATACCCCAAAACTGAGTTCCGATTTTTCTTCTGCTTCTGACACTGTAAAAATGATAGCTTAGAAAACTGCTACAGTAATCTATGTCTATCTGACATTGAATTTTAGCCTTTATCCGACATTGAATTTTGGCCTTTATCCGACATTGAATTTTGGCCTTTATCCGACATTGAATTTTAGCCTTTATCCGACATTGAATTTTGGCCTTTATCTGACATTGAATTTTAGCCTTTATCCAACACCAAATCTTAGGCTTTATCTGCCATTAGATCTTAGCCTTTATCCGACACTAAATCTTGACCTTTATCTGACACTGAATCTTAGCTTTTATCGGACATTGAATCTTACCTCAGTAGTTTACACAACAAAGATTTCCAAACAGATTTTGAATGTGTTGTGATTTTTCTTTTAAACATTAACATCATATACACACACTGGTGTAAAAAACCTCAAAGTCTGGGAGGAGGGATAGGTCACCCTTAGCCTTCCTTTAGTTACATCACTGCAAATACATTGGTATAAGAATATACAACATTTCTGTATCTGCGAACTATTGAAAATGCATTGCAACATTAACAAACTTAATTTTCAGTAAGTGAAATGCTGCTTAAACACACAAAATGAAAACTTGCATATCAGAGATGCGAGCCTTGAACAAACATATACAGAAAATGGAAGACAGTTTACAACTAGGAATATTTGGATGATCAATATCTGTAATTTGTTATATGATTTCCATGTATGTGTGTGCGCCATGGTTTCAAAGAACTGGAACTCGATTCCTAGTTTTACCTCACTAGGTCATCTGAGCTGGAAAGGTAAACAACATGACCATAAGTGTGACTTGAGGGTTAAATACAGTGTAAACTAGGGAGGCAAAAAAACAAAAAACCCAAAATTGGTTGGGAAAAAACAATCTTGCCTCTGTTCTAAAAAAACTGGGGACATATGCCCCTTGTCCTCTCCAGATTACTCCTATGAATATGACCTCTCAAAGCCTTTCTCTCACAGAACTTACAATTCAAGACTGCGGAACAAGCTATCGAACTAATACACAATTAATTCCCGAACTTTTCAGAACTGTGATCCGCTTAGCTTTAATAGACATGAGAAGGGGGATATGTATTTTTAAATTTAACAAGTTTTCTATATACTAAGTATATATATATATATACACATACATATATATTGTCGCAGCAGTGACCTGTAGGGATGATAAGCAGAAGTTCAATTTTCCTGACCCCACCATTATTTATAAACCCAAATCTCCAGCAGAATTAGATTTTTTCGGAGAATTTTTTGTTTACGAACACTTTGGTGACATAGTAAATGATAACAGGTCCATTCCATACTTCAGTCAAGCCTGAAGAAACTTACTTTAAACTCCAACTTTCACCCACAACTCTATCTGCTTCAGTATCGCATTTCACCACCAATAGATGGAGCGGCAGTCATAACCAATAGCAACTTTTTAGCTGGAAACAGGATCAAACTGGCAACACAACCAATTGGTGAATTGGCAATTGAAGGTTTTCAGTATGACGACTTGGTGATGATATTTACTTGGCACCACTTGTTTTGAAGAGGGTTCGCTAAATAACACACCCACTCCTGCTCTGAAGTCATACAAGTATTTAATAATACACATCAGACAATACTTGAATCAGTGAATGCCTAGTGGGGCTCAACACCCCCCCATCCCCTCTGCTTGTTCAGAACGTAACCATTAAAAAGTAAGCAAACAGTGCCAAATCAATGCTTTTGCCAAGCCATTATACTTAAAACCTTTTGAAGATCCATCAACCCCGATAAACGTGTATTCATGACAAGGGACGGACAAGTTCATCTGAAAGTCAACAAATCCTTCTGAAACACGTTGAAATTTGTTTAATAAAATTTCTACTACACTCAAAAACGTTGTTTTTCTATTTGTTATTTATCATGCATAGTGCTACGTCATCAGATTAATAGTGACATTTTTGTTTTGTCAAGGAGTTCATTACCAAATCTTTTACTCTAGAGGTCAAGTACTCGTTCGAGATCTCACGTCTGGTTCGTTAATGAAGGTTCTCTATGAAAACCTAGTCATTAAATTTTATTTAGAGCTTAAATTTCCAGAATAGAAGTTTCATAAGCCACTGACATTGACATCTACAAAACCCAACCCTACATTTTAGTAAAATTACAAGAAATCACAATCCAAAATTGATTTACAAGAAATGAATACACCCAAAGTTTACAAGAAGTCACTGCATCCAAAAAAAAAAGTTTTACACATAATTGTTATTTCAGTGTTCATTTACAAGTGTTAGCAAAATTGATTTGCATGAAACCATTGCACTAGAGGTCCAATTACAAGACACTGTCATTGTGATACACATTTACAAGAAATTATATGCATGTACAATGTATCCCCTTTTACAAGAAATTTGTTTCATATTTTATGGCATAATAACAGCCGAGATCATACTATCTTAAGCAAGAATATCAGGGAATCAACTACGTAGGTGAGTCAAAAAGTTCTGGGAAAAAAACCTATAAAGCTAGTTATGGAAAAAATAAATCCAAATCATTGAATAAACTTAGACATTCAGTAACACTGTGGCAAATTGGCAGCTTCCTGGCACATGCGCAATAAATAAAAGCAAATAGCGGCAACTATAGGAGGCCTGCCAAACATTGAGCAATGTTCTATTGTAAAATTTCTAACAAAAGAAGGCATAAAACCTAACGAAATTTTGCCAAGATTACAAGTACAGTATTGTAATGAGTGCATGAGCAAATCTTGCTGACGTAGTATAGTCCAGATGCTCTTGCACCATAAAAAATCCAAACAAACAATTTATTTACAGCATGATAAATTTAAATTGGGACATGTAAGTGTTTGCCATGAAGAGCGCTGCAGGTGATCTTCAACTTCTATCGATGATCACCACTGCTAATTGGCAAATGAAGAAAAACAAAAAAAAACCGGTTGAATTAAAATCGATATTATTGCAAAAAAAGTATTAAATAAGCCATGGATCGGTGAGTAATATCATACAGAATATTTGAAAATACTATAAAGTGTCATCACATTACGTTCTACAGCAATTGACAGACGACAAAATCGTGTTAGGCTATCACCAGGCCGTTTAACACGATTCCCGAAAGAAGAAAATGACTGTTTATACAATATTATTACATGTAATAAAACCTGCCTTCATGACTTTGAATCAGAATCAAAAAATGGTCAATGAAGTGGCCACATTCGTCATCCCCCCCACAAAAAAAAAATTTAGGAGTCGATTTTAAGACAGAAAAGTTTTATCAACCTTTTTTTTTTACCTCAAATGGAATAATATACATTGATGTTTTGGAAGAAAAACGTACAATAAATTCAGAATACTACTCTAACCTGTTTAAAGGCCTAGTATGTGAAGGTATACATCATAACAGACCAGGAAAACTGAAACATGACAATGCCCGTGCTCACACAGCCAAACATACTATGGAAACAAAGAAAACTTGGTTGGAAACTATTAGCACATCCTGCCTATAGTCTTGACCAAGCTCTATATGATTTCTATCTGTTTACGCACCCTAAAGATGTTGTACGTGGACATAGATTCTCCATGAATTTGGAGGTGGAAAATTTTCTGCAAAATTGTTGTAAGTGACAACCACAAATTATCTTTACTCAGCGATTTGACAACCACAAATTATCTTTACTCAGCGATT
>QLNU02015003.1:121003901-121029476 GCA_006491805.2 Dysdera silvatica | reverse complement strand
AATAATCATATAATTAGAGGTTAGATTTTCCAAAGAAGTGCCGCTGGTTGAATTTTGATGAGCAATTTAATAGGATGCATTTTTTCTACACATCACAACTTTTAAAATTTTTCGTAAGACTTTCAGAGATGTCCACGATAAAATATCGAAGATCATTCTTTTCTACAAAAGGATCTCACAATAATATATGCTCTCTTCTATTTCTAACTTGTCTCTTGGAATCGAAATAATAATTCTGACATCAAAGAATTCTATGTATGTGACTCAACTTTTAACAATAACATGTAATCATGTAACATATCACAGACTAAATTATCATCAAACTCCTATTGGTGAGTCTACACTGATGGAGACTGGTGTGGTTCTAAATTTTTATTCTATAAGTTACTATTGCAAAGCAATGCAATGGAAAATCTATTTTCGCTTTGCAATATTAGGATGTGATGTAAATAGACATTTTGAATGTGCAAAAATAATATAATTATGAACATAAATTCTGCAAAGGAATAAAAATATCAATCATGAATTCTGCAAAGTAATGCAATTATGAATAGTGATTTTCATAAAATATGCAATTTCCAATCCCATGATTCTCATACATTGCAAAGTAATGCAACCTTAGCCTTATGCATTGCAATAGAGGCTCTGATGCAATTACAAATTTTGATCCTGCATTTTACCTTTGTAATCCAGGATAATAACACAATGGCAGGAGATCTATTTTCATTTTGAAAAATATTGAAATTGTGAATCATAATTTCTCCTTGAACTTTACAGTTGCAATACCATTATGATGTAAGGCAATTATAAGTTTTAAATTCACAAAATAATGCGAACACAAATTCCACAAACATAAATCATAAATTACGAAAAGTAATGTAATTATGAATAGTGATTTCTGAAAAATAATAAAATCTTTAGTTCCTGCTTTCGATTGTAAAGTAATGCAATTATGAATAGTGATTTTTGCAAAGTAATGCAATTATGAACAGTCATTTCTTCAAAGTAATGCAATTATGAATGGTGATTTCTGCAAAGTAATGAAATTTACAATCGCACAATTCTCATTGCAAAATATCACAATTTACAATCCACTGCATCACATTGCAAAGTAATACAATTTCAGAAAACAATTTATAATGGAGCAATTCCATTCTGAGTAATCATTTTTCCTTGCAAAATGAGGCAATTCTGAATCCAAATCACCGCTTCCACTTTGCAAACTTGAAAAATATAGTTCTGCTTTTTCCTTTTCCACATTTCATTTAAACACAGAAGAGAACAGGAGAGTTAACATGAACTGGGACATGCTTTTGTCTCAAACTTTAAAACAGAAGCTAACGATTTCCATTTTTTGAGTAGTGATTGCCACAATGACATAAGCGAAGGGTGGTAAATGAAAACAGTAAACAAAGACAGTAAATGACAAGAGAGTAAAAAATAATCAGCAGGCACATCACAGATTTGAAATTGTTACAACCTTCAGCAGCAAAAGCAATTGATCGAAGTCTCATTAATAGTTATTAAGCTTATCTATTAAGAAATAAACATATGTACATTTATATAGTAAAATTACGCAACATAAATTTTCAAATGCTTCCACATCTTTTCACCATCATGTTCCTTGAAAAATAGAAATCCAATAGAACGAATAAGGAAATTGGGCACACTGAGTTTGGAATGACAGAAATAACCAACGTCGGTACGGAAAGAAACGATTGCATTATATTAATTTCTTTTGATGTAAGCCATTGCTAACTGCAAAAAGAAGAGATAGAAACAGGAAAACATTTATACTATTTCATCACAAATTACACGGAAGTGGACCAAAACGATGGAATACTTAGTTGCCAGTCAATGTGATGTCATCCTTCTCACAAGTAGACTGACCCACTGCTCTACGTGTATGTGGGTAAAAAAGTGGTTGGTTACTTCATTGTATTTTTATATCACAAGGACAGCAAGGGTCATTCTACACCTGCGGGTAGGAAGAAATGGGAAGTCACATAGATGGCAATTTAGCGTCACTGTGAATAAACATCATGACCTAACCATATTTGAAATAAATAGTAGTGGGGGGGGGTACCCAAATAACAAAATCACTATTATGTCAGAAGTATAGAATTGTGTGTATACACTCGTTTCATTCTGCACTAGTAAATGTATCGGCAATAATGCTATTTCGAAAATAACATCTCCTAATGAACAAAGATGGGAGGAAAGAAGGTTAGTGGATGAATGGCTACTGATATTGCATGTGCTAGCCAACTGAAAATGATAATGGCATAAATCACTACTTCAATGAGGACTGTACAAGGAATGTCTCCATTGAGGCCAAGCGATCACTAGTGATAATGAGTTACAAAAACTGTCAACTTACTAGGATCCCATTACTACCACTAGTGGAGATGGTTAGCTTTGTCTGTTAAGTCTTGTTTGCAGATATTTTAAGCATATGGGAGGATTATGTGCTTCGATGAAAATCCACTGAATCTATAGGTACATCATGTCAACAAGTAACTGTTGGAGCAGATGGACGCTTGATAATGGTATGTTCACACGGTATATGTCAGGCCCTCTGATTTTATGACACATCATTAAATCAGAGTTCCTGCTCACATTAACAAAGAAAATTCCCTGATTTTTCCAATAAAAATACTTGACTAATTGCTTTCATTTTTCTCTGTGGATTCAACCGAACTTCAGTCATGGGGAAGATAGCCTCAAATTTATAAGAAATTTAGCCATTCGATACAGATGCATAGGTGCCAACTTCTAGAAGTGAAAAATCTGTAGTTAATTGCACATGCGGGCAGGCCACCATTTTTTAATTAAACAAAATCATACATAATTTATGAAAAAAGGGCACAATGAGGAAATTAAGTATTTATTAAATTAATAATAATAGAGGATTAAACTATTAAATGCAATATTAATTCTTAGAATTTACAAATGCTGTAGTGCAAGATTTTGTATTTGAGAAATTTTTTGTCAAATACATTCTCATAACATTTCACATGTTGTCTGCATTTAACAACTAGTAAATTTTCTAATGTGTCATCAGACATGGTTGACCTGAAATCAGCTCCCTAATTTCTTCACTTGACTGAACATTACCTCACATGCTGAATTAGTGTGTGGGATCGCAAGCATTGACAGCATACCTGAGGAAGTCATTTAAATTTTAATCTACCAGTACCATTTTTATTCAAAATTCAATATTTGTGCAATCTCCTCACGATGTAACACTTCGAACTCAAAAGGAAATTTATTGTGCATGTAGTCACATGCTGCTATGAAATAGCTTCTGACGTTTTCATAAAATTCATTTTTATCATGGATGTTAAAATCTTGGATTACTTTCAGTGTTCCATTTCCAATTAAGATATCAACATCATCTTTTTGATTACTCCTCTCATGATAGTGGACTTTCAAAATATCACTACATAATTTTATGCTTGGTTTTACAAATTTCACTAGCATTTCTCTGTATAATTTTAAGAGAAGAGATTTTAGCATATGAATATGTGGTTCCGCAGACTGAAGTTGAGCATTTGCTTTTTTAAATACAGGCACAGTATAAGATAAAAATAAACAGAAAGCCTTATTGATATCTTCCGACAGAAAATAAAACAACCTTTCTTCACGAGACATGGAGTTTTCAGTTTTTTGTTTCTTAGAAATATCCACATAATTTTGAGCTTTCCTTTTTAATTTCTGTGATGCTTTTTTGCTGTTACGTTCTTTCACTTTATCTGCATTTTCAACCGAAACTTTGATAGAGGGAATAGTAAAGAAAGAAAGTGGGGTGATTTGATTCCTTTTCATGGCCTCTTCCTTAAAAAAACTGATCAAAGGTTGCCACTGCTGGATTATACGCTCTAAGCACTTTCCAACAGACAACCAACGAGTGCTAACGTGTTTTAGTACCTTTTTTATATCAGTCTCATGAAATTCTTGAAGAATTTTCAACCTATCTTTTCTTTTCGAACTCTTTTGTAAGTAATAGTAAATGTCTACCAAAATTTCATCGATTTTAAATGGCAAACATGCAGCACTCTTTTCAGCTGCTAAGTTAATAAGGTGGCAGGAACAGCCCATAATTTCAATATTTTGGTGATGATTCTTTAACACTGCTGCTACACCTGCTTTTTTTCCTATCATAACAGGTGCATTATCACAGCTAAAGGCAACACAATTAGAAATTGGAAAGTTTTCAGATTGTAAAGCACTTACCAGAAGATTTCCAATATTTAACCCAGTAGCATCTTCTTTCAAAGATGGCATAGATAAAAGACAATTCACAATTTTTTCACATAAAGGATCGAAGAAAGTTACCACTATTGGATACAGCTTTGAATCAACATCGTTGCTTCCATCAGTTGCAATTGAAAATGGATAGCACCTTAAATTTTCAACAAGTGATGAGGATTCCTTTGCAGACATTTCTTTCATAATTGCAGAAGTTTTGGTCTTTGCAGATCCATATTGTTTTGCAATACTGCTATCAGGAAACATTTTCCTAAAGAGTGTCCACGCATGATCGCTGCAATTCATTGGCAAATTATGTTTGATCAAAAACGATGTAAATAAACATTCAGCGTTAATTTATCATGGAGGTATCGTTAAATGCAAAAAATGACTATGATTAGACTCGACAGCCTTGAACACCTCCTGATATTTAACAGTCTCAGAATACAAAGTAATATTGTGTTTACAACCGTAAGTAATGCTTATGTCTTTACGGCAACATGTGCAGAAAGCATATTTTAGATCCAGTCTTGATTTTTGAATAAAATTAAATATCTTCATATATTTGGCTTTAAACGTTTGGTAGTACCTTTTATTAACAGTCGACATCGTTAACGTTGTTTTCAAAAACACCTAAAAACAAAACTTTCTTTCCGGAGGAAAGAAATACCAGCTATGTCTAACACGTGGCTTCCCTACACAAAGTCACATGCTTGACTAAAACCTTATCGATGTAGCGCATTCTTTCTTTCCTCCCCACATCAACTACAAATCCAGATGCGCGATTTCACTGCGCAGGGGCACCACTCTACGTCATAGCTGGAGCTAAAATGTCATGCCATGCATGCACCGTCAACAGCAGACAAATTTTTCTGGCTTTTTTTACCGGTATTTGCGTTTATTTACGTGTATTATTGCACATATGCGCAAAAATTTAAATAAACATGCATCAAGAAAAATAGGTATTTAAATTTTTTTTTAAAAAATCAGTATTTTAAAAAACACTGGGGATTTTAGACGAAATCTCCGAAAATCGGACGAAATCGTTTCTCGACTGGAAGATCGGATGACCGATAAAAAACCGGAAGTCTTCCGGGTAAATCGGAAGGGTTGGCACCTATGATGATGTTAGGAAAGTTTTCCCCTGACTGTTCCCGGTTTTTGACCATAAACTTCCATTTTTTTCCACTGATATATTCCTGGTTTTTAGGGATGTTCTCAAATTCCCCAACAATTACAGGCTTTACAGATGTGTGGGATCCTTGTTGAGTGATCAAGCCATATCATTTCCCCCTTTATGGTCATCATGTACCCATAGTACAGTAAACTTGCAGAAGGACATAATGCACATCCTCACCGAACCATGGTGAACTGAACGTACAGAGAGCATTCTGTAGATTTTAGCATCACAAAATGGCCTATTCATTTACAAGACATGAGCCACATGGAGTATCTTTAGGATGCTATGGAAAAATTCTTCCGAACTTTAAAATTCTCTGCTCAAATATGCAGCAGGATTATTCAAAGAAGTATAACAAACATGGGAGGAAGGGAAGTATGCAGTACAAGTGGAGAATACTTTTAAAATCTAGCTGACTTCATAGCAGACACATTATTAAATAGATATAACATCATTTTGGCCCATTTCTTATACAAGAGAAGTACATACAATGTTACAACTCGAAAACATTAAAACACAACTATGGAATTCTGTCTAAATTCCATGGTTTGCATGTAATTTACTGGTTAACATATTTACCGTTATATGAGTTACGTACGGTTCATACTAATCTTGTTCGTTACATTGTGTGAATCACATTTGCTTTGCACATGAATGGACAGTTTAGGCTGCATAGCTCATCCATCAGTTTCACAGTATGAGAACAGCAAGGGTTATGATGCGCTAGAACCTAAAGTTGTCACTGGAGTCCAAACCTCATAACTATGGCAATAAATTTATCATAGTGTGAATTTCAGCTATGTGGTTTGTTTGGGTTTTTTTGGGGGGGGGTGCAAATTTTAGGGCTTCTTCGTTAATTTCACGAATACCAGATTTTTTTCCTATTAGTGTCTGGTTTCTATTATAATTTTTGATTAATTTCTATATTTAAATAATTTTGATACCGCCATATAAGAAAATCTTTTGGTGAAATTTGACAGAAAAATGATATTTAATAGCCACATGTATATATAAATCGTGTTGTGTTGGGATCTGCAGTTTTCCATGAAATCCAAACCTCAGCCACAGAGGGAGGCAATTTCAAGGCTACAGTGATAAGAAAAATAGCACATATTTCACGATAACATTGAGGGGTCAAATCCAGATTAATGGCATAGACCAGTGGTTCCCAACCATTTTAAAGCCGCGACCCAATTTTATAGTAGTGAAGTAATCCACGAACCTCTTTGTCTGGCACCACCACATTTGCATAATAAAAGCATTTTTAACAAAGTAAAGAAAACACATTAAATACAAAATTATATTAATTACATATATAATATTAAATATATTATATTAAGTATGTATATTATATTAAGTATGTATATTATATTTATGTATTACTATGTATATTACATATTATTATGTCTATTATATATATTATATATTATATTAATGTATATTATAGATATAAAATTAACAACCATTAGTAGAATATTGCAATACAAGGTGTGATCAAAAAATATGGTGAATGAATTTTTATACCAGCAACTGCTGTCGCTACATCCATTTAAAGTAATAAGTCCAATAGTCTGATTCGTTGAGATAGTCAGTGGCAAGTTTGAACAAGTTGGGTCAGTCAGCTTCCAGAGCTGGAAGAGTGAGGTTGTGTTTACTGTGTCTGTTGCGTATCGTGGATTTCGAACAACGTGTTAACATTAAGTTTTGTTTTAAGTTGCAAAAAAGTGCCAAAGAAGCTCATACCGAAGAACTGAACATCTCGTACGGGTCTGTGAAAAGCATTTTAGCTGATAATTTGCAAATGAGATGGGTGAGTATGAAATTTGTTCCCGGACTTTTGACTGGCGAACAAAAGGAAAATCGTGTGTCAGTTTGCACGGAATTGAAGGTTCGTCTTGATGAAGATCACGACTTCGTGGCCAAAATTATAACTGGAGATGAACGTTGGGTGTACGGCTATGACCCTGAGACGAAAATTCAGAGTTCCTAATGGGAAACAAGTGGCTCTTCTTGCCCTAAGAAGGCACGTCAGTCGAAGTCGAATGCCAAGGTCATGCCCATTGTTTGTTTTTATAGTGACGGCATAGTGCGATCAGAGTTCATTCCAAGGGGAACGACTGTAAACTCTGAATATTACAAGGGTGTTTGCAAAACGATGTAAAGAGAAAGAGACCAGAAAAATGGGCCAATGTTTTCCTCCATCACGACAACGCACCATGCCACACCTTGTTTCTAATCTGTGAGTTTTTGGCCGAAAAAAAAAAAGGTTCCTGTCCGTTCACATCCGCCTTACTCACCGGATTCAACACCATGCAACTTCTGGCTCTTCCCAAAAGTAAAAACCGTGCTAAAAGGAAAGCGTTTTGACACCATTTTTGATATTGAGAGGGCCACGATGGAGCAGCTGAAGGTCCTTCTGAAAGAAGCCTTCCAGAAACACTTCCAATCATGGAATCAACGTTGGGATAAATGCATCGCTAGACAAGGAGAGTACTTTGAAGGATATTAATTCAAATTTGATGTAAACTTATTACTTTGTTTGTAATAAAATTATTCACCGTATTTTTTGATTACACCTCGTATGTGTAGCCATGTTGAAATATAAAAGCATTGGAAACATTTGGTATGAAATTCCTTATAAAAATAATTGCAACTAAAAAGAGTTATAGCGACCCACCCAGAAACCTGTTTGCAACCCCCTTAATGGTTGCAATCCCCAGATTGGGAACCACTGGCACAGACAAATATGTTACCACTATGGCACCATAGGGTAGTGGACATGTTTTTTCAAGGAGTCAACCCTGAGTTAATAGCACAATAGACAAACGAGTTACCACTACGGCATCAAAGAGTAGTAGACCTATGTTTTTGTTAAGATGTCAACTCTGGATTAATGGCACAATAGGCAAACAAGTTACCACTATGGCACCATAGGATAGTGGACCTACGTTTTTTCAAGAAGTCAAATCTGGGTTAATGGCACAACAGACAAACAAGTTACCACTATGGCACCATAGTATAGTAGACCTATGCTTTTCAAGGAATCAAACCTGAGTTAATAGCACAATAGACAAACGAGTTACCACTACGGCATCAAAGAGTAGTAGACCTATGTTTTTGTTAAGATGTCAACTCTGGATTAATGGCACAATAGGCAAACAAGTTACCACTATGGCACCATAGGATAGTGGACCTACGTTTTTTCAAGAAGTCAAATACAAGTTAATGGCACAACAGACAAACAAATTACCACTATGGCACCATAGTATAGTAGACCTATGCTTTTCAAGGAATCAAAACCCCTTAAGGCCCAAGAAACTAACTCCAGGCAAAAACGTGAGCAATTATTCAGCAAGCCTGCTTTTTTGTTTCACCTTGTACCATTGGGACTTGAATCTGATTAACCGAATGTATTCATATGTTATTGTGTTGAATGTGTTAATAGTGTATTACCACAGGTTCAGAAACGTACTACACAAAGTATCCAGAATTAGTTTATTGTGTTAGCTAGATAACCACTGTCCGAATAATTAGAAATTTTCTGTAATGACACGATGCAAAGACTAAAAAACTTTCATGCTAAATTAAAGGAAAAAAAAGCATACACCAAACAAGCATCAGAAACTAAAAATAAGGGTGATGTGTGTTAAAGAAATGAAGTGCTTATGTTAATTTTACCCATTAATACATTATTCAGTTCATTAAGAATATACCCATCAATTTGTTAATTTATTAGTTAACTCACGTTAGTTAACTAATTAGTGGACACAGTAGTTATGCATAGTTAGATGTAAAAATATATATATATATACCTGGAGTAGAAATAAGATCTGATCAATTACAGAATACTAGGTTGCTTAATTTGTGTGGTTTTAGAAGGTAATCGCTCTGCAGCAGCAGCCCTTTCCTCGAGAAATCGCTCAAAGTCTGTTAAATTCGATAAACATGCATAAATAAAAATAATTATGAACAATAACAAAAAAGTACAACGTAATAAAACCATAAACAGAATGAAATGATACAAATAACAAAATCCACCAGACTCCACATAATGAGCATTCAAATAATAATAATAATAAACTAAAGATTTTATGAAAAATCCCTTGTTTGTGAAAAATGTTGCATAAAACAACTAAGCTTTTCAATGTTTTCTTAAGGACTTTCTTGCAAAAATTTAATTGGGAACAATTTAGAAACCTTTGTAAATTATTTTTCCAAGTCCTTTTTTCCCCCTAAAGGACTTTAAATTTTATCTACCATTCTTAAGACACCTCACTGTGGTAATATAGATAGGAAAAGTGGAGAGAGGAGTCACCCTTGTTTGCAGCTACTCTACAAGACATGCTGATTTCTTTTCCTTCCTAACAATTTTGTTGCTTTTAATCTATTTAGAGAACTAGTTTTCAATTTTTCTAAAGTACTAGCTTTAAACTTTTTAGAGTACTGATTTTCAATTTCCTAGAATACTAGTTTTCAAAATTTCTGGAAGATTAGTTTTAAATCTTACTATAGAACTACTTTTCAATCTTTCTAGAGAACTAGTTTTCAAACTTTCTAGAGGATTATTTTTAAATCTTTTTAAAGAACTAGTTTTCAATTTTTCTAGGAAATTAGTTTTCAATTTTTCTAGAAAATTAGTTTTCAATTTTTCTAGAAAATTAGTTTTCAATTTTTCTAGAAAATTAGTTTTCAATCTCTCTAGAGGATTACACTTCAATCTGTCTGGAGGACAATTTTCTTCTACTTACTGAAGACAAGTTTCCCAATTTATATGGATAACTAAATCTCCATGTACGTGGATATAATTAGATTCTTATGTACCTGAATAACCAGATCTCCATCTATCTAGATAACTAAATCCCCCCCCATACACACACACATCTAAAAGTCTACTTTCCCATCTATTTGGAGCGCAAGTTCCCTTTACCGCTGAAACACCGACTTTCCATCTACCTGACGTTTTTATTAAGCTTTATCTAGCTGTTAAACGAAAGTGAAAAACCTGAGGTTGCTAAAATGATTTATTTCAATTAGAAACTATTGAACTAACATTGTGTTTTCACTGATAAGAAAACTAATTCTATTGTGACGTGTCTGATTATTTTACTGTGTCCCAATTCTTCTAACGTATTTGATCTTTCTTCTATTTTTGATTTTTTTAGCATATCTGATTCCTTTGGTATGTTTCATTTTCAGAATGAATCTGATTTCTTTAAAGATATTGTTGCATTGTCCATACCTGCATTAGATATGCCTTCAGGAGTTGCCGCTGCCTCATCGGGCTGCAATAATGAAAAACACTTTATAAATTAACCTTCAAACTGGATGTCACGGACAAGAAGATATCAAAGATCCCAGGTTTTTCAAGAAGTCGCTAAAAAATTATTACGTACCTTGTCCTGTAACCACCTCTCCATCTCTTGGAAGTCCTGTTCTCTTTGAAACTGAAAATGAAACGAGTTTTCTAATTTTTGTTTGTACTTTTCCATTAAATAAAACATTAATAAATTATCAAAACTAGTTTTATTAACATTCATTCATTCTATGAGATTAAGTAGTACGTTAACTCAAAACGTTGCACAACAAGGGAAGTAGTGCCAATTTAACTATTGAAGTTTAAATCTATGTCTTTTTCCGAACATATCAAATACTGAAAAGGTGAAATTCGAATGATGTCCAAATTAACCAAATACAATGATAATGAACTTCAAAAAATGGTTTATTTTCTAAACATTTTCTGCTATTTAATGCATAAATGCAGTAGCAAAACTTTTCAGTTGACGGAAATGTTTCCAGATTGTCCGTGTGTGTTTCCAAAACAAGTGCAATAGGGAAAATCAGAGAAAGACTTGGACAGTGGATGGATGTTTTAAGAAGAGAACCGTCTATTACAAAGAGAGAGCAAACCAGCAAGAAAAGAACAGAAAGACTAAGGCTAACAATAGAAGTGGAAGCAGACTCATAAGGAAATGGCTGAACTTAGTTTGAGACCTGGCAATGCCCTAGACAAGAAATGATGGAAGCAACAATGTCATGTCTCTGACTGAATAAGAAAGAGACAATGTCATTTCCCTGCAAGGAATAAGAAATGTATTTCTGCAAACTTTTTACCCCTTTTGCTACTTATTACCGAATTTATAAATAAAAAATGCCAGAAAAGGCATGAAAAACACATCTTTTTTGGAAAGGGCCGAAGGAGGTTGGAAGAGTGCATACAGAAGAACATAAGATCTTGCAGTGCCTAGCAATGTTTGTTTTTACCACAGATGTTGATCAGAAATGTCTTCACTAGAATTGTGAACTGGGACCCCATCCTGTAAAATGTTACAGTAGGCATCCAATTTCATTATAGCAAGACTTGCTCAACGAACATGGAGGATGGAGCACCAGCTCACATCACAA
The DNA here is from genome assembly GCA_006491805.2 of Dysdera silvatica. NCBI lineage: Eukaryota > Metazoa > Arthropoda > Arachnida > Araneae > Dysderidae > Dysdera > Dysdera silvatica. The sequence goes on along the minus strand of QLNU02015003.1, from coordinate 121,017,643 downwards.
TTCCAGTACAGACATTTCTGATCGACAACTTAGGTGATGACAAATTTACCAATAAGCACTGCAAGATTCTACGACTTCCTTGGTCAATAGATTTGACACTAGTCGATTTCTGATTGCGAGTTATTTTAAAGTTTTGACTTTATCGATTGGACCCTTCACCATTGTCAGAACCACAGAAGGCCATTCAGCGCAAAGAGAGTTCCATTCATACTCCATGGTTATGAAGTGTGGCATATGCACCTGAATGGAACTCTTTTCATGCTGAATGGCCTTCTTTGGTTCTGACGATGTTGAAGGGCCCGATTGATAAAGTCAAAACTTTAAATAACTCACAATCGGAAATCGACTAGTGTCAAATCTGGTGACCAAGGAAGCCGTAGAATCTTGCGGTGCTTGTCGTGATATAGTTATAGATGTTGTCGATCACCTGAATTGTGTCATACCTTATGATGGAAAGTCATGTGGAGAATTTGCTAGTGTAATATAAAAGTTCAATACACAATAGTAATTTTTATTGTCTTTTAAATGCCTAAAATGTCATCTATGTGTGAACTTTTAACTTTCCCCCCTTTTTTTAAAAATTGACAATATTTATCTTACAAACAACACTTCGATCTGACGATTTTATTACGAATATTTTAAGTTTATATATAGACTTATGGTTGACTCTACCCAATATTTTATAATTACTATTGCCAAAAGCATATAAAAAAGGTTAAGAACAGGCAGATATATCTAAAATAAGCTGAACCCAGCTAGGTCCACACAGGACAATTTTGAGATCAAATGAGCGAATCTCATTCTCTGAGCTTGCCTTGGAAAGTTCCTCTTAGCCTTTTCCAAGTTTTCATTAGCCCTGAAATTCCCTTTATGGAATTGACACCTCGATTTAAAAATTATGGATGATACGTTCCGACTGCATGCTAGATATAGTCAATGGACATTTTAATTAAATCAATTTCGAAAAGCTAATATGTCTTGTATTTGGGAATTTTTTAGAGAAAATCCCCCCCCCCCACATACACACACACACCTCTAACTATTCAAATCCTAATACGACCTTCCTCTAATATCAGAATTTCATTCCCACAATATTCGATGTGCAAACTCTCACAGAACAGAGAAACGTAAAAATGCGAAAGTTTGGGAAACAAATTGAAGAGATGTTACAATTATTAAATTAGTGACTATTATTAAGTTAGTGACATTTATTATTAAGTTACTGACTCAATTTATGGGCATTTTTTAAAGTAAAAAGACAGTGTCGATGATTGTGTAAATAATGTGACATAATTAACAAATTAGGCAAACACATTGGAGAAAGCATTTCTTAAAGTTGTGAATGACTATATTCACAATTGCAAATATGAATTAATTTTAATCCTACTTTCCAGGAGTGTAATCGTAAATTAACAAGTGCTGGAATGTACTGTCTTTGGTGATATTGTTGGGAAGGGACAGGGATTAACGAATAGAAGGGGGGAAAATAGCAGTACCGGAATGGCATTCCAGCTTCACTACATCCCTGCTATTTTTGACCCCAAATGTCATTAATAAAATACTGCAAATGTAAGTTTCGATAAATTAATTAAATTCTTACATCTGCATTCTGTACAGTAGCTGCATCGTTATCGTTAACACCACTAAAAATACAAAAAATATACATTACTATAACATACATCGTTGTTAGTAATATGCATTATGCGAAAATATTTACACAATTAGGCTGGGGAAAAACGTTAGTTATATCGTACATTATTGCTCTTGCAATATCTTATATAATACTATTGTAACGCTTTATATAATATTCCTATAGTGTGTTGTAGTATTTTATAGTGTATCACCTTACCATATGCAACGTCTTATAGTATTAGTGTACATTGATGCATTATATCATGTAGTGGCAGTAAACTTGTTTTTCGTTTTGATACAAGGGCAGCTAAATTCATGCTATACCAAGATCCATAGTTTTCAAAGAAAACAGAACCTCTATCGTCTAAGGAACCAAACCTCGCACTACGATGAGAGGGAAAACTGCATACAAAATTTCACTTTGGTTTGCACAGAATGACCTCTTCAGTCCTTGCCAGGCCCAATTTATGACATAGACAAACGAGATAAATGTCTAGGATCCAATTTTTTTTATGGGCCCAGTGTGGTGAAGATTTGATGCTACTTCAAATCACTGTCGATCAGACTTTATCACTAGGGTAGTAATTTTAGAGAATAAAATGAGATAGGTCATGTTGCTCCTCAAGTAAAGATGTGTTACTTGTATCAACTTGATCTCCTTTTCTTTAAATTTAAATTACAAAATGGATTTAGCAAGTAATCAGATATAATAAGCATTTTCATTGATCCCAATATCCTCATTAGAATAGGACCCATATGTAATTATGCAGGTTAAGGTTATATAGCAAGGGGCCCCAGAAAAAAAAAATTGTCTAGCGCCCCATGAAACCTTACTCTGACTCTGGTCCTTGCATTATAAAAATGGAACATATTCTATGTTATCATTGGAATCAAATCTGGTTAATGGCTGTTGGCTGGTTGCTTTTTAAGGTGCAAGGACAACAAGGGTCATTCTGCGCCAGGCAAAGTGACCTGGCTAATGGTGCGAGAGATAAACACACCACCACTACTCCACAGTAGACTAGTGGTATTATAGTAATGTGCAGTAGTAGTATGTGATAATACAATGTGTATTATAGAAATAAAATACAGGGTACCAGGGAGGAAATTTACATACAAAAGGTTAAACACTGGTAAAATAGGAACGAAAAAGATCACCCAAGCTTTCAAACGCGTCAGCAGCAGTCCTTCATCAGGAGTAATGACGATGTTATGTTTCTGTCTCTTTTTTATACTTGAAATTTCTGGAAAACCCTTCATCAGAGTAGTCCCGCAGAATGGAAAAACCCAATGAGAACCAATGGGAGGCCTCCAATAGGTGGTGGTGGTTTGTGCAAGGAGATTAATGGGAAGGGTGGCCGCCGAAGGGGGCAGCGCTGTATTCCCAGACAGGCTTTTGTCATATGATATGACGACCAGTGGACCGAGAAGGGACACTGGGGGGGAGGGGGCATTGCAGGGGATTGTCGATCGAAACAGGCGTACAGAGACGCACAGCTCACATGATTGTCGTCATTCAACGTCGACCGGAGGCCATCCACGATCAGTCCGCCCCGAAGAGCGGCCGAAATAGATGGATGGCGCGGAAGAACACCCCGGGCCGGCCGGTATTCCTACGGGAAACCACCGGACACCGTTGAGTGGGTGAGGTGCCGCGAGCGGCAGAGAACAGGCGTAAATCATTCCCCGCAACCAGGGCGCACGAGACCAGAACAATCCGGACAGGCATTACATGCCAAAGTATCATCCACCGTTTGCGAAAGCTGGCCCCCAAGCGATCGCAGCGGACGAAGACGATGACTGATGCCCGTCATGGACAGAAGGCCAAGCACGGCCCCAGCGACGAAGTCCGAATTACGAGGGAGGGCGGAGTCCGGTCCCAGAATAGCAGAAGCAGACATCGATCCACCACCGCCCGGCGGCCAAAATGAATGTCCCAAACACTCCGTCCCAAGCAAACCGGAACCGACACCCGTCAGCACGGAGAGCAGAGAAAAGACATCCGCACGCCACCAGAGCTGAGACCGAACTCAGGCCTCCAATAGGAATCAATGAGAAACTTGTACTGTGGAGCACCTAATGTTATGAAAATCACGTACATTTCAGAGTAAGAGTTGTTTGTAAGTTTCTGAAAGTGGTTGTGATGTATTAATGGCTTTCCCATGTAATTTGTAAGTTTCCCAAGATTCTAAAAAGAGTCTACTATTCTTGTTTGTGATTACTTGTTTGTGTCCTTTTCTTAGAAAAGAACACAAACAAGCACTCGCGAAAGGAGACATAGCCTCACGTCTGGCAGAACACGCTTTACAACACGGACACGAACCCGACTGGGACTCAACAAAAATACTACACCGTCACATCACAAACAAGAATAGTAGACTCTTCTTAGAATCTTGGGAAACTTACAAACTACACGGGAAAGCCATTAATACATCACAACCACTTCCAGAAACTTATAAACAACTCTTACTCTGAAATGTATGGGACTTCCCCAACATTAGGTAACCCGCAGTGTGGGTTTCTCATTGGTTCCCATTGGGTTTTTCCATGATTCTATTGGAGGCCTCCCATTGGTTCCCACTGGGTTTTTCCATTCTGCGGGACTACTCTGATGAAGGGTTTTTCCAGAAATTTCAAGTATAAAAAGAGACAGAAACATAACATCGTCATTACTCCTGATGAAGGACTGCTGCTGATGCGTCCGAAAGCTTGAGTGATCTTTTTCATTGCTATTTTACCAGTGTTTAACCTTTTGTATGTAAACAATGTGTATTACTGCATTATGGTGCATTGTACCATACAAAAACAGTAGTGTCATTTTCTCATATTGGAATATTATTGTATAAGTGTATAACTATATTATAGTAATATGTTGTAATAGTATTATAATATTATTGCATCATAGTGTAGTACATTTGTGACCACAACCCCTCACCACATGTTCCCCAGCTTGCAATGGGTCAGTTCACCTGTGGGAATATGGGACAAGGACAAATATGTTTGTAAAGAAAAGATAAAGGTCCTTAAGGGAGAATGGTGATGGCCATATTTAGAGAAGTGTGTAGACTTGCTTTCTGGTGGATTCACACAGGTGTCAGATACCTGCTCTAGGGTCAATGAGAGCCGTATCGAGCATTAGTTAGCTCCTCTGGAAACAGTTGCTCCATATAATGCTGAATACGAGAAAGTCAGAAAAGCCTGTTACATATTTTCCAGATGACCAGACACTGTTTTCATCATATATTATATATATATATTAATAGGTGAATAAATATACAATATTATAATTACAGTTTTTTAAAATTAGGCAATTTTTTTTAGAAAATATATTTACTCACGATGTTTTCCGGTGCTCAAGTGTCCTGGACTGAGCTAGCATGTCGAACTCATCACTCATTTCAACAGCGTTTTGGGTTGCTGCCTTTTTCGAAGGAGAAGCAGTGGCCCCCGAATTATCAAAATCTGAAATTCCAACACAAAATCAATTTACTATTAATGTATATCTGTCTGGCTACTATTATCGACTAGTGTAAAATTTCATTTCGTATTTTTTACATTCCCAAACTTTACTATGAATCATCCACGATAAGATTGACAGCTAAACATGATCTCAAATCATGATACATAATTCACCAACACATCCTAGCTTACGGAAAGTCATATACAGATTAGCAACTTCAAACACGGTAGTCGTAACCACTATGATGCAAAGATTCATGTACATCAATGTATGAAACTTATTATCTGACATAATTATCAGACATGTGAGAGGTATGTTGCTTGGTTGTAGTTTTATGACGCAAGGACAGTGAGGGCCATTCTGCATCAAACACAGTGAGACATACATGTGAGAGTCAACACTTCTTTTCTTCGGATGTCAAAGCATTTTTTTTTTTTTTTTTTTAGATAATGACATCAGACGTTTGTCTAAAAACAAGACGGTAATGAAATAAAGAACCACAATAATCTAAGATTTTACTAACTGATGCTTCCAATCTGTGCGGCAAGATCACCATTATTTGAATCATTCCCCAAATCTATCAAGGGCTTCGGTTCCTCTGGACTCTATAATATAAAAAAATATAAAATTATTGTGAACAATGTACAAATATACATCATAGTTAACTATCTACTACTGAATTAGCGTGCTCATTTACATTGGAGGAAAAAGTCCCTGACAATTGCGGGGACCTGCTGCACCTTCACGGGAGATTAAGTTATTTAAAATAGTAGTTAGGAAGATTTTACAGAATTTTTCAGGAAAGATTTAAAATTCTCTGACTATTTTACATTTTTACGCTGTGTGAAAACCCTGTGAATGAAGGTCTGCCAAAAAAATTTCTATCATGACAGTGTCTTGGAAATATTGGTCACATATACAGGGTGTCCCAACACCAGGGTTGCAAACATCTAGGAGGGGTAGGGTACACCTAGACGAACAATATTTGTCATAGAACCTAGGGTCGCAAACCACTCACAGCGCCAGTTCTAAAACCGTCCAGCATGCACAAATAGTGACAACCAGTGCATGAGAAGCGCAAAATGCGATGTCCTAATCATCTATGCACTTGAGCAGCTGACCTGAGTTTTATCTGGTGCTTTTCACGCACTGGTTGTAAATATTTGTGCATGCTGGACGGTTTTAGAACTAGCGCTGTGAGTGGTTTGCGACCCTAGGTTCTATGACAAATATTGTTCGTCTAGGTGCACCCTACCCCTCCTAGATGTTTATAACCCTGGTGCTGAGACACCCAATGGAATATTTTATCATGGAGAAAAAATCTGACTTTTCGTGTTTTTCCCTGACTTTTCCATCAAAATTCTCTGACCGATCACAAAATGTTCAACTCAATTTCAGTTGCGGAGAACGTGACTTCATATTCACGGGAGATTTAGCTATTCGAAATAGTTTTTCCCGACTTTCCAAGGTTTTGACCAAAAAATCTTGTTTTTTTTCTTGACCTTTGGGGACGATTTCAAATTCCTTGTCAATTTCAGATTCTCCAGGTTACTTGGGAGCCCTAATATATATGTATTTGGGGAAGAGAGTGTGTTAGTTTCCACCAGGGAATCAAACCTTAGACTATAAAACTGTAGAAAAAAAAGATAAACACTAGGTACCCATGGAAATCAAACCAGGCTTATGGGCATGGTAGATGAACGTTTTATCACTATGCCACTGAATGGTGTATACTGTGTGTGGGGGTATATATATACCCCCCTTTTTGATATATATTTGAGTTTTACGGTGCAAGGACAGCAAAGATCATGCTGCACCGGGACCTATACTTTCTCGAAAAATTCGAACCTCTCATGGCTTATATGGAACAAACCCCTGGACTATGATGAACAGTTAGTCGGTAAGTATTCTTCTTTTGGCACAGCTGAGAGTTGAACCCGGATTAGAAGAAAATCGAATTTGGGTTAGCTGAGGGTCGAACCAGGGTTAGCTGAGGGTCGAACCAGGGTTAGCTGAGAGTCGAACCCAGGTTAGCTACACTCTAGGCGAACATGTTGACATCGCATCAAAATAGGGCCAATATATAGGTTTTAATGAAGTTTGTAATTTCGTTCGCTATTCCCAAAGCTTGAATTTCAATTGAACACATTCTAAAACCAAAATGATGCCTAGTTTAAAATGGAGCTGATGGATTATCATCATCATCAAATAGATTAATGTTAAGAAATAACCTGTATGGATGATGACCGGCTTTGGGTCATAGAGACTCGCTTCTTCTCGAACCGTTCATACCTCAAAAAGAGGTTGTTCAGCTCATCGTTCACTTGTAATAATTCACCTGAAAGTAATACACATACTGAACATGCAAATAAATAAATAAATAAATACACAACCTGTGTAAATGAAACACAATTGTTTAGCATAGGCATTAGTATATACACACATAGGTGGTCCTTGTTATATGGTTTGATTTACGATATTTTGACTGTGTTTTTACAGCAAGAGAACTATAAAGGTCATTTTGCACTGAGACCTGCAGTTTTCTGAGGGACTTAAACTTATTTTACCAAGGTAACAAGACTCTGCATTACGGTAGGTGGTACAGATAAGTTCGGGTTCAATTTTTAAAGCCCAAGCCCAAATTATTTTTGGAAAATTTTAGTCGGAGCCCACGAGAGCTCAAAACTTCAATATAGAAAAGAAAGATCAGTTTTGCATGAAGCGAGTTGGCACTCCACCTTATGAGACCCAGGTCGAACTCGTGATCTCATCTCTAGTAGGCAGCATACAGTCAGATCCATGTTAATGGTAGGAAAAGACAAATATGTTACCACTATGGCACCATAAAACAGCTAACCCATTTTTCGAGGCATCCAAACCTCGTGGGCCTAGAGCAGTGGTTCCCAGCCTTTTCCAGAAAGCGTGGCCTTTTCGGCCCAGCCAAGTGATCACAACCCACTTTTTAGTAACCAAAAGACCTGCGACCCCACCCCCAGTCTGCTGCCACATTTACACCAGCTAAAAACTGTAGTATTAAAAGAAAACACATTAAATATAAAATTATATATATATCATATTAATTATATATATTAATTACATGTGTGTCTAATATATATTATAAAGTTAACCATTAGTAGAATATCGCAATGCAGCCATGTTGAAATATAAAAATGTTAGAAACACACATATGAAATTCCTTATAAAAATAATTGCAACTAAAAATAGTTGCGGCGACCCTTCAGAAACCAGTTTGCGACCCCCTTGAGGTTCCCAAACCCCAGGTTGGGAACCACTAGCCTGGAGAATTAATCTCCGGATTACGGTGAGCAGTTGGTTGATAAGTTTTTTTTTTATTAAAGCACCATTGGGAGTAAAACACAAATTAATGGCATGTTGGGTGACCACATTTCCACTGTGTCACAGAAAGGCTTTAAAATTAAATACTTTACACTTATAAACTTGCATAATCATATAGACGGCAGATATTACTGTACAGTCATATAGACTTGTATAATTATATTTCACTTAATCATTTTTGACATGCAGGTAGAAATAAGCTCAAACTAAAGCTGTTTTTGTTTACGAGAAAAAGAGACGCTTTCCCCATCCTGGATTCGAACCAGGGTCCCTCCGTTTAGCCCGGAGTGTCTTGGACCGCTAGACGAATGAGGACAAGAAATAACGCTCTTTTTCTCCGTATGTAAAGGTGTAAGATATTATTACCCTCCGCAGGGATAACACAATGCCAATATAATGGTCCACGCACAAAGCTACTGGGGCGAGTTTTCGTGTGGAATTTATTTTTTTACTTAATAATTTTCGACACCCACGTAGAAATAAGCTCAAACTAGAGCTGTTTTTGTTTAGGAGAAAAAAAGATATATATTTATATAGACTTGTACAATCATATAGACGTATAATCATACAGATGGCAGAGTATGATCTACATGCACACACACTGATGAAACAGGTTTTTGGATTTCTATGGCGTAAAGGACAAAGAAGGTCATTCTGCACCAAATGAAGGAACAAGAGAATGACATTGGCAAGATAAAACAAAAGATGATGCATTCATTATCTGACAAAACACTACGAAGTTTTGCCAAGAGATTCCGTAACGGTTATTTCGACACTGGCGTAAGGTTTAAAAACACGACGTTTCGGGAGCCAAATTTTTTAACTCCCTTTGTGAAATAAAGGCCTTCATTTGACAAAGGGAGCGCTTGGCTCCCAAAACATTGTTTTTTAAACCTTATTCCAGTATCAAAATAACTGTCATTATACATTATTTGCTTAGTGTGAAGATGGCATCTGCAGACATATCACCATGCAGCTTGTCAAATCACAATACACTGTACTATGCCTGTGTCCCATATTGGTCTCCTACATCTTCATTCTCTGGCTCGCCTTACAGTCTTATGAACATGCAAAAGCTTACAAGACTTAAATTCGAATCTTAGGAAACATGTGAATAGCAGGCTGATTTAAATCTTGAGAGATACAAGAGCAGCAAACTGTAATTCGAATCTTAAAAAACATAAGAGCAGCAGACTAACTTGACTCTTAAGAGATACAAGAGCAGAAAATTGTGATTCATATCTTAAAGAGGCCCAAGAGTAGCAAACTGATTTGAATCTTAAGAGACATAAAAGCAGAAAATTGTGATTCGTATCTTAAACAGACACAAGAGAACTAAACCGTAATTCAAATCTTAAAAAACCTAGAGCAGCACACAGATTTGAATCTTAAAAGACACAAGAGCAGAAAATTGTGATTCGTATCTAGGTACAAGAGTCGCATCCTATGACAGGAATCTCACACATATATATGGTCGTGAGAGGCCAGTGAATTGTTAACAAACGTAAATAATAAGCATAAATAGTTGAAAACAAGTTTTGTTTTATACATTCTCCACTGAGCCCCAACAAGTTGTATTTAGCTGTATATTTTACATTACAAGATTGCATTATTGATAGTCTGAGATGGAATTAATGGCTTAACAGTACCTCCGAAGTCATTCTAATAGACTTAAATAGCCCACAGCTTTATAAAAGTCAGTGTCATCTTAAAGAATTGATGTTCATGCAACACCAGTCAAAGATACACAATACTCTACAATTTATATTTACGTATATTTATACAGTGTTATAAAGGCTTGCAAAGGATTCACTCACCAGTGATTTCTTCATTTCCCACTTTGTCTAAGAGTTCGACTATACGACTCTGCATGCTCTGACACGTTCTGTGCAAATCCTAGAAATTTAAGGGACGTTACTCGTTTCATCAGATCTTAACTATAGATGCATGTTCCCTTCAATATACCAATTAAATTCCTTTCATTAATTGAAAAATGCAAAGAATGAACCAGAAAAATATTTTAGTGATTAAGTGGAAAAAGAAACATTTTCGGGACGAATTTCCATGGTAGATTGAAACAGCACCTGTAAAAGTTCCACGTCACTTGGGTGTTCTTTCCCAGGCGTAAGTTCTGTTAACATTTCTCCAAAAACTCTCATGTTGCCCTGGACTATGTCAAGTTCTTTACGTAGCTTCGCAAGCTGTTGTGGGTGAATTCCCGTCTCGGAAACAGGGATGGGTTCGCTCTGCAAAGTCTAATAAAAGTAAATTTTAAAAAAATTGAATCAATTTTCAACTTTTGCAATTGGAAAAAAAAAAGTGTACCTACACACTCCTGATACAATTTTATAACACTTTTATTGCTAGGGGGTTTTTTTTCACTATAGCGACATAATTTAGTAATAAATAATGGGATACTTCATGCCTATCTGGTACAACGATTCGCAGAAAGAAAAAAAAAGAATTTGTGGAAACCTGGTGAGGCACGATCCCACATCTTTTTTTTGTCGGAAAAGTGCTTTAATCACTAAGCTGCAGGTGACCTGTAATCAGGGCTGTTCTGAAGAAAATTGTTGAGAGTATGCAGTGCTGTCTTAATTAAAGAGTATTGAAATTGCGGGGTTACTGGACTTGGTGACCTCACAGCGCCGAGCTGACTGGCATTTGACTGGTCGTCTATTGTCTGTCCAAGCCCAAGGTGGCACATGCCCCTTCCATCAGTTTTTCATTCCTCTCATGGTAGCACACAGGATATTATTTTGAGGCTTGGAGTGGGGTCCAGGGGGGTTTTGTCCATTTCCTCATTTGTTTACATTCAAGTTTGTAAATGACTAGAAAAAAAAAAGGCTGAACTTTGTTGAAAGTTGTCCAAAAACCAGCAAATACAAACGTTTTCTTGAGAAGTTTCTTGAGAATGTTTTCTTGAGAGTATACAGTTGTGTACTCGGTATTTTTCAAAATTTCTTGAGAGTACGTGGCGCACATAGCGCGTACCCTTTGGGGTCAGCTCTGCCTGTAATTCCTCTTCCTACAAGCGTATTTAAGCTTCTCACTGTGAACTGGTTATTCTCGAAAAATAGGCTGCACACTCTAATTGCGATTTAAACACCAAACAACCAGTTTTTTTTAAATAAGCAATAATCAGAAAACGCGACTTACAAGGTTTCTCAAAGAAACCTCGCAATACTCCCCTGCAAGTGGCATATACAAGGGGGGGGTTTATGGAGATCATAACTTTTAACATGCAAATCTGGTATATGCATATGAAGGTAGAGTTCAGCCTTGCACCCCCCAACTTATGAACTTTCTGCATACACTAAATGTCTGATACCCTAAGCCTCATCTTAGGAATAAAGCCTAGACCCAGGGAATTGGGTAAATAATGCTTATTCAGCTGTACCACTGTAAAACGTGAGTTAATACCATTAAATACAGGAAACTCAACTTTCACGTTCTAGGTACAACTTAACACTGACTCTAATACATATTTCTATCTTCAATTTTACAAAATGATTACATTTAAGAATGATCAGAAGAAAACATGCATCACCTGAGGGGGTGTCTCCTGAGATTGGGTCCGAACAACAGCAGGTGGTGGTGGAGGCATCGGCACACTCTAGATCCAATTTAATTATATAATGAAACTTGTTAAACATACATTTACAATAATCTACTTTTCATATGCACTAGTGTTCACTAAGTCTCATTATTGACCAATTTAATGATGATCTACAAAAACTAATATAAATCTACATACTGCAAAAACGGAGGGAGGGAGGGAGGAAGGAAATAAAAAATGTCAGATCAAACAACAATGTCAATCAATCAACGTTTATTGGCGTAGTGATACCAACGCCGATGGTATGGCGTGATTAGATGGTGAAACGTTCGAAAGAAAATAAATATTTCTGCCTTCGGTGGGACCTGAACCCACGACCTTCCACTTGCCAGGCGGAGGCTCTACCCACTGAGCTACGAACGACAATATATAATCTCTTTACGAACATATATATACTGTTGCCAGTTATTTCGCAGAATGGTGTAGTACATAGACTACTATTTAAACCAAATTGCAAAGAGACTGGTATTAAATTGATCGAAATGCCCGTTGCAGCATATGTATTTATTTTATATAAATCGAACACTACGCAGATTAAATCAAACAACAATGTCAATCAACGTTTATTGGCGTAGTGATACCAGCGCCGATGTTATGGTGTGGTTTTTCTGCTAAATAACCAGCATCAGTAAATAGTCTTTATATACGTTCGTAAAGAGATTATATATTGTCCTTCGTAGCTCAGTAGGTAGAGCCTCTGCCCGGCAAGTGGAAGGTCGTGGGTTCAGGTCCCACCGAACGCAGAAATATTTATTTTCTTTCGAACGTTTCACCATCTAATCACGCCATAACATCGGCGCTGGTATCACTACGCCAATAAACGTTCATTAATATTATTATTTAATTTAATCTGCGTAGTGTTCGATTTATATAAATGTCAGATCGTTATTACAGTCGAACCTCATTAAGATAAACTGATCAAAAATGTTCGGCAGGAGATGCGTAAAATTCTTAACCCTTTCATGGCTCAATTCTTACCTACAGAAAAGGCATATTTTTTTATTGCATATAATTAAGTACCATACTTAATAGAATAAGAAATTTTATATTTTTTTCACTTTTAATGATTTTACAACATTTTTTATTTTACAATTTTAGAACCCAAAACCCCCTAAATGTTTGCTTTTCTCAAGTACATTCTGCATGCAGTGAAGAATGGTTTACAAATTCTACAAAAATTTCTCTCATACTTACAGTGAATTTTGAAGTTTACACTTTTCCAAACAGTTCAGAAGTCTTTTTGTGTATGGTACAATTTAAAGCATGGTGTAATGCAAAGTCCTACGTCGCAATCTGGGCAGAAATACCGCGTTTCTTTTCGGATTCTCTTTCCATTCTCATTTCTTTTCGAACAGCACACTGCACATTGTCTGGCAGGTCTCATTTTTTTATCTGTGGGAGCAATTATTTCCAAAAAATGTCTCTCTGTCAATCTCAGAGGATTAGGCTCCGAACCTGGTCCTCCATGTCGGAAATTTATTCCCGAATGATATTTTTCGATTATACGGTCAATGAGATCAAGTCTATATTCTAGTTGCGTGTTTTTTCCTCCGTTTTTACGGTAGACGACATATGAGTTCCATATAGCAATATCGAAAATGTGGAAAAAAATCTTTCTGTAACATTTTTTACCCCTTTTCTTGATAATTTCAAAACTTTTCAAATTTTGGTCCA
>QLNU02015003.1:120978318-120989531 GCA_006491805.2 Dysdera silvatica | reverse complement strand
CCCAAAAAATTAATATTCCCAGAAAATATAGAGAGCGTTTACAAGGAATTTTATGCTAAAACAAAACAATACAATTTCGTCGATCCAGTTCCTTGAGTGGGATTGTGGAGTATGTGGAGGGGGTGGGGGAGGATTGTGATTACCTTATTTACATTACAATAATATAAAATAACTATGTTTTTTCGAATTAATTTATTTTATAAGACAACGAAAATTTTATTCCCAATTTTTATTTTGTGGGAGCAGGGTGGATGGATGGGTGTTCCACAAAAATTTTCAGAATTTCAAATTGATAAGAAAAAACAAAACAAAACTGGGAGAAACACTTTCGAGGGGAGGACTGATTGACAGAATTCTATGGACCAAGATTGCGCTAAAAAAAAAATCGCCGCCTTTAAAAATTTTATGCTCTGGACACTTTCTCATGAATAAATCCGGGATTCTCTCCCCCTCCCAAAAAGAAAATATATATATATCAAAAAATTTAAGGGGAGGGCACTTATTAGGAATTTGCTACTAGAAGAAATAAGAATTCCGTCGATCCGTCTTCAAATGTAACAGAAAATTGTGGAATACCGGATGGCCGTGGGGGTCTGAGATTACCTTATTTGCATTAATATATAATGATATTTTTATGCATAAATTTATTTTATATGACAACAAAAACAGTCCTAATTATTGGAAGGGGAGACAAATGCTTTTCCAGTGGAAGTGAATCAACAGAATTTAACGATAAACTGCAATTAAAAAAAAAACCTCCACCATCTTTTGAAATTTTGCCTGCCTAAAATTTAGCACCTTGGAGATGCGCCTAACACGCTTTTATAAGTTCGGATTCGATCGCACATGATCACAATTTAAAATATTATGCATATGTGGACACTTCACTAAAGAAACTTTACTACCAATTTCGTTTTGTGTAGTCTTCGTGATCGAAAATTGATAGCAAAGTTTAAAATCGGAACTGAGCGTAAAACTAAGGAATATCGCTAAACATAAACTATTCCTGAAGAATTTCCTTACAGGCCAAAAAGGCTACGTTAAGACGCTAGGGGAGGGAATCGAGGCATAGTAGGCTAGATCCAACTAGATTGCAGACCGTTTGTTTCCCCCCTTAACAAAAGCAATAATGATTCTGATCTTGTGACACGCATAGGTGAGATTGGCAAAGGGAAAATAAAGGATTGAGCAATCGAAATTTACGTCATATAAACAAAAATTGACAAAATTAGGTGCCAAAAATGGCAACTGGGTCTAAAATCTAAATCATCGAAATTAAATTTATAAATGCAAAATACGACTAACGACCGCTAATCTCGAACTATGTCTCCACCACAGAATTCCGTTAATCCGCCCTCCTCAGAAAAGCACCCCACTACGGTGCCTTTAAAAATTATGAGAAATTCTGTGAAACCCAGCTACTTTCCCCAAACAGCACGAAAACAAAAAATCATCAAATAAAATAAAATCATTCATAAAATATTGTTATTTTATAATAATGCATAAAAGGTAATCATGAATGCACCACCCCCCTCTCTCCCGCTTCCTTCCAGATTTTCCATCACGAAGTATTTTCTTGTGTGGCTAGCTTAACTCCGATGACCAGGTAGAACCATTCGCTCTTCCAAAAACAGCTGGAAAGAACATTGTATACACACGCAGTACAAAGTAAAACTTCTCATTATGGAAATATCTAATCACGAAATATACAGCATGGAGGGTGGGAGGCCAAATGATTGCCGCTGTGTATAAGGCACTTCGCACTTAGATTCAAAGTTTAAATCTAGATTTTGGAGAAGGAGAGGGGGGGAGGGTGCACTGATGATTCTAGTTCTGAAGAAATGCTCAAGCAAGTTTCTAGGGGGAGTTCTCCTTCAGGCATACTCCCAATGTTCTCAAAAGGCATATAACAACTCACACTGTGTGAATTTCACGTTCTGTTTTTTTTTTAAATGTTGATTCATATTGTGAGAAGAATGGCATCAATAAAAATGGAAATAAAATGTACTTCAGACAAATGTTGAGAAATAAAAGAACGAAGTTAAGGACTTTTTGTAGATTTTGGGCAAAAATAAGGACTTTTAAGGACCAAAAATCATTTCCTAAAAAATTAAGGACTTTTAAGGAACATAAGAACCTTGTAACTAAAATAAAATGTTTACCCTTTTGCAAATCAAATTCAAACCTCACAACTTTTTTGCTTTCTGAATTTTTAATTTAAAGATCTCGTATGATAATTTTTTTTTTTTTATTTGATTTTCGAGACATTCTCAATTGCAAACATTCGCCTGTCATGACAACTGTAGACCCTTGCATATCGGAGCCTAAATAAACAAGCTGAAATTCAATTTTGCATTATAAAGATGTTTACCATTCTTGAAACCTTGAAAAATAATTAGAAGTATCATGCTTGTAAACAAAACTTAGATTTATTTTTGGTGAATGTACAGAACGATAACATTTGAAAAAAAAAAATTGTAAACAACTCTTACTCAATTCCATGATATGGTGTAAAATATTTGATGTATAGTCTTTTTTTGTACTAAATACACTCTAGTATGGTGATTATACCACCCATGAACACTTTCCTTGAGAAACTTGGAATACACACACAGGCAAATAACAATTACAAAGCTTCCTTTGTGAGACTGTAGAATGAATTCTGGGTTATGTTCTTAGCCCAGTTTAAAGGAATGATATTATAGGCCTTGGTTGAATTCTATTGATGACAGATCCATGACTATCGCTGAGAGAAAATGATGTGGAATTTTAGAATGGGCTTGTTTTAAACTGACCTTTAATCAATTGTCACGGCATACATGCATAAAGTTCCAAACTGTCTGGCAGTGGTACCAAAATTTGTCTGGTGAGTTTTATGTCACAATAATAGGCAGCGATGTCCTAACGTGTTTGTAGTCCTTGGACCTAATCACTTTTGGAGGCCCTTTTATCCAGGCCCGTAGGAAGAGGGGATAGGACAGGCCTGGCCTCCCCCTAAATATTTTGTGGCCCCAAAAAATGTTAATAAAATGGCAACTTTTTTTAATTCTGGCTCCCCCTAAAGTTCGGATGTCCCCCCACCCTAAACTTTTGTGTTGGGGGGTCAATCTGAAAAAATTTTGTTTTTCTTTTGTCCTCTTATTTTTTTTTTTCTTCTTTTTCCCCCCAGCCCGGGAAATTGTTTGCTGGTGGCCAATTTTGTCTGGTAGTCAGAATGCTAGAATACGGCACATTCTGCATCCACGTGTCACGGTAAAACTAATCTTTGGTTTTGCTAACAAAGATGGTGGCAATAATTCAGTTTTGACATTTTTGGCACCCTGGGACATAATTAAAAATGTAGGTTTACAAATTCCATTGCCTTTCTGCTCAGATAATCAAGTGGAAAGTGTAACTTCTGCGTTGTGGTGAAATTTTTCGGATGAGGGAATAATAAAATTCTTAAAATTACTAAAACCCTTAAAATATGATTTATTTGGAAAATACATTGTTGTTATGCATTTAAGCAATATGCACAAATATGCAACTGCATATACACATGTGCAATTGCATATAATCCAGGTTGTACTAACAAGCTGTTTTTATTAATGTAAATTTCGTATTTCTTTTTAAGCTTAAATGATGTGAGAGCTGGATCAACTTTTAAAAATAACTAAACAGGGGCTATGTGCCTTAGGCAACACTCACACATGGAAATGACGTAATTATTTTGCATAATGGACAGACTGGAGATATATCGCAATTATTATTTTTTAATAAAATAGAACAAATTTGAAAAAAAAAAAATTTTTTTATTTACACTAACATCTGCAAAATACCCTTTGCTCTTTCAAAAATTCTAATATCAGCTTCTACATCCAGTGAATCTGCAATAAGACAAAATAAAAAAGTTAACAATAATTCACTCACAAATATCTTTTTTACTTTATATCTTTTTTTTTAATTTTAAAAGTAGGAAATTAAATTTTTGCACACATCCCCAACAAATTAATGCTTTTTAACCCATATATTACAAATGTGGACGTTAATGTCCATTCCAAAGTTGGTACAATTACTAAAAAAGCGATTAGCAATTGTCACTGAATGGTACAGTTATACTAAAAGGAGAGAAATGGTCTTTTGTAAATTCCTAACGTTGAGGAGATCGGGAAATGATACAAATCTTTGCATAGAAAATGAACTTTTTAATCCATTGACTTAAAGAAAAAATCCAAAATAGAAATCTAAATTGTTTATGCATGTCAATAAAAATCATAACAAGTACACATGTCCGTTTATAAATTCTTTTTGTTACAAAACAATTCAAAGGCTTTTATTTCATAACATGTCAGTCTGTGACTGTTTAACTGTAATTGTCTGTTACTGTTTTACTGTTATTGTCTGTTACTGTTTGTCGGCCCCCCATAGCAGTGGTTCTTTAACTTTTCTAGACCGCAGACCCCCCCCCCTTCAAAAACCACTCGCCCTCGCGGACCCCCAAGAATTAACTCAAAGTTTAAAGCCCGGAATTTGCATCATACATATTTATTTCTAGTGTTTCATCACTAATTTTCACTATTTAAGGAAGGAATTTTTCGTTCCCTCATAATTTATTCTTAGCATTAAAGAGTAAATGCTCGTGTCTTTTACTATTCCAAAAAAACCCCGAGCGATACATGATGAAGAAAGTAGTACACTCTAACGCAGTGACGCACCCACCGGGGGGGGGAAGAGGGATGGGGCCCAGGATCCAAAGGCCAGGGCTTGGGCTGACCAAACAGAAAAATTATTTTGATATTGCTCTTGAAAAAAAAAAAAAAAATGAACAGAATACAAACGCCTTCCTAATTAATATGACAGTTGAAAAAATTTCTCGGTGTTACCTCCAACTTTGGAAAATTCTGAGTGGTCCGCTGTTCTGATGCAAGGTAGTTTTTGGGGTATTACGAATGCAAGTTATTGAACGAAGATTTTAATCTTCGCAAGAAAAGATATTAAATGATTACAAACAATAAATTCACGATATTTCCCATGAGCAGTAAGATCTTCCATTATTAATTTGTATCCTTAATGTGTGAATTTATATTTCAACCTCCTTTTATATGTTTCATGCATATTCAATAATACAAACGCAAACAGCCAGCTTTCTAGAAAGATCGCCATTGATTTCACCAAACTGCCAAGAAGTCTTTCGATAAATAGCAGTAATAGAGGCGATATCCAAAATTACAAAATAACATTTAATAATGTTTTATCCAAAAAATCCTTTAACAATATATTTGAAAGATGCATATAATGCATCAAAACTTAATTTTTAGCTCTAAATTTTAACCGAGATACAGCCGTTTGAAATCTTCGAAAATGCCCCTAATTTTGCCCTTCTTTGGCACCTGACATCTATATTAAGGCCCACGCTGAAAAACGCTCAAATACGTGTCTAACAATTTTTTGAGAGCTTTCAAATGAGACCACTCCCATTAAAATCAGCGACATCCAGCTTGGGGCCCTTTCCTTGTCAGATCCATGCATAACATGTCAGTTCTATAGGCTGAGTTTCATCTGTAAAATGACGTATTGGATGCATGCTAGGTTGTATTGTTTTCACATCAGGGGGGGGGGTGACCTGGGATCCTTAGAGTGAGCATTCCTGGTCAATAAAAGATCCTCATTTGAACTTTAAAAAAGTTCAAACTCGGATCTTTTTTTGACCATGAAGGGTCAGAAATGAATTTTTAGTTTTTTAACTAATTCTTCCACAAGCTCATTACCGTCTTTAATTAAAGAGCTCCGTTTGCAACAATAAAGAAAAGAACTCTAAATCCATCAAAGTTAAGATAGTAAGCTTCTTACTTTCCTCTTCATCGTCCTTTACAGATTGACGTTTTTCGTAGTTCTGGACAACCTTTTCTGATTCCTTTATAAGCCTGTCTTTAGCCACTCCGCGTAAACCAATCATGTGATTGAGGAGAATTTGAAAATTATCATCTGAAATCTGTAATATGTTTTAATTTCAAAAAAACAATGTAATATTAATTAAAAAATACACAATCGGATACTCAACACCTTTAATTCATTTTATGACATAAACAGAGGAAAGACATGATTCACTTAAACATCCAGTATTTGAGGAAACTGAACCACTGTTGCTTAGTAAATCAAACACTAAAAAACGTATCGTAGAAAACAGTCTTAATTCAACGCATCAGATTACCCATTATATGATTTTACTTCAATTTGGAAGTATGACCCTACCCTCATGCCTACATTAAAAAACTTTTTAGAGTAATTGCAAAAGATTTCAGGAGTTTTCAGGATCATTGTTTGAACATGACTTGAAGTCAATAATTTAATAAAAATTTTATTTTGTTGTGTTATATGATACTACTATTTAATATAACATTCAATTTATGTTATACTGCAAACATCCAATTTGATTAGTTTAATGGGTATTCATTTCTATCTGAAAGCACCACAAAAATTTCCAACATGCTCCACTAAAACTATATATTTTTTCCATTATATTTGAATACATAAAAAAAAAAATCATAGGTGTAGCAAGCACAGTACGTTTATGAGGTTAACTGGAAAATTACTAAAATATTTTATAATTACGTCTAAAATTTACTCTTGTGTGTATATAACGTGTCCCAAAAGTTTATGGACAACCATTTTTTCGGAATATCAGATGAAGTACACAGAGAAACAAATACAACATGTTTTATGCATACAGAAAATCAGGGACACATAATCGCCAAGGCGATTCGAACATCACCAAAACATGTGCTATATTCTTAAAATAGGTCCGAGATTTCTGCACTGGGTATATGTGCGAGCTTATGACAGCGTTGGTAGAGCACTGCTGATGTTTTGAAATATTGCCAGAAAATCGCTGTAATTGAGTTTTATACAAAATTCGGCGCTAGTACAGAATCTGTCCTAAAAGTGCTTTTAGTGAGAAGTGTTTCGAACACGCATGGCAGCAGTGTACTTTGTCGCCATGTAGTTTATGTCATGTTACACGGCCCCACCTTTTAACCTCTCCCCCCTCCCTTTTCTCAATTCAGCAAACTTAAAAACGAGGTACTAACTTTTATTTTTTTCTTTGGCTGGATGTATGTGGCAGGAATACAGTTTTTATGGCACTCTTAAATGATGGAAATAACTTCACCTCTTTTACTACACCACCATACACATTAGGCCTAGCAAACAATCTCATTTTCTCCTTGCAAACCGAGCCTTCATATTTCAATGCTATTAAGCCTTTCTTAACTCACTCCACTACACATCTTTTCTTTTTCTATCACAATTCCAAAAACAAATAAAATAAAAAAAGACGAAGTCAAGTATAATTACAATCATTAACAAAATACAACCAAATAGAAGGGCAAACCAGTATGTGACGTCATACATCACAAGCCTGCCCACAGCGACTTTTCTACTCTTTTCTAGAGGAAAAAAAGCACTACGGGACAGATTCTGTACTGTCACCTAAAATTCTCTTAACTGTATCAGAGAAAGGTTGGTGGTGGTGGGGGGGGGACACCCACACCAGCTTTGGCCTTGCAGTACTCCTGAATAATTGAAATGGTGAATCAGTGGTTTTTAGCAATGATGACGTCACAAAACTTAGTGAAGGGTTTTCTGAAGCGTAGTTCTGCCCCTTTTATGCGTGTGTTCACCTAGAAGATTCTGGATGTAGCGTCCCCGGAGCCATTTTGTTGTTGGGTGGGATAGGTTTTGGGCATCTGTCGTGTGCTGCAGCAACACTATTTTGACTCATATTAGTTAGAATTCATCCAGAAAAGACGACATGCAGAGAAGCTGGAAAACGTGTTCTTAGCATTTCTAATGACTAGAAAGCATATGCTACCTCAACATACCACTGATGCCAATATGTAGGTAAGTACCTTAAAAAAAGACTTTTAAAAATTCAAACCAGACTGGCAGCTTACAGATGATGACATGGTTTCAAACCCCAGAAGGAAGTTCACGCAATTGGCAACAGAAGTAAGGAAGTAAAATGCAGTGTAGCCCAGGAAATCAAAAGATATATATTGCACCCTTGGGATGAAAGTGTTACAACTCAAAATGAGTTAATGTTACAACCAGATGTAGAAAACAGTGCTGCATTTTGCCATGCAAAATGTTAGGTCATAAGTTATTTGGGTTTCTGCTAGTTGGCACATGTCATTAGATGAACACAACATCCCTCAATTCAACCAGAAACAGTTTTTTGTTTTTTGAAGATTGGGATTTTTTGAGTTGTAACACTTTCGTCCCAAGAGTGCGATATGGTGCAATATTTAAATATCATTTAACACTCACACAAACATGGAGAAACGAAAAGCTAGGACACGTTATCCTGCAGGACCAAAGGATTCATTCGAAATATATACCTTATACGTTAAAGTGTGAAAGGAAAGGAGCTATGGCAGGTAGCAAGACAGAAGGAACCACTGAGCAATGAGCTCATTTTGGCGATGGCTATGGGCAATTTAGCTGAAGCCAAGGACTGTACATTTCGGCCAACCTGGTACTACCCACAGATGTTAGATAAAAATATGTTATACAATAATTTTTGCCACCCACGTTCATATAGCTCAAACTAGAGCTTTTTTATATTTGGAGAAAAAGAGGAGCCGTCCTCATCCTGGATTCGAACCAGGGTCCCCACGTTTAGCCTGCGGTGTCTTGACCTACTAGACGAACGAGGACAAGAACAAACGCATTTTTCTCCGGATATTAGGATGTAAGATATTATTACCCTTCACAGGGATAACACAATTGCCAAATAATGGTCAACACAGAAAAGCCTCCGGGGCGAGATTTTTGTGAGTTTTTCGTGGGGGAATTTATTATACAATAATTTTTGCCACCAAAGTGGCTTATACGCAAAAATTATAGTATAATAAATTTCCCCCACGAAAATCTCGCCCCGGAGGCTTTTCTGTGTTGACCATATTTGGCAATTGTGTTATCCCTGTGAAGGGTAATAATATCTTACATCCAAAATACGTTATAATTAAAAAAATATATACGTACATCATTTAACCTGAAAATATGGCTTAATAACCACAGTTGCCTTTTCTTTTTAAATGTCCACTCCGACTTCTTGTTATTCCATAGTTGTAAATAGGAGAGTGCGGATAATTTGGCTACTTTTCCAAGTTCTTCTTTCTCTTCATTTTGTTTCGACTCTCGTTCTCTTTGCTTTTTCAATCTTCTTTTGGCCCGTTTGCGTTCTTTGTCTGCAGCAGTTGCTTTTCGGAGACTGGAACTAGTAGAATTGTCCTTAGCTTCGACTTGGCTACTCTGTTCAGATTTGTACGCTATATACTTTTTAGACTTTTGCAAAATTCGTTGAGAACTCCCTTGTTTTCTTTTCATATTTTGTTTACAGCAGAACACGTTTTTTCTTACAGGTGCTAGTATTGAGAAAAGTACTTTACTGCCCACATATCAAAACACTAACCGTCACAGACATTAGCGATGGGTGAAGTAATTCATTTTTGTGAACTGGTCTTTTAAGAACAGTTCATATTTGAGACCCGTTCCTTAAGACCTGCTCATTTGAACCAGTTACTAACATATATGGTATATTCATGTTTGAACTGATTTTAGTGTATCATCAAAAGCATAGATGGCAGCACAAACTTGGATATTTTTTAATTTATGTTGTTTTTTCTGTATTTTTAAAAGTACTGTAGGTTTTGTTTTGTGAAGAACCAAGCCGCGGCCGTTGATACCGTAAATTTCTAAATCTTGTTATTCTAATTCATTGACCTGAACGGTTATTCAAAGTCCGTGTAGGTTATTAAATCAAAAGTCATATTTTTCTATGAACACTTCTTTATTGTAAATTCTATTCCTGCAAATTAAACCCCATTTTTATTCACAAATGCTACTTTGAATTTAGTGTATTGGTTCGATATTAGAAACTCAATCTGGTTTTTATTTTTTCTGCCAATTTATGGATTAAGAAAAACTTAATGAAATTCAAGGTACTTACAATTTAAGTAAAATATAATACAGTCCGCTTTTCGAAACTTGACTCAATTGAAATCGCTTTAAGCGCCTACAATGTATAATGTATTTTTTTTTTTTTTTTTAAATTCGTTATGTCTATATAGCATTGTGTTGGCCAACATTTCGTTTGAGTTCATGATTTTTCCTGTAAGATGGCATACTTATTTTGTTATATTTTATAGCTCTCTGAAACTGTTAGCAACCTCATAATAGGGAGGAAAATATATTAAAACAAAAACAGTGAATACTAACCTTCGAATTTGTGTTTATAATTTATTCTCTTCTGGGAAATAGCTTGTTCTGGAAAAAATTCATTCAGTTTTTGCCAATTTTTTCCGTAAGGTGGTATATTTAAAAACGGAACGCATTTCTAGCAGAACTTAATGTAATTAATATATGTAATAGTATAAACAATTGTCAGTGCGTTTTTGTAAATCCCTTTCCTTTAAACAAAGAAATGAATCTTAATGACTTGTATTAAACAAAAATAAGTTTTTTGTAAAACTTAAAGCTTAATCACTTTTATTTATATTAATTAATAACTTAAAACTCACAATAATATTGTTTTTTTTGTTGATTTTTTGAGACTACGACTACGATACCTCATATTCAGAAATTGCACGCAGGTATATTTTGAAGGCACTTGAAATGTCGCATGTCAGGGCGTATCGGGGTTCCTGAGCTTCCATCCTTTTTCTAGGCTTCTATTGGAGCTACGAGTATGGCATTCCGTAGTCAGAGAACGTACGCGAGGGCACCTGAAATGTCAGAGCCGTATAGGGGAAGAGCCGGAGAGCGTGTAATTCGTAATTTAAAATTTGAAGCTTGTGTAATTGTAACTTCACTTTGAGTAACCACAATCATATAAAATGATTACAATCTTTTCAAGTGTGCTCTTGATCTCCTTTATCGATACGCCTCTGACATTCGATATTTCAAGTGCTCTCGGGTACACTCTCTGAATATGGAACATCGTAGTCGTAGCTCAAATAGCAGTCTAGAAAAAAGATGGGGGGGCTCTGGGGTACCCGATGTAGCCCTGACATGCGACATTTTCAGTGCCCTTGCATACACTCTCTAAATATAGAATATAGTTGTCGTAGTTGAAATAGCATCCTAGAAAAAGGATAGGGAGGCTCCACGGCCCCGATACGGCCCTGACATGCGACATTATCAGTGCCCTTGCATGCACTCTCTGAATATGGAAT
>QLNU02015003.1:120956529-120978218 GCA_006491805.2 Dysdera silvatica | reverse complement strand
ACCAAGGCCAACTAGATTTACTACAGGCCTGCTCACGTGAGCCTAACGCTACAGAAAACCTGTCCCCAAATTTTCGCAGTGGCGATTCTCTCAAGCAGTTTTTCTCCGACAGAGGGCGCCTGCTACCTGGGTTAATATTCTCAATTTAACAGACTATAAATGCCAATTAATAGCCCAGTTTCTGATTACATACAGAAATATATTGCTTTTTGCTCAAAAAGTTATCGTATTTTATTTTCCAACGACGATGATGATATCGTGATATGATAACCTTTCATAACAAGTTTTTAAACTAAAATTTAAATCTTACATACCTTTTTCTACTCTTTTATTTACACTGAAGACGGTTTATTGGATGAAATGATTTCTCAGGCATGATTAATAACTGATAATGAATTGATAGTTTACACTGAAAGCTAAATTGCAAAATGCATATAAAAGCAGACTTTATTTTAATGGTTAATAAAATAGAATTATATAGAATTTAAATCAACTAATTAATAATTTAATTATTTTTATTATAATTAATTATAAAATAAAGAATTAATTAGAAGGCTTGACACCTGTTTGGAAAGACTTTAATGGAATGTTAATGAAATTAACACATGAATTTACAATAAACTGATGATATAACTACACAATGTATAATATTGTATATATTAAATACAATGTATAATATTGAATACATGATTTCTAATAACTTTTGACACAAGCCAAATTTTTAATACATCACATAATAAAAATAAAGAATCAGGTATTCATGAATAGCAATTCTTTCCAAAATAATTTTACTTGGAAACACAAACTACATAATAGAACAGCATGTCACCGAAAAACAAAATACAGAATAAACACTTACTGTGTCCTTAATACTGCAGATATAAATAGGCTAAATGGAACACAACAAGAAACTATCATTATTATCACAAATAAATATCATGTAAAAATTATAGAAAACCCAGAAACCCTTTTTAATCTTCGGTTAACTGCTGCAAACACATGAAAGCATATGGCATGTTTGTACCTGTGATTTGGCACGCCTATAAATATAAATTCCGTGAGCAGGCCTGTAGTAAATCTAGTTGGCCGTTGATGGACAAGTAATTCATTTTTGTGAACCGGTCTTTTAAGAACAGTTCATATTTGAGACCAGTTCCTTAAGACCTGCTCATTTGAACCAGTTACTAACATATATGGTATATTCATGTTTGAACTGATTTTAGTGTATCATCAAAAGCATAGATGGCAGCACAAACTTGGATATTTTTTAATTTATGTTGTTTTTTCTGTATTTTTAAAAGTACTGTAGGTTTTGTTTTGTGAAGAACCAAGCCGCGGCCGTTGATACCGTAAATTTCTAAATCTTGTTATTCTAATTCATTGACCTGAACGGTTATTCAAAGTCCGTGTAGGTTATTAAATCAAAAATCATAATTTTTCTATGAATACTTCGTTATTGTGACTTTTATTCGTGCAAATTAAACCCCATTTTTATTTACAAATGCTACTTCGAATTTAGTGTGTTGGTTCGATATTGGATACTCAATCTGGTTTGTATTTTTTCTGTCAATTTACAGATTAAGAAAAAATTCAACAAATTCAAGGTACTTACAATTTAAGTAAAATATAATACAGTCCGCTTTTCGAAACTTGACTCAAGTGAAATCTCTTTAAGCGCCTACAATGTATAATGAATTTTTTTTTTTTTTTTAATTCGTGATGTCTATATAGCATTGTGTTGGCCAACATTTCGTTTGAGTTGACGATTTTTTCCGTAAGATGGCGTACTTACTTTGGTAAATTCTATAGCTCTCCGAAACTGATAGCAACCTCATAATAGATAGGAAAACATATTAAAACAAAAACAGTGAATACTAACCTTCGAATTTGTGTTTATAATTTATTCTCTTCTGGGAAATAGCTTGTTCTGGAAAAAATTCATTCAGTTTTTGCCAATTTTTTCCGTAAGGTGGTATATTTAAAAACGGAACGCATTTCTAGCAGAACTTAATGTAATTAATATATGTAATAGTATAAACAATTGTCAGTGCGTTTTTGTAAATCCCTTTTCTTTAATCAAGAAATGAATCTTAATGACTTGTATTAAACAAAAATAAGTTTTTTGTAAAACTTAAAGCTTAATCACTTTTATTTATATTAATTAATAACTTAAAACTCACAATAATATTGTTTTTTTGTTGATTTTTTGAGACTACGATTACGATACCTCATATTCAGAAATTGCACGCAGGTATATTTTGAAGGCACTTGAAATGTCGCATGTCAGGGCGTATCGGGGTTCCTGAGCTTCTATCCTTTTTCTAGGCTTCTATTGGAGCTACGAGTATGGTATTCCGTAGTCAGAAAGCGTACGCGAGGGCACCTGAAATGTCAGAGCCGTATAGGGGAAGAGCCGGAGAGCGTGTAATTCGTAATTTAAAATTTGAAGCTTGTGTAATTGTAACTTCACTTTGAGTAACCACAATCATATAAAATGATTACAATCTTTTCAAGTGTGCTCTTGATCTCCTTTATCGATACGCCTCTGATATGCGATATTTCAAGTGCCCTCAAGTACACTCTCTGAATATGGAATATCGTAGTCGTAGCTCAAATAGCAGCCTAGAAAAATGATGGGGGCTATGGGGTACCCGATGTAGCCCTGACATGCGACATTTCCAGTGCCCTTGCATACACTCTCTGAATATAGAATATAGTTGTCGTAGCTGAAATAGCATCCTAGAAAAAGGATAGGGAGGCTCCAAGGCCCCGATACGGCCCTGACATGCGACATTATCAGTGCCCTTGCATGCACTCTCTGAATATCGAATATCGTAGTCGTAGCTCAAATAGCATCCTAGAAAAAGGACGGGGGATTCGAGGCACACGATACGCCCCCGACATGCCACATCTCAAGTGCCCTCGCGTGCACTCTCTGAATATGGAATGTCGTAGTCGTAACTCCATTAGCAGCCTACAAAAAGGATGGGGTCTCCTGACCCGTTCCCCGATACATATACTTGAGTGTTTAGTGGTGGATGATGATGGCGAACTACGAACGAAACCGTAAACTAATATTGCGAACTGTGCAAGCAGACAACGACTTATGAACGATGATAACGAACTACGAACGAAGAACGGTGACCGAGCACTGCAAACTAACATCGTAACTTCGAATAAAGAACGGCGAGCGCGGACTGCAAACGATGATTAGGACTTACGACGAGAAACAGTAATTCACACAACACACACACACATCTGAACTATCTGGTCGTTTTTTGTGAATAGTTCAAAAAAACAAATTCGTTCATGAACGACCTATCTCTAATAGAAATAATATTTTTCGAAATATAATTATTCGACGCTAAGTCCTGAACAGACATTTTAATATTTCATATAAAATGCTAATATATTGCTGATATCCCTATGACTTCAAGAGAAACATTGCAAATTTTACAGATTTATATAAAATGAAATAGACAAAAGAAAGTAGAAAGGCTTAAACCTTTCTGCCCTTTCCACTTTTTAGTGACGTATTCATAAGAATAGCTTTTAAAGGCATTTGATATCACAATTGTTTCATGGAATCTCTCATTTTCTGATGGAATCCAACTGAAATTTGGTTCGAAAAACGACACTCATTTTTTAGTCAAACAGATTTTGACCAATGCCGTATACAAAGAGTGATTTGAAACTCCACATTCTAACGAAACAGTAGCTGCATAAAATAAAATTCCTCGCGATAGAAATTATTGCTGCCATTAGAAACACCCCCATTTTCGAAATCCGGTGGACGAATCTGGATTTCACTGTAACTGTGTTTAAGCTTCCTATACAATTGTTTCGCCATTTTGGTTGTTTTTCGTGACGTATTAACGGCGCGTGAGATTCTCGTGTTTTGCGGTAATTCAGGATAATTGTAAGTACTGTTTATGTTAATTTAACAATTATATAAATCGTTAGATTCAAATCAAGCGTATGATAACAATGTGAATGAATGTAAGACATGTTTCTCATGTACGTGTAGTACTTCGGGAATATTCGCCCACCCCGACCCTTATATATATATATATTTTTTTTTTTTGATCGAAAACGAAATATTGGGTAATCGGAGCATGACTGATAATTTGGAAGAGGAATCTCTGTTTAATTGTAGTGTATCTGGTGAAAAACCCACTCTTGGTACCGATCCTGAAATTTCATCGATTACCAGGATTGATAGACGGCGAACGGTATATAAGATAGATTGTAAGCATTGCTACCATAAAGTCCAGAGTAGCAATCAGGCCAAGAAGCGCCTCATTGTAGCAACTGCTTTGTGTACATTTTTTATGGTAGTCGAGATTATTGGTGGGGTTTTATCCAATAGTTTGGTAATCGTTACCGATGCTGCACACTTGCTGACGGACATATCGGCATTTTCGGCCAGCTTGTTTGCCATGTGGATCGCTAAACGGTCGCCAACTTTGAACCTGAACTTTGGCTATTATAGGGCTGAAGTTCTTGCTGCCTTGTTTTCCATATTAACGATTTGGCTGCTAACTGGGATTTTGGTGTATGCTGCTGTGCGTAGGATTGTTGTTGAAGAGTTTGATATTGATGCCACGATAATGTTGATAGTAGCAGGCTTGGGCATTGCTGTTAACCTCCTGATGGGAATGGTGTTGCATTGTAACATCGGAACCGAGCCCAATTCCAATCTGAATGTTAAAGCTGCTTTTATACATGTCATTGGTGATCTGTTGCAGAGTTGCGCTGTAATGATAGCAGCTATTGTCATATACTTTGTGCCTGATTATAAAATAGCCGACCCCATCTGTACTCTCATATTTTCAGTCCTAGTTCTCTGTACAACAATAAAAATATTAAAAGACGTTATACAAATACTGATGGAGGGTGTGCCAAGAGGCATTAATTTGCAACAGATCCACCAACTACTCATGGATCTTCCAAATGTGGTGAAGGTCTTTAACTTGCGAGTGTGGGCGCTCACAAACGAACGTGTGGCATTGTCTGCACATATCGCCATTGACCGAGAAGCAAATTGCCTTGCTGTT
This sequence comes from Dysdera silvatica, assembly GCA_006491805.2. Taxonomy (NCBI): domain Eukaryota; kingdom Metazoa; phylum Arthropoda; class Arachnida; order Araneae; family Dysderidae; genus Dysdera; species Dysdera silvatica. Next base: position 120,973,161 of record QLNU02015003.1, on the reverse strand, counting down.
CTTAAAATGGCGACTGACACAATCAATAAAAACTTCGAGATCTTTGAACTTACTCTTCAGATTGAACAATATTGTTCAGATTTATCAGAATGTTCAGCATGCTTGAAGGAACAAGAAGAATGGGAACAGATGTAGTATAGGTCGTCTGTTGGCGGCATTTTAATTGACAACCAAAGTAGTCGCCAAGGTTCAAAATATGGTTTCCACCGTAGTGGTGGTCTGCCATGATGGATTGTTGAATTTGAGATGTTTTTGGGCCCAATAATTCGTTCTAAGCAGGAAATTCCTTGTGGGAACCATTCTGCAGTAACGCCAAGTACTAGGCTCCGAAAAACACCTTAAAACCAACATTCCATCCAAAGAAAAAGGGGTGAAAGTAGAGAGTAAGAAGTAAAGAAATTAGGAGAATTATGCTGCGTGTGTGTGGGGGGGGTGGAACAGGTGAAGGAGGTAGAAGAGGATGGGAGAGTTTTCAAAAATAGATTTTAAAACAAACTTGCCTATTATTCTTCAAACCAAGACCACTTTCAATGGGAGAAGTAAAGAAATTGGGATGGGAGGCTAAAGGAGGAAAGTCTGGGAGGGTAGAAGGGTTTTTCAAAAATAGAAGAAATTTAAAACCATTGCCTATTTTTCTTCAAACGAGGAGCCGTTTTAGTGAGAGAAAACGAAACTGGGGAAACTGTTCTGGGAGGCTACAAAGAAAAGTCAAAGATTGAAAGAGGGTTTTCAAAAATAATGAACGTATCCCCATACGTTCATTATTTTTGAAAACCCTCTTTTACCATCTTTGAAAAGGCCAACAGAGGAAAGTTCGATTAGCCACGCCAGGGTGACCAAAAGTCAATCTAATGTTGGAAAATGTCAAAGAACTACTACTCCCAACCTTCTCTATCATGCTCAAAACACAAGGCTTGATGAAAAAAAGAAAAGACAAAAAGCAATACAACCGGGATCCACTTCTTGAGGATGACAAGTCCGAAAAACGAAAAGTACCGGATGAAAGCCGAAAGCAAGAACGCAGCCTCTAAGTTTGCCAGAAAAGAACATTCTAGATCCACCAGTCGTAGAGATGGGGGTTGCCACAAATCGCCAAACAGTCACAAAAAATACACCAAAAAGAATGATCTATACTACATCTGTACCGAAGAATGAAATTTTTTGTTCTGTTAAAGAGGGTTTTTTTTAACTTTTTGCATTTATTAGTTAACATTCTGGTTAAAATGCAAAGGTATGTATTCTGAAAATCATTTCTAAAAATATCACCAAAGTTATTACTTTGTTTCACTGTCACCTGATCCTTACGTGGAAGCACCTTTTAGTATTGTAGCATATCGAAAATTATTTTGGTAGATTTTAATTCGGTTACCTGTTGCTATTTCACCTTATCCGTTTGGCATTGCTTGATCTTCATCTTTGCAGCAATAAAATTCAGCCAACCATGGCTATTTATGTCAAATTATCATCCATGCTGGTCATGAATTCCCTTGCATGGGATGAGGAACATCCTTTATTGCTTTGTAATATTTGCATTTTTTTAAATGATTTTTATGACAAAATAAAATGTACTTTGAAAACACTTCTTCGGAAAACCCATATACCTAAATTCCTATGGTATGAGAATGGTAAAATATGCCGTGTTATTATTATGTGAATTTAATGGGGGAAGAAGTTGGTTTCCATGGTTTCCTTGTGATGTCTGTATACAGACATATATATTCATTAACGAAGGTTTGTTCTAATGCTCCCTATCTCCTACTTCAGATTTTTCAGAGAGTTGTGAGTCATGTGTTGATGTACACATGGGCAGTGTTTAGATGGCATCTGAATAAAAGATGTTTGGATCATTGCACATTTATTCATGGAATTAAAATTTTCAACTTTAATTTCAGAATTAATAATTTTGGGGTACTTGTACTGTAATACTTTACTGAATTGAAATACTTGGAAGATGCAAGAATATTTCTTCCATTATAGTTCTAAATATATATATATACAAACTAGTTTAAGTACTGCTGCATTTAGTAATGTTTTCATTTTATGGCTAAACTTAATTATGACATCAAATTGGATGATAATTATAGAATGTATCTCAGCAGGGTTTAAGCTGGCTCAAAAAGTATCAAAATGCGAAAAAATATTAGTCGCTCGAAAAGTCGTATCAATAAAATTATTTACATCAACAATGCTTTGAATTACTCTAAGGAACCTATTTTAAGGTTTAAAAAAATAGCAATAAAACATAAATCACAGTTATTAAAAAAAAAAAAAGGCGAAATTTGTTCGCAGGATATCAAATAACTGTAACTATTTTGCGACGGGCACAATTTTTTTTCGTGTATTTCAGATTAATTCGTTGCATTTTGCGAAAAAAAACCCAGACCGTACCTTAAACCCTGGTCAGAAGGTTGTGGAAGTCGACATATGATTGGCTGCACCTAAAATATAAAAACGAAGTACCAGAAAAGAAGCTTACAAAAGCTTAAATACTGGTAAAGTAACGAATAAGAGTATCTGAGCTTTTAGACGTGTCAGCAGCTGTCGTTCGCCAGGAGTAATGTCACCACTGCTTATGGCAGATAGTTGTTTACTTGTCCATGATCTTGGGTGATCTATTTATTATTTTTCCAGTGTTTAATCTTTCATGTGTAAATTAAATGCAGCACCATGATAATCGATCGACAAATCCGTGCATGCAACAGCATGCATGTTTATTATTTAATCATTTTAAATTTATTGAATTGTATACGAGTAAAGATAAAATTGTAAAGGTCTGTAGGTTTGGTTGAAAAGGTGGGTCGATCGATGTGACTTCCTGAGGCGTTAACGCTAAGGAGTAATCAATTGGAAGGTGGTCTTTGTCATGTTCATGATTCTCTCGTCTCATCTAAAAGAGTTTCAACCGTACTTGTCATAAAAACTTGGCCAACGAAAAAGAATAAAAAACCGGTTTTCTATTACCGATCGTGTTCTTGCATTGATTTTGGCAATTAGGACAGGATTAGTGGCAACTAGCCTGGGACTTGCAGCTCTTTGGTCTAGCCACTTCATTTATACAAGACTACTATTATTTACTTTATGCAAGCCACGTATACCACCCACCACATGGTCAATCTCTTGCCGATATATATGCTTGGTTGCTTGTCTTACACCTGAGGTGTATCACTGCTTAACAAGGTTATCTGTGCTGGTTGCTACTTTATTTTTCAATTTAAGCTATCGATTTTAGAAAAGTTGTGATAAATTTGCATTTTAATCATATTTTTTTTAAAAAAATCACTTTCATCACATCATTCTTCGATTCGTCCAACCAGCCTCTTTCAATCCGATAGCACGACCTCTTTCAAACTCTGACATATGCTCGTAATGAGCACGAATCTTTCGGCGAGGCATTGTTACAGTCGACGTAAGATATCCGCAGTCAAAATGCAACAGAAATTTTGACCACATATTGAGAATCGCTCCTTATATACACCTGCTGAATGCGCAGTTCCGATGCGCTGGAGTTCCCGCTATTCATTCATTGGACACCAAATTTTAATCATTTGCATGTTCGGTCAAAATGTCTTTGCATACGAAATTTCATTACAATCGGACAATCCCTTGGTGCTTCAATTTTTTGTTATAGAGCAGGGGTCAAAATTAACTTTTTAAATCAGGTGCACAAGTGCACCCAAGTCTTACGACTTAGGTGCATAAAATACTAGTTATGTGTTTAAGTAACACAGAATAGAAAGTAAACCTCAACATTAGAAACATGTAAAATGCAAGTGTAGCAAATATAGGTTGAGAAGTCGAATAGGTACCGTTGGCGATTACTCACCAAATCGAAAACCCAGATTGTGGCAACCTAGAAACTCTTTACAGTGTGGGAGGAGCTCGTAGAAAAAGAAGGGGGGGGGCTAATAGTTTCTTGTGGTTCCTGTAACATAGCTACTAACTATATATTTATTTTATCTTTATTATTATCTTAAACGTATCCGAAATACAAAAGATAATAGAAGTAAAGTAAGGATAATCTAAAAATTCAATTTTTAGATAAAGGTGCAAAGAAATTGAAATATTTATCCAAAAACACGTTTAATTACATATTATTAAACAAATATATTGATAGTAAAGAACGCCACAAATATATGTATGCTTTAATTAAGTCATAAACTGTTCTGTAAGTAATCCTATATCTTTGGATGTACCCGATATATATAAAAAAATATACACATATCTTTTTATATGTTCAACATCTACCATTTATATTGGTTTCGCTCTCTTAAAGCCGGAGTATACCAAAATGCGAATATGAACATTTTTACCAAGACCATTTAACGAATATTTATTAAAAAAATAATAAGTAAAGTTAGACCACTAGAAAGAGTAAATTCAAAACGATCACAAAATAAAATTTCATACCATTGAAATTCGTACTAACGTTATCCGCGTTGATGCTATCTAATCATAAATATTTGACGAATTCTTTGTCATTATATTAGTTTATAACAGTATTATGATTTGTATATTATGAGAACGGATGTTATATATTATAATACAGTTATGCGTTATAAACATATTATATCTTATGATATAAGGCGTTTATTTAATTCGGTAATTTTGTTACACTTTGCATAATATACAGTACACTTTATATATAAATGTGTCTCCTTTATTACTTTCTCTATTTGAAAATGTTTCATTTGTATTGGTTAACATAAATTAAAGTACAGCTCTTAGCCACATCACAAAAACCAATCACTATGCAGACATTCTCACTTTTGAGCTGATATACCAATGAGTTTTAAAAAAAACACGCCTCTATTCTTGTAGTAGAAAGAGTACCTCCTTATGTGTAACTTGGCGAGTTAATTTAGTGAAAGGCCCCTTGAAACGGGTCCTTGGCGTTAAAAGTAATACAACGTGACTCGTTCGACTATCCAGCCCAAATATATTTAAGCATGTAGGCCATAGGTGCCAATCTTTCCGATTTACCTGGAAGGCTTTCGATTTTTTATTGGTCTTCTGATCAGAAAACGATTTTTTCCAATTTTAGGAGATTTCGTCTAAAATCTCTAGTGTTTTTAAAATATTGATTTTTTTTAAAAAAAATTTGGATACCTATTTTTCTTGATGCGTATTTATTTAAATTTTTATGCATATGTGCATATTTAATAATAAATACGTATAAATAAATGCAAATATCGGTAAAAAAGTCGAAAAAATTCGTCTTCTGTTGACGGCGCATGCGTGGCGTGACGGGGAATTTTAGCTCCAGCTATGACGTAGAGTGATGCCCCTGCACAACGAAATCATGCATCTGTATTTGTAGTTGTTGGGGAAGGCAAGAAAGAATGCGCTACACCGTTAAGGTTTTGGTCAAGCACGTGACTTCCTTTAGGGAAGCCATGTGTTAGACATATCTGGTATTTCTTTGCTCTGGAAAGGAAGTTTTGTTTTTAGGTGTTTTTTAAAACAACGTTATAATGTCGACCGTTAATAAAAGGTACTACCAAACGTTTAAAGCTGAATATATGAAGATGTTTAATTTTATTCAAAAATCAAGACTGGGGCCAAAATATGCTTTCTGCATGTGTTGCCGTAAAGACATAAGCATTACTCATGGTGGTAAACGCGATATTACTTTGCATTCTGAGACTGTTAAACATAAGGAGACGTTCAAGGCTGTAGAGTCTAATCATAGTATCAAGCCTTTATTTTTTGCATTTAACAATACCTCCTTTATTAACGCTGAATGTTTATTTACATCGTTTTTGATCGAACATAATTTGCCAATGAATTGCAGCGATCACACGGGGATGCTCTTTCGGAAAACGTTTCCTGACAGCAGTATTGTAAAACAGTATGGATATGCAAGGACCGAAACTTCTGCAATTATGACAGAAATGTCCGCAAAGAAATCCTCATCACTTGTTGAAAATTTAAGGTGCTATCCATTTTCAGTTGCAACCGATGGAAGCAACGATGTTGATTCAAAGCTGTATCTAATAGTGGTAACTTTCTTCAATCCTTTATGGGAAAAAATTTTGAATTGTCTTTTATCTGTGTCAGCTTTGAAAGAAGATGCTACTGGGTTAAATATTGGAAATTTTCCGGTAAGTACTTTACGATCTAAAAACATTCCGAATTTTAATTGTGTTGCCTTTAGCTGTGATAATGCACCGGTTATGATAGGAAAAAAAGGTGTAGCAGCGGTGTTAAAGAATCATCACTAAAATGTTGAAATTATGGGCTGTTCCTGCCACCATATTAACTTCACAGCTGAAAAGAGTGCTGCATGTTTGCGATTTAAAAACTCGAAGTTTTGGTAGACATTTACTATTACTTACAAAAGAGTTTGAAAAGGAAAGATACGTTGAAAATTCTTCCAAGAATTTCATGTGACTGATATAAAAAAGGTACTAAAACACATAGCACCCGTTGGTTGTTCGTTGGAAAGTGTTTAGAGCGTATAATCCAGCAGTGGCATCCTTTGATCATTTTTTTTAAGAAAGAAGCCATGAAAAGATATTAAATCACCCCACTTTCTTTCTTTACTATTCCCTCTATCAAAGTTTTTGTTGCAAATGCAGATAAAGTGAAAGAACTTAACGGCAAAAAAGTATCGCAGAAAGTGTAAAGGAAATCTCAAAATTATGTGGATATTTCTAAGAAACAAAAAACTGAAAACTCCATGACTCATGAAGAAAGGTAGTTTTATTTTCTGTCGAAAGATATCAATAAGGTTTTCTGTTTATTTTTGTCTTATACTGTGCCTGTATTTGAAAAAGCAAATGCTCAGCTTCAGTCTTTGGAATCGCATGTTCATGCTAAAATCTCTTCTCTTAAAATTGTACATAGAAATGCTAGTAAAATTTGTAAAACCAAGCATTATAAAATCATATAGTGATATTTTGAAAGTCCACTATCATGAGAGGAGTAATCAAAAAGATGATGTTGATATCTTAATTGGAAATGGAACATTGAAAGTATTCCAAGATTTTAACATCCATGATAAAAATAAATTTTATGAAAACGTCAGAAGCTATTTCATAGCAACAGGTGGCTACATGCGTAATAAATTTCCTTTTGAGTTAGAAGTGTTACATCATGCAGAGGTTACACAAATATCGAATTTTGAAAATGCATCATTTTCCAGAAAAATTTCCTGTTCTTTTGTTCAATAATACAGAAGATGAAGCTGTTGATGCTTTACAAACAGAATTCAGTGAGTTCCAGGCTTTCGAAGTTCCACAAACTGTGAGTAATGAAGGTAGCATTGATGCACAATGGGCGGCCATAGGTAAAATAAAAAATGATACTTGTGAATTAAAATTTAAACGACTTTCTCAGGTTATGCTGTCAATACTTACGATCCCTCACAGTAATGCAGCATGCGAGAGAGTCTTCAGTCAAGTGAAGAAAATTAGAACTGACTTCAGGTCAACCATGTCTGATGACACATTAGAAAATTTACTAATAGTTAAATGCAGACAACATGTGAAATGTTACGAGAATGTATTTGACAAAAAATTTCTCGAAAATGCAAAATCTTGCACTACAGCATTTGTAAATTCTAAGAATTAATATTGCGTTTAATACAGTTTAATCCTCTATTATTATTAATTTAATAACTACTTAACTTCCTCATTGTGCCTGTTTTTCATAAATTATGTATGATTTTGTTTAATTAAAAAATGGTGGCCTGTCTACATGTTCAGATTAGTCAGATGGTTAGATTGACTACAGATTTTTCACTTCTAGAAGTTGGCACATATGATGTAAGCTAAAAAAGTGCAACTTTTCAAAATAATTGAACATTCATTTGTAAAAAAAAAGAAAAATAAAGCAAATACAGATACATTGAGAAAATTATATAAAATTATTCCATAGGTCACTGTTCTTGAAAAATAAACGTAAGTAGCCATATTTTGAATAGTTAGGTGCACTGCGTGCACCCAAATTAAAAATATACGTTCACGGATAAAATTTTATGTGAAGAATGCACCTGTGCACCCACTAATTTTGAACCCTGTTATAATGTGTGTCATGTAATCACCATTCTTTCTCTATAGAACCTTCTAACTCTTTGATGGAGAAATAGTATTACTTACCATCGGTATAAACTACACAGCTTAAGATCTCCCATATCTTCTCAATAGGGTTAAGGTCAGGACTGCATATTAACTTATCTAAAATCTCAATATTGTTTTGCTAGAACCACAATTTTGTTGAATTCAATGTATGGATTGGTACATGATCTTGCCCATTAAAAACCCATTTTCGATCCCCGGGAAATTCTCCAGAGGGCATCAAATGTTTGTTTCCAAGTATCTGTTGGTAGTCATCATAATTATATTTTTTGCTTATAAATGCATGCGATCTTCGTCCATTAAATCCAGATCCATCTCAGATAGAATGTGAACGCTTTTAGTCATGTAATTTAAATCAGTAATTAAAATCACGATTTTAATCATGTGATTATTTAAAAAAAAAAACCATGATTAAAATCAGAATTTATCTTTTTTTTTTTTAACCAATTCTTTAAGTAGAATTTAAATAAATTAGTGGTTGAAATCTCATTTAAGTTTATTTTTTAATGCCTATGAAAAAATAATTTAAAATGAAAATGACTTTCTATTTATCATTCTGTAAAACGCAGTACAAGCAAAAACAACTTTTCTGATAATTTCACTGCAGTTGTTTACATGCAGTTCATGGTCAACTATTTCTAAAGGTCAAAGTAATGTATGTTTATTAGGTACTTGTATTTCCTTAATTTATATATGACATAACAGAACCTATACAAATCATCAAATATTTTTGAAACCTCTATTTTCATGGGCTATATACAATGAATTTTATCTGACCCATGAAGAAGTATTTGAATAAGGCTCTCCCTAAAAAAAAAAAGTGATTTGTATACATAAGTAAACAAGTCCTACTCAAAACTAAAGCACACAGTGTTGATTTTGGTCAAAATAGAATCTCAATATTGATAATGCAACCTCGATAATTGCTAAAATTCGAAAATAAAATTCAATTCATTAAATTTTGATATTTTTAAAAAAGATATATATACTGATTATACTTGTTAACTTTAAAAAATTGCATCAATAAAAATATGCATGGAGTTAGTTATTTCCAGTTAAAAAAAAAAAACTTCGCACGTTTATTTTGGAAAATAAATGTTGAAACATTAAAAACTTTCAATTTCAATATATCAATTTATTTTAAAAAATCATTTCGATCTTATCCCCTCCCCCTCACCTCACTCCAAACACAATTAAAACTTGGCCGTTAAATATGTACCAGATGTGGCTTATCTCCGTGAAATTATCATATGTTGAGAAATAAATGGAAAATTCGTTTGTTGGTACATTCACCATTATAATGAAATGAAGCAAATGGAAAAACAACGTTCATGAAAAGGATGGTAACAGATTGAATATAGAGTTGTCTGCTGCAAAATTTGAAACCCAGCCACATCGCCAGACAAAGTTTTAAAAAAAAGGGTAATAACATATGATGCATATATACATTTTTTTTTTCCTCCCGTGGTTAAGAAAGGGGAATTCTTAAAACAAAAGTACGAAAATGTCACATGGCATTAAAATACCTTGTATCGTACTTACGGCAAGGCAGTAGTGTAGAACTAGTGCACATAGAAGAAAACAAACGTATAACGTAAGGCTTTGTTTTTGTTACAGAGTTTATAAAGTCTAAAGTATGGATGTTGTTATTACATTCAGAAATATGACTTCATAACATTGAAGTAAAGACTTTGAAGTTCTAGTTTCAGGGCCTTGGAGAGGGCAAAGGCAAAAGGAGCAAAGATCCATTGGCTAGACTTTTTTTTTTTTTCTATGCATTATTATTAAATACATCTTAAAAAGAATAATAATAAATAAAAATAAAATTCTGAGAATTTCTGTATCAGAAGAAAAAAATTGAAAAAAACAAAACAAAAGAAACTTTTGAGTTACATGTGTGTGTTAAAAAAAGCAAAAAAACAATTCATCATCCTTTAAAACCTTTGAATTGGGGGGGATTAACGTTGAGCACCTGGAGAGACAAACAAGGTGGAACGTTGTGAGGGACATCTGCTGGTACCATTAGGGGCCAGGGGATTATTTTTTCTCAAAAAAAGTTAATAAATTTTAAAGTAAAAAGAGGAATATAGTCAGTTGTCAACATATTTTAAGTCTTCAGATTTTTAACTTTAGTCGACGAGTGATGACTGGCTAATGCTAAGGCATCTTTAGCATGAAGCACCCAACAGGTGTAGGGGGAACACCCCACTAACCCTACCACTGATTTAGGTATGTACTGATTATTTCTTAAATGCTTTCATTGTATTATTTAATTGTAGCAAATGGATTACTCCAGGGGAACAAGGTGCCACATACGATTTTACGATTACAAAAAAAAAAAAAGTTGAAATGACAGTAACAATATTGAAGTTAGACAATTCTCCTCGTAGCAGATTATATGTTACGCTGTAATGAATTATGATGAATATTTGTGGCATGATAAATCAGTGTATGTGAATTGAGTTATTAATTATTATACGTGGGGTTATTAATTATTTGTAAACTACCAATAATAATAATAATAAAAGCGGGATACGATGACGTTTACCCGAAGCTAATCAAGGAATGTGTAGAGCTAATGGTTGAACCACTACTTATATACAACGAAATAATTGATGCAGCGTTAATTCCTGGTAAAATAAAAATAGTTAAAGTAATTCCTATGTATAAAAAGGGCAAAAAGAAAATTATAGACCTATAATAATAACCTGAATATTCATTAAAATATTTGAAAAATTGCTGTACGAAAGAATAATTTAATTTATAGATGGAAATAACCTATTCAATAAGTTCCAAGTTGGATTTAGGAACGGTGGGATCGACTGAAGGTGCACCTGTGAGGACAGGCAATAGATAAAATAAAACAGGCAATGGAAAATAGGGAATATGGAATTGATATGTTTTTATGGTTTGAGTAAGGCATTTGATGTTATAAACAGAGAAATGGTAATTTGTAAAATTAAAACATGAATTAAGGAGAAATCTGCAATTTATTGGAGATATTTAAAAAATAGAAAACAAATCGTATATATTAAGGGAATAAAATCTAAATTGTCAATTACTAACTATGGAAGTACGTCATTGCCCTAATATGAGCCCTTTATTATATTCTTTACACTTTAATGATATATTTAGTATGTCTGGTGTTTTGGAAATACAACACGATCAAGTGTCACAGTTACGTTAATGAGAGAATAACAATATTTTAAGAATTTAGTGTGCCTTTTTGATGGAGCCTTTGATGATGATGATGCATACATATATAAGTTGGTGATCAACAAAAGACTGGTCTTTTCTAGAATTTGGAAAACAGTCATCTCATCGTTGCCAGGTATCTAAAGTAATAAATGGTGTTCTTACTAGATCTGAAAAGAAAGTTTCCATTGTTGGAAAAAAAAACGTGTGTGTGAGTCCTTTAAAGCTGTAATTATGAAAGTTTGTGTTGACAGGTTGTTTAAGTGGCAACAGTTTTTAAAGCCCACAAAGCGAAACTCGCTATGTGCTCCAATTGAGATTCACAATGGAATCTATTTTTGACTTTTAATAGCCCCCAGAGAACAGAAATTTTGCCATTCATTAAGAATAATGTGCATTTGAACATTTTCGGTTTAAACGCAATCCTGAAATAAATGTCTTATGTCCACTAAAAGACCTAGTAAAAAAAAGCAGTTTAATTTTAATAGTTAGGCCCCTGTTTATGTGTAATTGTCCGAATGCCCGATAAGTGATACATGAAATTCTTTTATAAGAAATAAGTGCAAATTTGACCTTGCTCTTTTTTTTCCGTTGTATTAAACTGTTGAAACACAATTATTCCATGTTAATTACTCACTGCTCCTTGAGGCTAGCTAACTCAAGATGGATCATTCATACAAGAGATGTTTTTCTATATCTTTTAATAAAGACTGTGTTTTTAGGCAAGTTAATTTTTGACTGGTGTGTTCTGAAAATTTAGTGTCCCACCCTATTCCCAGAGTGTAAAACTTATATTCAGAGTGGGGTGAACCTTGAACACAAAATCAAATAAATCTATGTGGGGGTTCAACCATTTTCCCATTAGTAAAGTTTTAAAAAATGTATTGATCACTTAGTAGCACAGTCATTATTAAATTAAACTGATACATTTTAAAGTAGTATAATAATATACAATATTAAAATGAATATGTTTGGCTAGATATAGCTGTAATAAGGAACAATAGGTTCTCTTCAAACCCAAAGTTTGTGATGTTTTTGCTTATTTTAAAAATAAATAAAACAGACGATCTTTATGTCTACTGGAATGCGTGAATACGGTCTATCATGTAATAGTAAAATAATTTCATAACATGTTTTTGGATTGAATTCCTGGAAATATTTCAAAACAAACCGGTGTGTAGCACGTGTGTAAGTTTGTTGTGGATTGTCAGCTACTTTTCTCTGCCAATGACAGGGCAACAAACCCACCAATGACGATGTCCGAAGACGTCATATGTATCCAATGGCCGACCTCGTTGTGACATCCAATGGTAGCAGAGTACGCTGACTTGGCAGCCAATCACAAAACGGGTCACCATGACGTAATGGCGATTTCAACCGCGGGGGGAAGCAGGGGGAAATCCATGATAAGTCTTGTGTGTTCGTGTGAGGTTGGGTGTGTGAAGAATTTTCTGTTCTACGTTTAGCCGACGTGTTGTTTATCATTGTTTTTTTGCGCCTAAACTCGAGAATATATTCTTACAGCGTTTCTACAGAAGAAAGTTATTTTACTAAAGGTAAGCTTTGTACATATTTTTCAATGGTTTCGAAATAGTTCCTTTTCGGGGTTTTTTGTGGTCCAAAAATGTCTTCTCGAAACAAGCGGCGTTTTTTAAAAGCTTGTTCTCCCCTGGACGGCCTTCTACCTACGTTCTGATTAGGAAGCGTTCTCACGTCCGCCATTTTCTTTTGTCGTTGGACCGTTATTTTACTAGCTCATTACTTGGTGTTGAAGACCACCTGAAGTTACTTTAACGTGTTTGGAAGATTCCGATTTTTGCCTTAAAGACGTTATTTCTGTAAGTTTAGATTTTGCAAACCTCTTTTTTCCTTTTTTGCGTGGTATTTCTCCCATTTTGCACCTGTGATTGAGCAATTTTCGGACTTGGTTGATTTCTAGACTTCACGCGCTTTTTATTTATTTGGTTGGTTTTGGATTAATTTTCGCATCCAGTTGTGTTTTATGTTCATAATAGCGATGTAAAAATAATCTTACCCGTATGTTTATAAGTTATTTTACAAGGGTTTTGTGACATAGGCACTCTCGCAATTTGGATTTTCTTTTCTGCAAGAGCTCGTTCTCCTTACGGGAGTAATATAGTAAACCTTCGTTAACTGCCCTCCTGAAAACAGCCACCTCTGTTTAACGGACACCCCCTCGTTATGTTGCTTATTCCCCAATCTTCTGGAATAGCGGGCATGCTCACGTCTCAAAGTGTCCGCTATCAGAGGTTTTATTGCATATGCATCATCGTTTTCTTACTTACATAGCGTGATACTCATACTAAAGTGAAATTGCACACAATATTTTGAATTTTATCGCCACCTGTTCAGTTTTTGCAGGAGGACCCTTACCGTCCTTGCGCCATCCAAATACAACCAACAAACTTTTCAATTTCCGATTTGTTGCATCTTTTTTTTTTTTTTCACTGAAAGGTGATCTATCTTGTAAGAGGATTATAAAAGGTAGCTTCCCGCTCGCTTCTGCGTCGTTAATACTGCCTTGTGTGGGGTGTCTGCTGTTCCATATTAAGATCTGCTTTATATCGGTATGTGTTTTGTATGATTGATGGTTTGTGTATAATATGTACGCTTGTTTTAATTAAAAAAAACCTTTCGAAATTAATAAAGTTGCAGAATTTTAATTTGTAATGTGGCAGTAGGAAAAAAGTCTTGAAAAAGCATGGATAAGCATTCATGTTTAAGGGATCATTTTATTTTAAGCTCGAACCCTCAATTTGTGTTAAGAGAGTCTTTTTCTATGTAAGCAAACGTTTTGTGTGCAGAGCCATGTTTAACACTAGAACTACCAACACTTAAGACGAAGCTATTTCTACCAAAACCAGCCAAAATGACTGGTCTTTAAAAAATACGTAATAATAAAATTTTTTTTTTTATTTATTGAAAAATTAGTTTCTTACAAAAGGAATTTCATGCTGTGTAGTACATTTTATGTAGTACGTGGGACCATGATCCCTAAATGAGGATTCTTACATTTTATCACTTACACATTAATAAGAATAATAAGTATAATAAAGAAAATATGTTTCGGTAACAAAAAATTAAAATAAATTTTCATTTCAAAGTTAAGTTATTTTTATAGTATAAAGTAAATTATTTGGTATAAAATTTATAATTTGTCACATTCCCTACAAACATAGATTTTCTTTTGAGTGCATTTTCTGCATACATATTTTTTACAGATATTACAAATGGTGGTAGTCTTATTATTATTGCAGTACCCTATTTGACACCATTTGCGTGAACAAAGTAAGGTCTTTGAAGTTGTAGGTACATTAGCTTCTCGTGATTCCATCCCTGGTTTAACATTTTTATCGGCATTTTCAATGGCAAGTTCATCTGCTAATTGAAAAAGAAAATCTTTTCTGGATATCTTTTCACCTGTTGTTTTTCTATATAAGATCCAGGCATTTATGCCAGCTAAATCTAAAATGTTAAAAAATACTTGAAGTGGCCATCTTCTTGATCCTGATTTTACGCTATATTTCTTTGCCATTTGGTCTGCAATGTCCTTCACTGCCATAGAGTTCATCATCCTCAATATCAGAGCATTCCATTCCTATATCGTTCAGGTTTTCCAAAATTTCAGAGATTTTCAATCGTTTTCAGGGCTTATAAAAATAAAATCAGAAATAGTGATTACATAAAGATTATATTTGTAATCATTTTTATCACCTTATACTAATTGAAATAATATGTCGTTTATTATAATTTATGTAACTATTTTATTATTATTTATTATATTATTATAAAATATAAGTGCAATATTCATAACACATTCTACGTCTCCAGATCTAAATGAACGACTAAATATATTTTCGAATGAATGTGGGCATGAATGCATTAGATTTTGCATTAGCATTATGATCGATATTGATTTTTCTTGATAATTATCACCATCATACTGAATGATACGCAATAAAAGTTCTAAGAAACTCTAAAAATTCTAAAAAGTTCTAAGAAACACTTTGTAGTTATACAAAACGAGTAAACTTGTTAATTCGTGATCGGTAAGCAAATTGCAGGATGCTTTTACACTTTAACTGGTAGCAGTCATTTTGACTGGTGCTGGTATAAGTAGTCATGATACAAAATTATTTTGTATTCGTTGAATAAAAAAAAAAATTATATTCATTATACTATTTCTTGAGTTATTGCTGCAAAAGTCATGACATTGTTGCGAGAAAAAAATGTAACATGAAGTAGGAATTTTAAAATAAAATTGCAAAACCAGTCATTTTGACTGATGTGGCAGTTCTAGTGTTAATGACTAAAGACTTGTGCTGGACTGCATTACCTGGTACTAAGAATTTGTTCGTAGTATATTCTGCTATGCTATTGGTTTCTACATTGTGCTTTTACCATTAAAATCCAACCAATAGTCTCGGATACCTTAGGTTAATCTGTTTTATTCTGATGAATGCACCCATAAACAAGGCAATGAGAGTTGATGCTCCATTTGGTTTTTCTTTTCTGGCAGTTGCGTTGCAAATGCATTTCAATTAACGCAAACTTATTTACTGCTTTGCATATTCTTGGTGCAGGAACACCTGTGGATAATGTAATGCAGACTGGTAAATGAGAGGTACAGGAGCAAGCAAGATAACGTTGCTTATAGTTTCTAAGCAGGATTCACGTCTCCCTTCAAATCATATGAAGTGTCAAGGTCACCTGTTTATCTTATTAACCTGGATTTGATTCCAATGGTGTCAGGGAATTTGAAATTGCCCTCAAAGGTCAAAGGGAAAAAAAGTGACTTTTTGGTCAAAATCTGAAAATTTTCTCAACTTCTCTTTGGATAGGTAAATCTCCCTGGAATGTTCCCCATAAATGAAATTTAATTGAAAGTTTTGTGATCGGTCATGGAATTTTGCAGTAGAAGTCTGTTAAATTTTTTCTTCCAACATTAGTGAGAACCCGTTATTGTATATAATGCAATTTTTTCAGGTTATTGTAAGCTAGGGTTTCATTCTTTTGCCAAAAGGCTGATTTTTCGGGAACTTTCAGATTTCCTTTGCAGCATAGCTTAGTTGTTCTTTAGGGTTTCCACACACCTGGTATTTGATTTTATGGCGCAAGAGCATCTGGGCTATACTGCGCCACCTGGTATTTGAACTTTGGTCTAAAAGTTTGGGGGGCTGCAGTGGCGTAACGCGTTTGCCTAGTGTTTAGTGAATACAGATTCATCTTCCAACAGTTCGAAGAACGCTTACTCAGATCTCACTGTAGTCCGGGGTTTGGTTCCCTAGGCCTTAAGAGGTTCGGATTCCTCGGAAAACAGTAGGTCCCGGCGCAGCAT
>QLNU02015003.1:120915318-120947575 GCA_006491805.2 Dysdera silvatica | reverse complement strand
GCAAACATGAACTTCGCTCTATAATAATAATTAAAAAAAGTGTTCGGAAAAAATAAAATGTTTAAAAAAGAGTCATTAAGTGCCACGATGCACCCCTGCTTTGCAGTGCTCTGCCCTACTCCCAAATTTAGCCATAGTTAAGATCGTTAGCCAGATGGACACATTTATTACGTTCATTTCAACGCACGACAGACACATTGAATTATAAAATATGAATATATAGATGGCTCAGATATACAGTGGAATGTGATCACCTGAATTTAAGTGACCATTTTTTATAAGAGAGAACTGAGATAGGGACTTACTCTTGCCTTTATCAGTCTGTCGTGTATAGTGGCAATTGCAGTCTGGTCGCATAAGGTAAGTTTTATTGTATTTTCCACAACTTCCCAAATATATACCTATATGTAAGTGCACCTTTCGTATAATGTTTTATCAAGGTTTTTTGCTATTGGGTATGAAATTATATTTTTGCTCATTTTTAATTGCACACATACATTTGGTAAGTTGCTAATCTGGAAAAAACTGTAATACTTAAAATAAATGTGAGAAGCAGTAGCGTAGCAATTCAAAACTCATGAAGGGACTCAAGTGGCTTTAAAAAAGATTATGTAATTAATACGTCCTTAAAGAAAAATGCGTTTCGATATCAAATGGGGGGGTGAGCCCCTCCTTTTCTTCACCATTGGTGAGAAGTAGATACCAAAACAACGTGGTATCAACTGTAAGTAACTAAAAGTGCAAATAGATGACAGCTATTTTGTACATGAAAAAATGTAAGTGGTTGTTCATAAGACATCCCTTGAAAATAAACCCTAATGCATCTTTTTTTGCTGGGTCTTATTTTCGGAGAAACATAGTATTTACAACTCGTAATACGTTGGTGTGGTAAGAGTATGTTTCTTCAATCAAGTTCTTTTGTGAAAAACGCTGAACTATAAGTTCAATCCCAAAGTTATTTTTATCTGCTAGTAAACTGGCATCCTTCGATTAAATTAGCTGCCTTTCTCCCCAGTTGAAAATCGTTGAGTTACTTAACTCTAATGGCTACTAGCAGGCAAATTCATAGACTCCACAGTGAAATTAGCTTCATTTATCTGGGGTTTTATGACACAAAGACGACAACGGTCATAAAGTGATGAGATCTATAGTTTTCCAAGAAAAAAAAAAAAATTCTGACCTAGAACCAATTTCCCCCCCCCCAAAAAGTAGCGTACGTTCCACAATACCAATGGGATTTTAATCTTGGATAGTGGAATGACAGACATGCATGTTACAACTATGCAGCCATAGGGCAGTGAACTTATATTTTCCCGAGAAACCCATACCTCTCAATTTCCTAGGGAACAGAATACAGTAAGAGTTCCCCTTTTGGAATTGTTGAGAGTTGAATTCTGATTAAAACTTAACGAACGGGCCACATAGAATTACCAGACATGTAAATAAAGAACTTTGTAAAATTTTATCAAAAATAGTGTTGATTTAATAAAACTGCAGTGCTTTAAAACCATACATGTTTATTTTATTCTCTTAAAAAATGCCCGGAAACCAAGAAAGACAGAAAAACAACCTGTCTGTTAAGTGTTAATGGTATTCTAAGAGAACACATTACTGCTGCGGAGGCTGAAATAACTTTGTATATGATAAGGTGTGGTAACCAGTGGCTGATCCATGGGGGGGGGAGGATTAAGGAAATTTCCCCCAAATCCATAAAAATGCAGTGGGAATGGATTATAATGGCAGAATTTTTACAAAAAGTTTGATCCCCCTCCCAAATCTCTTTCTGGATCCATCTCTGGTGGTAACAACTTAATTCAAACAGGCTATCCCGTATCTAAGTGCCTGAAAAATGAGATTATCCAGAATGAAATATTCGCTGGATACTCCAAAATGCTGCAACACCTTCCTTCATGGGCCAGTTAGAAGTTGGCGGAGAAACTCCAATTGAGCCTCAGTTTTGCAGCATTACAATTGAAAGGTATATGGGCGTTAATCATCGATGTAAAGTTTCAAAATGGTGAGGTGGGGGACGCGAAGCATTCGTTATGTACTTGTATACATTACAGTATATGTAAAATTGCAATTTATTTCAAATTGTTCGGGGAAGAAGAGTTCGGATCACACATAACTCTATGCTAGACTTTCATCTAAAGCGAAATAATAGGTTAGGCAGAGCATTGCACCCTTCTAAGTGCCAAGCCCTTTAACTTGTCCGCCCTTGTGCCCATATGTCCCACCCAACCCTCGGAAAATAACGCACCATCCTTCCCCGATGATGATTCAAATTCCCACGTTAGAATCCAAAACGCGTGACGAAATTTGTTGATTTATAAAAATTTTGTACTTCATTATTTCATTTTCGTAATAACACTGGTTGTTTTGGTAAAATAAGATTGCTGACGAATATTTGTAAACAAAGCACTGTTGCCAGGTTTGCAGACTTTCAACCATGGACTACTGCGACAAACGTTAGCGGTTCCACCTATTTTTGAGGTCAAATTTTTGTTAAAATCAATTTGTTTGTCTTTAAGCACTAAATTAAGCATGTTTTACATCCCTATTTTATTACTCTTACTTGTCATATAGTATAGGATAATGTTTAACTAAATTATAGTTATATTAATTTAATTATTATTTTGTATGAAGTTGAGATTTTTTAATCTTGCCATCTGGCAACATTGCAGTTAGATTGCAATAATCACGCACACTTTTCCTCGCCTTTCGCATATACTTAACTCGGAACTAAACTAAAAAAAACCTCCAAAAAATGGTTACCTGCAAATGAAAACTAAAAAATTTAAAGAAAGCAACTATAGGAACTAAACAAATTAAGACGTTGTTTAAAGGACTTAATAGTGGTAAAGCTGACACAGATGCAGATGATTAAAAAAATGGCTCTTTGGCAGGCCATCCGCCCTGTCCTAATTTTTTTCTAGATGAAACACTATCTACGCCTATGTTTTCAACGAACTTCTGCCGTTTCAAACCCACTTTGCTAAATGTAGCTTTGAAACATGCTCATGGAAAGAAATATTAATGACAAAGCAACGAACTTCAAATATGTTTATTAATTCATAAAGTATGAAATATTTCCACCATTAAATAGTAATTAACAAAAGTATAAATTAACAACATATTTCATTCTTTAAATATATTATGACTATATATATATATATATATATATATATATATATATATATATATAAACAAACATATTTAGACAGTATCATAAACTTTGAAGCTTCATTTACAATAATGCATGAGGCCAATTTCCAATATGTGTTTACAATGGGGTCTCTATTTTTGTTTCATTTAACATTTCGTTATTCCATTTACTTTAAGTAAAGTCGAATTAGATGAAAACTTAGGAGCATAATTGTCATTTTTGCTTGAACGAACCTGGTTAAAAAAAAATTCTGCTCAACTTTAGAGAATATACAATGAAAATGCTACTAACCAATGGATATTATCATAAAAATGGTAATAAAACAAATATTTAAAGTTCTGAATTTCTGTGGCCAGCATGGTCCACTACATCTCTAAGGGATCTTCTCCTTACAGCACAGGTAGAAATTAAAAATAAAATAAAAAGGTACATTCTTCAGAAGTTCAAAATATTTATAATTACACCTTTTGCTTAGAATGTGCAAAACCTCTGCGCAGCAGATTTAAATATGGATGGTCATGTCCTCTTCCCTAAAGCCTTTTTCGTCAGCTCTGCTTTCGCCGATTCAGCTTCTTTTCTCGCTATAAAGAAAATAAAGTATTATATTGACGGATTAAACAAGATTTGCTTACATTACGTACGTATTGAGCATCATGCCTATTTATTTAATATGCGAGTTTAATCTCAAATTAAGAAGCTACACCAAGGGCTCCACTTACACTGGAGAGAAAAAATGCCTGACAAATTACAAATAAAACTTCCCCCTTGAACTTTAGGTGCAGGAAAAATGGCTTCATATATATATTGGAGATTTAGCTATTCAAAATAGAAGTTCGGAAGGTTTGACCAAAATCTCAGATTTTCCCTGACCTTTAGAGATAATTTCAGGTACGTGGGATCCCTGTACAGCGACCATTTTAAAACTGTTTGTGTTGTAAAACTTAATGATCCTTGTCAACACAAGGATCGCCAAGATCATGTAGGGCCGGATCCTACAGCCGCCTGAGGAATCTATATAATAGTGAATGAAACATTGGATTATATATCGGTTAAAAAATGACAAGCATTTACTACCATTCTGATTCAAAACTTGGTTTTCCACATGGCAAACGAATGTGCTATTACACTTCATTTACAATCGTGTTTTCTCCACTTACATACAAACATAACTAAGTGTCAAATCTGGTTAAAAAAAGTTAAACAAAACCACACACTAGGTCAGAAAAAACAAAATCTTCAAGCCTATCATCCCTGTTGGAATCCCATTATTATAGTAAAATCAATAATATAATCATTTGTGTTAAAGCCAGTTAAAAATGACTGTTGCTGCTTTATAAGTGTATGAACATTCGTACTAGCTACATGAAGAAATATTAATTGTTGTTAATTTATATTATGTTTAAATTACTTACTTTTGTTTTGGTTGTCATGGTAACCTGAAAGGTACGGGAGGGCAGTGGTCTTTCTCTTATTTTCTGTGTGTGTGTAACAAATTCTTGTCGAGAAAATATGACATTTTCTATTCAATTTAAGTTCGAATGTTATGCTTGGTTATAC
Organism: Dysdera silvatica; assembly: GCA_006491805.2. Lineage (NCBI taxonomy): Eukaryota > Metazoa > Arthropoda > Arachnida > Araneae > Dysderidae > Dysdera > Dysdera silvatica. The sequence continues at coordinate 120,942,852 of QLNU02015003.1, read as the reverse complement.
TTCTAGTCTTGATGTTATTCTTAAATTATGCAATACAGTCTACTATTCATTCAAGTGAAATCACTGAGCCAATCATCATTATTCAATCCTCATTCCCGACAGAAATTGATATTAGATTTTGTATTTTGACATCCAAAGATTAGACAATGTATCTCATAGGAGAGGATTGGTATCTTTATGCAGCATCTGAATTACAAACGAAAATTGCACCTTTTACATTCCAAGACTATATGAAGGGTCGTACAGGAGGGGACCAATATCTTAATGTGACCTATAAACCATGATATACTTAAACTAGGTTGATGACTAGGTAGCCAATTGAACAGAAAAAAAAAAAAAAGGTCATCTGGAGCTAGAACAGTATCTTCTGTACTTAAAAGGGAACCTTTTATCATGTCCATTGCACCTGGAGTCGACACTAAGACTATTTTGTATAGTTCTTAATGCTGATTCCGAATATGTGTTTAGATTTTTGCAAAACTAATTTTTCGAGCAATTATGACCACTTAAAGATGACGAGTTGGCGAGATTTTAGCGAGAAATTCATATTGCGGTATGCTTAAGATTTGGCTCAAAGTCGTTTTTTAACCAACCTAGTCTAAAACCAGGTGCTCACTAAACAAGTATAGTGCATTTCAGATATTTCGCTAACCTCATATACTTACAAGATTTACACAGTTTTACAAGTTCGGCAATGTCCAAGAATTGTCTTTTAAATTGGATCGTGAAAACTGTGACATTTTACATTATGACAGCTATTCATTTTTAAAATGTAGGCATTGTCGTAAGCTTTTGCATTCTCCCCATTTTTACACACAGTTTCACTACCATTAAAAGGTTATAACATTTTATTTAACGAAATTCAGATTAAAATTTCTCGTCAAAAGGTCATAATTATTCAAAAAATGAGTTTTGCAAAAAATTAAATACATCTTCTAAATCAGAATTAAAAACTATACAAAATATCCACAGCGTCGACTCCATGTGCGACGAACATGATAAAAGGTTCCCTTGTTAATATGCAACCAGGTCTGGTATACAGTTTTTCGTACGAAGTACCTGGGCATAAAAGGTACATTGGTCCACAGTAGTTTATTATACAGGGCGATTCAAAACCTTCTGCAAAAAGTTTAATGAGATAGATGGCTAAGATGTATCCACCATATGGGATTGCTAGTGGAAATAGAATTTCTGTATGAAGAACAGTACCCTATAACCGGTACGCCAAACTGTTTTAATGTTCCCTATCTCCAATCAAAGTTTGTACAGAGAGTTTGTTTGTTTGTGTTTTTACGGCTCAAAGACTACAATGGTCATGCTGTGCCAGGACTGAAGAATCTGAACCTCTCAAGGCCTAGGGAATCAAATCCCGAACTACGTTGAGCAGTGCGATCTTTACGAGATATCTAAGTAAGTATTCTTTGCACCATTGGGAGTCGAACCTGAGTTAACGAACACTGAGCGAACGCGTTACCACACTGCAGGGCCTACAGGGAATTTGAATTGCTTTGTGGATTTAGTTATTACCCATGTCATCTTAGATCTGATAATAAACAAATTAAAAAGCACGCAAAGAGGTAAACATTACTGATAACGATTCCAGTACCTTATTCTCTGTCTGTTTCTTTGACTCTAGCAACTTGAAAATATAGCCATAGTTTTGAATAGTTAGGTGCACTATGTGCACCCAAATTAAAAATTTACGTGCACGGATAAAATTTCATGTGCACAGTGCACCCACTAATTTCGAACCCTGCCCTAAACATATTGACAGGGTCACCCTAGGGTGATATCAATTACAATAGCAATAAAGCATACCCTGAATTTCTAATTCTCTTTTCTTTGCTGCTTCTTCCCGCTGTTGTTTGATTATAGCCAACCGTGCCAAGTCTGCTTTCGCCTCAGCTGTTTTCCCTGCCGCATGAGCCTTCTGGTACTGAGCTTTTGCCTTCTGTTTTTCGAGCTCTTCCCTGTGGAAAGCAAATAGTTACCTTCACATATAAAAAGAAAACACACACAGTGTGTCCAAGAAGTTACTTTACACTTTAAAAAAAAAACCATAATAGCTGTGACGTCTTACTTTTTGAGAATAAAAGGTTCAAAGTTTTTCTTTTGATGACACTGCAATATCTTACTATTGTCACTTCAAAATGGAGTCATCGCACATGCGTGTTTTAAAGAAACAAAAGTTGCACTATAATTTTCAGGATATACGGGCAAGGGCCACTTTTCAATGCCAATGACTTATGCACGGTTTAAAAAATTCATGGAAAGTGTTGTATCAAGACAAGAAATTCTAGGCCACTCTGTGTCGCAATCAAATAGAGCAAATATTGAAATGTGTCTATAATCGTGCTCAAAAATAATTTTATAATCATTAGTGCCGAAATTCCCAAAGAGTAAGTTTGCATCTATTGTGATTGTGTTTTCTTGCTTGCTTTTTGGTTTTACGGCTCAAAGACTACAGTGGTCATGCTGCGCCGGTGATTGTGTTTTCTAAAATAGTAAAGAGACTTCTTGACAGCTTGAATATCATCCCAATGGATACCCGTTACATCATTAAACACAATAGTATTACATTACAAAGCATATTTTAAAACATACATTAAATTATTAAGCATAATAGGTAAAACAATATGACCAATATTATACACATTTTTCATTTTAAGTATGCTCTGGTCGTGCAAAGGACTAATTTATTGCAATGATGTTTTTTTTTTTTGCTAAAATTAAAATGGAAAAAAAAAAAAGACAATTTATTCTACACATCATATTTAAATTTCCCAAGAGCATTTGTAATTACGGGAAATATTCGATTGATGGATTCAGGCACTCTACACTTACTCTGCTGACGGTATAAGGACCCTGCATAGCAGTCCATTGCCACGGAACATACATACTCCCCATCTCTACGGGAGTCAGTAATGGATCTCGGATATTTTTACTGGACATATATTCTGCTTTGCTTATTTCCTATTCTCTATGGCTGGTTATACGTATTGACATTAAGGCCTGGCGAAAATGTTGCTACACTTGTGCTGATTTATTACAGTAAAAGCCCTCGCGGTGCTCACCCTGTTAATTTTTACGGCCAGATAAAAATTCCCAAGCAAAAACTCCTTCACAATAATATCGCCGCTTTTTACTGTCGACATTTTTTATCTGGTGCGTGTCCGCTAATCAAGAGTTTTACCATATTTGATATTTCTATAAATTCAAATGTAGTAAAATGGTTGTGTTGCACTGTTGCCATGGAATTATGAGCAAAGTAAAAAAAAAAATTGAAAATATGGCACATATCTGTATGCAACTCCAAACGCAGACAAATATAAAACATGCACGGTATACAGGGTGATTAATAAAGTCCTTATACACGAGGATAACTTATTTATATAAATCTAACACTACTCAGATTAAATCAAACAACAATATTAATCAACTTTTATTGGCGTAGTAAATAGTCTTTATATACGTTCGTAAAGAGATTATATATTGTCCTTCGTAGCTCAGTGGGTAGAGCCTCCGCCCGGCAAGTGGAAGGTCGTGGGTTCAGGTCCCACCGAAGGCAGAAATATTTATTTTCTTTCGAACGTTTCACCATCTAATCACGCCATACCATCGGCGTTGGTATCACTACGCCAATAAACGTTGATTAATATTGTTGTTTGAAGCAGATAACTGTCGAACTGAGAGAGTTATACGCATGAACCTGAAGTATAGGTATAGTAAAGTGACTATGCGCTATAAGATGAAACTGCATGTAGCACCCCTAGTGGAAAAATTCAGAAGTTGCTATTTCGAAAACTATTCAAGATACGGGAGAAAAGTCAATTACAAAGTTAGCTAGTTAGTATGAAACAATTTTTTTTTTCACCACCTTAATAGGGCAAAATTCGTGATTTAAGAGGTTTTAAAGGTATCCGTCCAACAACGCCATTGTTGGTCAATTTTGGTCCGATTTAACGTCAATCATCCGTTCTTGCAATTCGGTAAAACTTCTTTCATTATATAAGTACAGATTCATGTTACGTACTACGTACAGTATGGTGGAAAAAATCGACGTTATTAATTCCGTTGTAGAAATATTTTTTGTGTTATCATGATTATTTGGTATAATGCGGTAGCAACGACAACCCAATTAATTTCCAGGCTAATGCCTTAACCAACTACGCCACTGGTACGCCTACGGAAGAATTGGGTTATCGTCACTGCCACAGCATACCAAATAATCATGATAACATTTCTACAATATGATTAACATCGAATTTTTTCCACCATACTGCATATAGTACGTAACGTGCCATCTGCACTTATATAATGAATGAAGTTTTACGGAATTACAAGAATGAATGATTGAAGTTAACATGAATTTTGAAAATTGAAGTTAATGATTGACGTTAAATCGGAATTTTGACCAACAATGGCGTTGCTGGACGGATACCTTTAAAACCTCTTAAATCGTGAATTTTGTCCAATTAAGGTGATGAAGAAAATATCGTTTCGTACTAACTAGCTGGTGCTTAACAACTTTATAATTGACCGTTTTCGTCTATCTTGAATAGTTTTCGAGATAGCAGCTCTAAGTTCTGAATTTTTCCGCTAGGGAGCTGCAAAAAAGTCTCATCTTGTAGTACATAGTTACTTTACTATACCTATACATCACGTTCGTACATATAGCTCTCTCCGTTCGACAGTTATCTGCGTGTATAAGGACTTTACTAACTACACTGTACATCAGCCTACTTGAAAAGTCATATACAGCAGTATCACCAATGTATCAGGATGGTGTGCAATGTTTTTTCTTGGGAGGGCTATGTGAAAAGTTAGAGTATAAACTGTATGCTTAAGAATTCTCCTGCTCCTTAAATTTACTACTAACTAAGTTGTAAGAGGGACCTTATGGTTTACTGTGCAACCACAGCTAAAATCATGCTGTACAAGAAGAAATCTACTTTTTCAAGGGTTATGAATTACAACCCTGAAAAGGACCTGTTTCTTTAGGCTTAAACCCAATAAACAGCCTAAAAAGTCTGATCAGGCTCACGTTAGGTTGAGAAACTTAAACAAGCTAGATTTTTTGGCCCACGTAGAAGTAGGGGCTCCTTTATGCCTGGCAGGCTACGTGGCTGTCTAAAATAACCACCTCCAAATCAGTCACCCGTTGCGGAGGGTGGTTACCTTAAAGAAGTTACTGGCCAAAGGCGATCGTCTCAGAAATATAAATGACTTGGGGAGAGGGACAGACTGCACCAGAAACCAGCCCTTACAAGGCGCCAACTCTTTTCACTTAAATTCAGTTATCAAAAATTACAATGTACATGTGTCCACATTAAATAAATTTTTAAAATAAAGGTGACTATGAACATAGCTACATTTACAGTGTATTGGTATATAACTTTGTTTTATTGAACTCACTTATTTGATGTACCATAGATTAATAGAGTGATGTGATGAAGAAAGGAGCTACCTATAAAAAGATGTCCCAAGTAGCTAATAGATTTGGTTCGTTTGATATTGGTACTCGAATTATAATTTTTGTAACTTGATCACACCAACTATTAATGTAATATTAGACAAAAAAAAAAAAAACTATTGTAGAAATTTATTCCATTTTTAGCAGCTGCAGACTCGGACTTCAACACGGCAGCTAGACTTGAAAAATTCCTTTACTACAGGCAAACATAAAAACTCCGGGTTTAGTTCGTTGAACCCAAGAGTTTTGTGACGTGATCCACAACTAGCATATGAAAGCCAAGGCATTTTGGGAACAGCAGGCCCAAACTCCAGGTTTGACTCATTGTGTCCACAAGCTTTGTGACTTGATCTGAAACTCATATGCGCAGGCCTAGGCATTTTTGGTAAAGGCCTGTGCAGGCCCAAACTCTGTCAGAAACCATCAAGAGCCTGTCTCTTTAGGCCCAAAGTCCATAGGTCCAACTTGGCCTGGCAAAATCGAACCCGTGCAGGCCTCCAATATGAATCTGTATCACCAAATTCTGGAATATAGACGAGTAGCATGACATAACAAGCACTTTAGTATCAACTAGAGTCAATTAAGACTTCTTGCATATTAAATGTTACTCCTATTTCACCATGTGATTAAAAGGGCATCGAATGTACAAAACTGCCTGTATTTGGTACTTAAAATAAAAACTTGATATACTTAAATTTTCTAATACATCACATATTTGAGATAACTAATCAAAGAAAAACCCTCTAGTTAATTAACACTATACGAAATGTGTATCCCCACCCCACCACCATCAACTCAAAAAGGACAGTGTGCTTGCACTTTTGTCATAAAAAAAAAAGTATTTTATTATAAAATTTCAATTACACCTACCTTTCACGCCTAGTTAACTGGGGCTGCTCGACTTCGGTGGGTGTTTCGGGCAAAGTGGCAATTTTCTTTTCTTTCTTGATAATTCGGTTGGGATTTTCAACTTCAATTAAGTGCTGGACACCCTTCGCTTTTGCCTGCAAATGACAATAATTAAATTTCAATTGTTACACAGAGTCGAATAATAAATTTGGGGTCCACAGGATCCCCCATCCTGCTGCTTACATATCTGCTAAGTGTTGCTCTTCATGCAAATGGTTTTTGAAAGAAATTCAACGTTGAGCATGAATTTAAAAAAAAAAAATACTGCAATTGAAAAAAGAAAAGTTTAAATATGTATTATGGAACCAAATTCACCTACTGGGGTGCATTTTGTTATAGTTACCACCTTCGGACTTCCTAGATTTGGATTCAATTTCCAAGTCAGCGTTGTCGTATGTATACGTGTCATGCTGTGTTGTCATTCGCCTGTATGGTGCCCCTTTTGAAAAACAACTGACAACATACGCCTTTAGCTGGCAATAAATACTGTTTCACACCAATATGATAAAGGTAACTAACTACCAATGATGGGCATAGGAAAGGGAAAAAAAAGGCTAACAAAATTCCATGATTTGGCAATTATGCTGATATATACTATAAAATAATGAGAAGGATATTGTTGCTTGCATTATCGTACTCTAAAACTGCCAAGCGGATCATGGAGGATGGAATCAACGGCCTAAAGTGATACCCAAACCATGACATGTTTATAGAATCCAGATTCGCAATTTCATTGCACAGGGGCATCACTCATACAGCTAGAGCTAAAATTCCACGTCACGTCAAGAATGCGCCGTCAACGACAGACGAATTTTTCCAGCCTTTTTATTGATATTTAATTTATTATTAAATACAGAAATATGTGCAAAAATTTAAACAAATACACATGAAGAAAAATAAGTATTTAATTTAAAAAAAAAACAGTATCTTAAAAACACGGAGGGTTTACACTGAGGGAGGGTCCTCCAAAAATCGGAAATTGTTTTCCAACCGGAAGACCAATAAAAAATCGGAAGGATTGGCACCTATGAAACTGTCATTCTTCCATTTTATTCAATGCATTTCTCACTTTGTAATTATTCCCCTTGCTGTAATGTGTTCGATCGATGAATTTTTTTGCAATATAAGATATTATTACCCTTCTCAGGGATAACACAATTGCCAAATAATGGTCAACACACAAAGCCACCGGGGCGAGATTTTTTTTTGGGAGTTTTTATGGGGGAATTTAAACAATAATTTTCACCACCCACATATAAGTAGCTCAAACTAGTGTGTTTTTTTTTGTTTTGTTTTTTTTAAAGAAGAAAGGGTTAGGTGTTTTTCTCCTAAAACAAAAATAGCTCTAGTTTGAGCTACTTATATATGGGTGCCAAAAATTATTCTATAACATTACATACATATTTTCTCCATGTAAACTGCTTCATCTATGAACTTTTTCTGCTATGCAAATAAGTCAAATTTACATGCAACCTGCATGTTATTTCTTCTTGTTAATGTGTAAGAAAATGCCTTAGCATTGAGTTGCTCCTCGTAGCACCCAGAATATACACAGATGTGTTTCTGATACATTATAACAAATAATTTCTAAGAATCTTCTGTCATGCATTTACTTCCCTTATATTTAAAAACATCACTAAATGCAACAGATTTAGGCTAATTTCAAAATCAATCGTATTTTTATATTCCAATTGCTCCACAAACTATAAGGTCGGGAACTGGTAACAGAACGTGACGTGAATCGTAATACATTTACACATGAAAGAATACAGGGTGTTTGGAAAATATCTGGCAAAACTTTAAGGGGTGGTAGAGGACACCAAATGAATTACATTGGCCGATATCCCCATGTTCGAAACAGAACAGCTTTGGCTATACAGTCAATTTATTGTTTATGGCCAGCTCGTTGTATCCAATCAAATAGGTAAGGGGAGGTCCATGGATTCCAGACCACCCCCCTACCCGAAACTGAAGAGAGAGAATGGAAGGGAAGATTTTTGAGGGTTTTTCCACATCCACAATAAAAAAAAATGACTCCCCAAAAAAAGTTCTGTTTACACCACTGCCCCCCCTAAGACTGTTCCTGCCTAAGATACCTCTGTCACCAAGATTTACTGTACTTTACGCTTTTCAATTCAGATGAATTTAAGTGATTTTTAGAAAGTTGCCAAATACAGATCCCGCCGTATGTTCTTTGGCATAATTTTATAAATTTGTAAAATGGCACATTTTGCCAATTGTGGAAGCCTTGTACGCAGTGGATGGAAATGATTGTAGTGGGCGAACAGCTCATTTTTGGATATGGGTTCACTGGACAAAAATTGTTTATTTTCGTGTTCTTTAGCTGTTGCACCTACTTGGTATTTCACAACTGTTTTCCAGTGTGATAAAAAAAAGTCAGTTTCATGCTTATTTTCACTACACGGTAACACAGATCCGGATCAGAAAAGGGAATTCCGGATGTTTTTGTCTCTGCTGTGTTATTAGGTGAATCACTTAAATTCTGTATTGAAAAAATATTTTAATTGATGTAATTGGTTACATAGCAACAAGCTGGCAGTAAACAATAAATTGACTCTACAGCCAAAGCCGTTCCGTTTCGAACATGGGTATAAATAATATGGTTTATTTGGTGTGTCCCCCCTCCCCCCCTTAAAGTTTTGCCAGATATTTTCCAAACACCCTGTATAATGAGAATCAAATCCAGGTCAGTAAATCCAAAGGCAATGAAGGTATTCACAGTACTACTGAAGTATACAAAACGAATTTCTACTATAGGGGATTTATGTAAAATGTACAAGGACATAAATTCAGCTTGTCGAATTTCCCAATTACTGACATTAAATAAACCAATGTCCTTCTTCTCGAATTAGCAGAAGATTTATAAAATATAGTAGAATCTGTCTATCTTAAATAATGGTGGAATAAGAGGGGAGAGAGGTGTATGTTTGTGTAATATATCATGCATGATATAATATACATAGGATTGGGGCTAGAAATACCCAAATTTTAAGATATAGTGGTATTCAAAATAGACATGTGCCACTGTGCAACAATTTACCTTTTACATATATATATATACAGTAGAACCTCCATATAAAGAATTTCCATATAGCGAAATTCCTTATATAGCAAAGTTACGATAAATCCCCCATGGCCATTACACATGAGAGTTTCCATACAAGGAAATTTTTAACGACCAAAACAGAAAATTAAGTGGTCACGTCAGCTACCTTGGGTTCCCTAATACCGTTGGAATACAATACGCACACTTAAAAACTTCTATTTTTAAATGGTTGAATGTCATTTATGACAAACAGTCCTTTACTGTAAAGCGGGATTTTAACTGTGGTATTATATTGTAATACCCTGGTTCATGAATACATCGTTTCCACCCAGTGAATTTTTATATAACAAATATTATTCATGGAAATGTCCATTTCATTATATAGAGTTTCTACTGTATTCATAAAAAGTCAATAATTAGAATTTATAAAGGTGGGGGGGGTAGATAGGTTCTAACCCATATTCCTTAGCCACTATGGTTTTCCTTCAGAAGAGCTGCAAATGGCTTCTAAAAACATGTGACCATCAGTGATAGCTTCAGAAGTGGGTAATCTACACAATTGTTTACCATCCTGTCCCTCCCTCCACCCCCCGCAAATAAAAAGTCACAATTTATGTATATATACATATCATGATAAAGATACACCTAACAGCCAAAACATTAAAACCACCTGTGCGTTATACAGATGAAGCTGTACTGGTCAAATGGAAGGGGTAGGTTTTGAGTTGGTATATGAAAGCATGGGACAGTGCTCTGTCGATCAGTAGTTTGTATCACTGCAAGAAGAATAAAAGTAAAGATTTATCAGACTTTGATGGCGAGATGGCTGGGCAACGGCATTTCGGAAACTGCATATCTAGTCAGCTATTCACGATAATCAGTAGTTAGTATGTATAAGAGATGGCTGCAAATAAGTGAAACACCTAGCCGAAGATAAGGTGTTGGCTGGCCAATTGCAACTGACAGCAGAGGGGAACGGAGATTTCATCGGCTTGTTAACGCGGATAGACGTACTACCGTGGTGGAAATTAACGAGGAATTTAATAGTGGTGATGCACGGAATGCATCAACACATACTGTTGCCCATGGGACTACGAAGTCTTTGCCGCATTCGTGTGCTTATGCTCACTACAACTCGCCATAAACATATGCTGTGGGCACGTTTTTGGCCAACTTCTGTTGCAATTATGGTATGATATCCCACGTGTAACCTATCAACATCTAGTTGAAGGCATGTCATGCCACATCCAGGCTCTTTTACACTCCAAAAGTGGATCTACACATTATTATGTAAGTGGCTTTAATGTTTTGGCTCTTGGGTGTATATGCATGAATTGTGAAATTTATTTGAAAGAGCATGGTAAACGATTAGAGATTACCCCCTTTTAAACTCATACCATATCACCGATGGTTACACATATCGAATCAAAACGACGATATAATTTCTCATTACTTCGGCCTCTTCCGCTGTTTCTTCTTCTTCCTCCTCAGAAGAGGATGATGACTCTTGGGAGCCTTTTCCCTCCTCATCACTGCTAATTTCTCCACGTTGTTGCTAAAAAGAAGAAAGATGAAAAAAGAATCAATTATTTGAAAAGGTCACTCAAACTTCCTTTACTGAAAAACCAAAAATATCAAATCAAATTATTTATATATATACATATCATCACCATATTCAAGCATTGCTTATCCTCTGCTAGATTAAGATTTTGATGAAGGTTTTTTGAGTTTTCGATTCATCTAATTTCTGTTTTTTTCATCTTGGAAATATTGGCTATGGCTATGTTAACTAAACAGGTTGGCAAATATTGGCTATGGCATGTTAACTAAACAGGTTGACATGTTCAGCACCCTTTACTCCCAGACTTGAATGTAAAATTCATATTACAAATTGGCGACTTACAGCAATTCGGAGTCTAGCATCACCAGTTACGTACTTTTGCAAATATTTAGGCATACAGATTTTCCTTTTCAGTTGAATATTGCCACGTATCCATGCCTTTCTGTATATTCATCATTGCAGATATGCATGGAATTTGCTTTTTTTTTAACGGTACAAGATCAGCAGAGGTCACATTGGGTCTACAGTTTTCCGAGGAATCCAAACCTCTTAGGGCCTAGGGAAACAAACCCTAGACTACAATGGGTAGAAAAAAGGCATGCGTTGAATGACATTGTTGAATTCAGGTTAATGGTACGATATCAGAATATGTTACAATAACGCCATAGGAGGGCAGTGGACTTGTATTACCCTTCACAGGGTTAACACAATTACCAAACTGCTAAACACGTGAAGTCATCAGGGTGTGCTTTTTCTGAAATTTTTTCATGGGAAATTAGATATGAATAATATTTGCGATACCCATGCTGAGCTCAAACCACAGCTATTTTTACCGAAGAACAAGAGTGATCGCCCTGATCCGGAATCGAACCGGGGACCCAACGTATGACCCATAGTGCCTCTACATGCCCGGCCATGGGAGCAGGAACAATGCCACTTTTTTTTCATATTTAAGGTATTACAAGACATCATTAATCCTGGGGTAATAATATCCTATAATACCTTAAATACGACAGCTTTTTGGGATTTAAGGTATTATTAAGGCATTATAGGATATTGTTACCCTCGGAGTAGTAGTAATATCTTACACCACTTTAAATACGAAGAAGGGGAGCATCGTTCCTGTCTTGATGGCCGAGCAGGTAGAGACACAATGCGTTATAAGTTGGGTCCCTGGTTTGATTCCGGTCAGGGTGATCGCTCTTTTTTTTCCCCCATAAAAAAAAAAGAAAAAAGCTCTAGTTTTGAGTTCATGGCATGGATGTCAAAAATAGTATTCACATTTTGAGACATAGGGAACCAAACCCTGAACGATAACTAACAGTTAGCCTCTAAGCGTTTTTTGTTTTGGCACCATCAGGAGTAAAACTTGAATTAATAGCATATTAGGTAATCAACTTAGCCACTGTGTCATCAAAGGAGGGGGAGAGAGAAAGACACGGAATTTTACTTCTATTAATGATAATTGATTTTCCATTGAGAATAGCAATATCAATATTTTAATACAACGGAAATCATGTATTATATATATATATATATGTGTGCCACAGCCGCCCTCTGCTAAGGATACCAGCACTCGGCAGAGAGTCACTTCGAAGCAGCCTTGACAGCAGTCAATCCGTAGGAGGGTGACATAAAGAGCCCCGCCTTAGCACAGGACTTTGTCTGTGGTGACCGAAGGTTCAGAATCTACATTAAACTATAGGTCCAGCTTGCCAACCAATTTGGCCAACATGGTGAGCTTAAGGCCACGTCCTCTGTAATTCTTTCACCGCACTATGTGTATGATAACCAGGGCCCCGGATTTTTATGCACTTGCACATTTGGTCTTCATGCGTATATTTTTCATATTGTGAACATTTCTGCAAAATTTTCATAAAATTTTCAAAAAGTGTGCATTTTTCTAATTTGCGTCGGCTTTTCTTCATTTCATTTAGGTTTTTTTTTGTTAATTTGTTATTTAATGTCCTTATTGGTCGATTTAGGAGGGAGGGGGTAAAGGCTTTATGTTTCTTTTCCTGAGGTGAACTTTCCGGTTAAAGTCATGAGACGGATCTTAGTTTGTCTACATTTTGTTTGTGGCAAAATACAATGAAGGGAGCCATGATATTTGATTTTTTGAGATCAACAGGAAAATGATTCAAAAACAGGAACTGATGATTTATTATGACAGCAGCATTGTACATGCTAGAAATAAGACTCTTTCATCAATACAAATGGTTAGACAAATTTTTAACCTCCAGGGAAAATAAGATGTAGATAAGAAACTGCATTTCTTTTGTGGGTTGTACCGAAATCCACTATGGGAGAACAAATACAATGTTTGTGTGAAAGGGGACGCGGTCGCACCCCCACACATCCCCTTTTTGGCCACCTATAGTGCAGAAACTCATGTATGTGAATAGATAATTTTTTAAAACTTGATTGACATATTGGGGGATGTGCACTTGTTATGTCAATGGCAGGTTTAAATGTAGAGTAGATCCTTAATAAAGGGGTACGAACATACTGCTTGCATTCTTTCCATCTTAACTGCTTTTTTACGCATTTCAGTACATGCTATGAAATAATTTCAAGAACATTTGCACTGTTTTGATAAATTGTCATTTCATACATTTCAAAACATTGCTTACGAATAGGGTCTGGATTTCTATGCACTTCATATTTCTGCATATTCTGTAATAATTTTGAGCATATTTGCATACTATTTGGGTTAAATGTTATGCATGAAAATCCAGGCCTTAGTGATAACAGAGACCTCGATTCCGCAGTGGACTGAAAGTGGTTGCTGTTAATGATATATTAATATATATATGATGAAGATGATATATATACTTTAAATGCATTATTTTCTTTTGCTTGAATCAACTATAAAGTCTGTAAATAGTTTAAAGGGCATTAGTATTAAACACTAATGCTTTATAAAATTTTTAAATATTTTGGGGAGTTGATTCCCCCACAGTTGCACAAAATCAAAATTTACGTTCTGCGAAAAAAGCTATATAGGGGTATAATAAAGATAATTTTCGATAATTCAAATTTACAATACGTTGAACAAAAAGTTGAAGTCACCATAAAATCCTTCTAAATTGTGTACCTTTTCAAAAAATAAGGCAAATTCCCAGAAGAAAATCATTTAAAAATGTCAAAAAAGAAATTTTAAAATAAGTTTAACATTTTCTATTTTAAACTAAATGTTATGAAATCACATACAAATAAGAGGAATTTGTTTTAGGGTTAAAAAAAAATAAAACTTCACAAACAGAATTCTTTATCTTTAGCGAAAAACAACACAGCCACTAAAAAAAATCATTGTCTTTGCAAGTCTGCATTTCGACAAATGCAGGTCCAGAGAAACTGTAGAAGCTGCTTCGTAAATTTGTACTTTTAATCTGGGTTTTATCAGCGATTAAATAAAGATTGATAAAATCTTTCAAAAGTAAGTTACTAACCAAACTGGGCTTGCTTGCTCCTTTGATACAAGTTTCAATTCTAGTAGTGAACTATAACAAAGCTGCCATTCAGGCTCGGATTTACCATTAGGCAGACTAGGCACTTGTCTAGAGAGCTAAACTTTTGAGGGTGGCTTTTCTTGAATTTTCGGATTTTTTTTTAGTTAGCAAACGTTTGTAGATATTATTTTTTTGTATAATATAAAACTATTTACGAGCCCGAGACTGAATGGAACAACAGAACTCTTTACAACTTCACAGCACTCCCGAGCCAAACTCAGTAAAAGACAGGAAGAGAGTACAGACCACTAATATCAGTGTTGCCATGTGGCAAGATTAAAAATCCTCCAATCTGCACTCAAAATTGGGTCTTAAAGCAAAGAAATTTCATCAGATAAGGAGTCCGTTGACGAACAGAACTGTAGAGCCCGGAAGACATAGGTGTAGAAGGCGGACATGTTTTGTTGATACGGATGGAAAGAAAGATTATGTGGAGGGAGAGCAACGCTGAAAGGCTTGCGGTACACCGAAGTATCGAAATAGTTATGATGTTTATTAATCTGTATATCCAAAAAGTGAAGGGAATCATCTTCTTCAATTGCGAGGGAGAAATTAAGCGAAGGATCTAAAGTATTGGTGGTGGGAAGGAGTGTTGAGATTTAATCTGGAGGACTGTCCCACATAATAAAAATGTCATCCATGTAGCGATCCCAGAGTTTAAACTTGATAGAGTTGAGGAGATTGGATTCAAAGAAATGCATATATATGTCACAAAGGATTGATGAAAGTGGGTTACTCATAGCTAAGCCACTGGTTTGTTGGTAATGTTGTCCGTTGAAGACAAATGCACTGGAGTTGACACAGATTGAGGTGAGATTGATAATTTCAGCAATTTCTGGTTGTGTAAAGTGGAATTCAGAAAATGAAGTTTAAGGCAATCAAGTGCACCTTCGACTGGTATGTTGGTGAACATAGAGTTCACATCTAACGTGGCGATGGAGCAGGTGCCTGGTGAGATAGAACGTAGTTTCTTGATGAAGTCTAAAGAATTCTTGCAAGTGTGGATATTGGCAGAGGTAAGAGGTGAGATGATGGAAACAAAAAACTTGGCGAGTTTATGAGAGACTGCGCCTATTCACGAAGTGATGGGTCGGAATGGTAAACAGGGTTTATGAGTTTTTGGAAGGGCATAGAAACACGCTGGAATGGCGTGAGACAAGTAAAGAGAGTTCTTTTGTCCAGGAGTGAGCAAAGGTGAAGCACGAATGATTTTGTTATAGTGGATGCGTAGCTGTTCAGTGGTAAGGTTTTGTAAGGACCAGAGGTGATGACCGCGTTAGCGCCCTCATGGTACTGCTGTTTGGTAAGGACAACAATTTGACCGCCTTTGTCTGCTTTGGAAATGTGGAGGCTGTCATTGGAGGTTACCTCAGGAGAAATCAACCTCGTTTGTTGACGATATTCCACGTGTTCACTCCCGAAGAAGGGCGAACTTTTATCGCCCGAAACGCGTAGCTTGAACTCAATTTTTACATAAATACGCTTCTAAAACGTTGTTTTTTGTGTCTTATTTATATTGCGTATTGTTTCGTCGAATATTTTCATGCAATAACATCACTATTTCTCTAAGACAGAGACGTCTCTCTGTAGGTACCATCATGGTTACACATAATACGATAAAAGCATCCTACGAGAAGTGGCCTTTGAGTTTAGAATGCTGGTTGGTAAA
The DNA here is from genome assembly GCA_006491805.2 of Dysdera silvatica. NCBI lineage: Eukaryota > Metazoa > Arthropoda > Arachnida > Araneae > Dysderidae > Dysdera > Dysdera silvatica. Next base: position 120,926,661 of record QLNU02015003.1, on the reverse strand, counting down.
ATAGACCTGCCGTTTACTTAAGAACCAGGACCTCGATTTCACAATACGAAGCTTGTCACAATTGGTCACCCATCCGGTATTGCTTAACTTTGGTGATAGAATGAGGGCCAATATTTACACACAAAAATCTGTTTTTACCCTCCAACGTCGTTCTCGCTCCTTCTTCTCTTTGTTCTCTTCTAACTGATCAGGGTTCGAAAAATGGCGTCTTTGTCCCTTGTGGCCACTGCCACCTCGACTACGACCTGAAACATAAAATTTCAAATATTGCATAAGTCGTAAATGCATTTTTTGTGTGCATGGACACAACATATTTTAGTTAAATGACGTCAAATCCATGCTAAGAATTGACGAGAATTGTGAAGCGTCAATTTAGGGAACAACACTTATATGAATGTTTTAGATCTGTATTTTGCTGAGTGATATGGCAGCGAAAAGACGAAACAGATGGCATGCTTTCTCTGCATTTCTAAAATACATCAAGACACTTTTTACGCCACAAACGTTGATCAGTTTCAACGAGTTTTAAGAAATGGAAAAATTATAAATCTTTAGATGGATAAAAAAGATTTACATATAAAAATCCCAAGTTTTAAAATTTATGCTTCTATATAGTCCTTTTGTTTTCTTTGTTGAACGATTACCATCCTGAAAACAATTGAGGATGCTGCACTTTCATCTCTTTTTTTAAAAGTATGGGACGGAGTACCCTTCCATAAACTATAAAACTGACACACACATGTATTACAGTATGCGGGAAAAGTAGAAAATAATATTTACTACTAAACAGAGGAAGGGGTTTGTAAACTTTGAAAACGGCAAACAAACAAACATGATACCTAATCAAGTATCAGGATCTGTCATGTTACAATACCACCTCCCATTAATGACGTTAAAGCAAGGGAGGAAAAAACCATGTTAAACTGAAAAAGGCATTAATCGGAATATGTGCCAATCTATAAAGCATTCGCCGGGACAGCAAAATACATTCCATTAAACAAAAAGTCATTTTTCCAACTCTCAAGATCCAAGAATGAATGATGTTATTGATGAATTGAATGGTGTTATTGATGAATTGAATGATGTTATTGATAGAGATTGCTGCAACAAGTTAACTGTGAACCGTAATTTGAAATTCAATCTAGGAGGTGTAAATAAATTTAAAAAAAATGCAAAGACTGCTTTAAAAACTTCTATTAAAATGAAAGGCAAACTTATAGCAAGGTTTTTTGGAAAGTTCCTCTGAGGCTGAATCTTTTCCCCAATCGTAAATCTGTAAAGGCACAGCATGATGTTTGTTGTCATAACATTAAAATCGAACTAACTTGAATCCATCAAATGTCACTAAGACACGGAGGTTACATCATCCAATTATTCAGCGTAGACAAGAATTTTTGTGATGTACACGTACATACCATCCACAATGAACACATTTAAAATAGAAAGTTGCGACTGAATTAAATAGATAAAATTTAGTTCTATGTGTAATACTTTTTGACTTGGAACTAATGTTCTTCGACTCTTATCTCATAAAAGATGAAAAAAAAAATATATATTTAATTTTCTTTTAAAATATGGGACAAGGACACTGCAGTTTTCCAGAGAATTCAAACTTTTCTTTCAAAGAAATCAAACCCGAGACTGTGGATAATGTAAAAGAAAAAGAAAAAAAGTAAGAGTAGAGTATCTACTCCCTCTGTTGAAAGCAAACTTAAATTATTCATATGAGAGTCGAACACATTTACCAAAACTATTCCAGTTTAGGGTATTTCTGTTATCGTTAGAATCCAGAAAAAATGCACAAACCAGATCAAGTTTAGCTGGCAAGAAGGCCAGGGGTCAAAATTAACTTTTTAAATCAGGTGCACCCAAGTCTTGTCACTTCGGTGCATTGAATTTTAGTTAGGCATACAAGTAACTAGCAGAATAGAAAGTAAACCTCAACATTAAAAATGGGTAAAAATGTATATGTAGCAACTATATTTAAGCATGTAAACTACAACAAAATGCAACTTTTCAAAATAATTGAACATTCATTTGTAATAAAAAAAAATTCAAAGCAAATGCAGATACATTGAGAAAATTATATAAAATTATTCCGTAGTTCACTATTCTTGAAAAATAAACGTAAGTAGCCATAGTTTTGAATAGTTAGGTGCACTGCATGCACCCAAATTAAAAATTTACATGCATATGTAAAATTTCATGTGCACAGTGCACCCACTAATTTCAAATCCTGGTGTAGGCTAAAAAAAAAAAGAATTTTTTCCCTCTCCTCCCTTGCAGCAATGGCTTAACTCTAAAATTTAAATATCTAATACAATGTGTTGTATCATCTATTTAAAACATAGAGTTTAAATAACTGAATGTGAAACTGTTATTTTAACTACCTAAAACTTAACAAATTAACCTCAACAACAAAAACTAGAATACCTGGTCACGCCCAAATGCAAAAATTCAAGTGCTGACCCCTAGTGTAACTCGGCAATAATTTCCATTATGTACTAGGATTGCGTAATCTTGCCTGCAATTGCATCATCTTACCATTTGTATCAAAAATATAAATCACTGAGGTATTTCACTAATTTTAAACAAGTTTTGTTTTCTAAATTTCCTTCTGCCACTACTTCAATGTTACCATTATCTTGTTTCAGGGTTCCCACTAACGCATTCAGGGGAAAAAAATTCTTTTCCAGATTTTCCTTGACCAATCACAAGTAATTTCCAATTGCACTTTAGTTGCAGGAAAAATGGCTTCACATTCAAGGATAATTTAGCAATTAAAAACAGAAGTTAAGGAAGTTTTCCCCTGGCTACCGGTTTGACTAAAAAATTTCTGAAAAAAAATTTTCGTGATCTTTAGAGAGATGATTTCAAATTCCCCGACAACCCCAGGTTTTATGAGAACCCTGCAATCAATGTCAGTAAAATTGATCCTCTTCATATTGCAAACAGGGGTGTAGGAAAGGGAGAGGCTCTGGGGACTTAATAAGCGCGCCCTACTCAAGGGCAGACGCACAGGGGTCATGACCCCCAAAATATATTTTTTCACTGTAAAAAATTCCAACTTTCATGATAAATGAAGGGTGTTATTCCAAGACCATGGCAAATTCTGTCCTTGACCCTCCTCCCCTGTCCCCAAATGAAGGTCTGTCCACCATTGCCCCTACTGGATATCAAAACACATCATTTTCTCATAGTCCGCATCACAAAATCTTCTTTAATAAAGGAGCTTGAGTATCCCCCCCGCCCCAATATTCACTTGAGCCTCCCCCATGAGTTTTAAATTGCTATGGTACTGGTTGCCACCATCTCTGTTATTTTTCTTTCCTTCAGAGCAGCATTACCAAATTGGCAATAAGGGTATCCATGGTTCTCACTCTTTTGTCCTGGTGAAATTCAAGGACTTTTCAAGGACCTTACATTGTTACTACATTGGAAATAAGGGAAATACCCTCTTTTTTTTTGCCAAAACTTGAAAAAAGGTTTTGGGAAACATTCAAGGACCAACCACATTTTTGACAGTTTTAAAGTACTTTTCAAGGGTCCTGACTTGGCAAAAAAAATTCAAGGACCATGGTATCAGATATCCAATTTTTTTTTCCTTTCTGGACCCTAGTTTATCTAGATCTCCGGTTTGATAAAAATGCATGCCTGCATAAACAAATTCTCAAAAACACTAACCACTTCCTTTTCAAGCACATTGTCATTTATAGTCCTGTAAAATACATGACTATTCTATATCAATTTCACATTACATCCACAACTAGGGCATGAATTCTCCCCTTTGACGCTCATATATTGATTTTGTTAATCCTTATATTGTAAGGAAAAAAAACTGAAATCAAACTATTAAAGAAGCCGGTGAAAATTTATAATAAATTCCATTCGCCAAGCTCCTTTCAAAACTGGTGCTACACTCTTAAAACTAAATCCGAGAGCTGTAAGCAACGTGCATGCATATAAATCCCAGCATACACATACTAACCCGTAGCGGGAGACCAGAATGCCTGATGTACAATCCTTCTGTGCATATGTGTGGATTTCGCAAAAATTCCTATCAGTTATAGTCAATAATAAATATTGGCTAGAAAACTAACATCTGACGAGAAGAGAAAATAGCTTAGAGAAGATATTTTAGAAGAAATATTTTAGAGGAGATATTTCAGAAAAGGTATTTTAGAGGAGGTATTTTAGAAGAGGTGTTTTAGAAGATAATTTACAGGACGTATTTAAGAAGAGGTATTTTAGCAAATATAGATATTTTTTAACAGATATAGCTAATTTATAACGTGTTTCGGCATTATTAGTACCTAAGTGGTAACGTGCTTGCATTTACAGAGTCCACGCAGGATTGCACACCAAGCATTCTAATCTGCCACAACAGGCTATTACGGTTATTAACGTTAATACAAGACATATTTACAAAAAAAACAACCCACACTGTCAAATTAAACAGTGGATACCAAAACGTAAAGATAAGAATTATTGTAAACACTACAAAACTTGTAAACGCTAAACTGTCATGGCAACCAGAAATAAAGTGAATAAGGGGAACAGCAGCCCAACAACGAAGTAGCAGGGAAAGCTGACAAGGAAGTTAGCACACCTTTGGCGAAACGGAATTTATTGCAAGCGAAACCAAGAAGCCATTTGAGCATGCCTTCATTGATTTGTTAACAAAATGGGCAAAAATTTACTATTCTTGGGAATTTGGCCCTAAAACAAATACAGTGTTAGGTTTGGAAGAGACCAGATACTGTGATAGTGGCCATAGGAGTAGGGTTATATGGTCTCTTGCCCGCCCCACCCCCCCTCAATAATCTGAGATAAATTGCAGTTTTACATATATTGTAATGTATAAATATACACAATATCTGCTTCGCACCTCCCCCTAATATTTACGAAAACTCTAGATCTATGATAGTGGTAAAAAACGATGATCCTCCATTTTGATCATAAAATTGAACTAAATTCAAATGAGGGTGAAACGGAAAACCATATAGATATAACAAAAGAAGGAATTGCGGCCATTAATGAGAATGACAAATGGCTCCAACACCATTACATAACCCACTTTAGCCGAGATGGCATTAACGTCGGCGACGAATTCATTTTTCAAAAATTTCACAATGCGACAGGCACACATGGTACCACATTTTAAGTAGGGACTAGGGGCCGCGTTAAGGTGGTTACATGCCCGGGTCAAAGAGAAAATGTAAGCCACATTTCAAATCGTATTAAATATTTTACCATAAAAAGATTTTTATAAAATTCGTTTTGCCATCTGAAAGTAGGCCTCATAAAAACCGTTTGGTAATACACTGCGCGTTATTAAAGGCTAATATACATGTTCACGTGATCGTAGCATATGCTGAATTAATATCCACGTGCAATGATTCTATTCAATTGCACTGATTCTATTCTATAATTCAGTTAGATCCTAAATAAATACTAGGAACAATGGAATATGCCATTCTAATCATACATGTCCCACTTTTTCGTTTGAATCCATTGCTAAGCCTGATATAGCAGACAAAAAGGCACAATACTACATATATATTTTTTAAATAATTAATTTAAAAAATATTTTATTTCACCGATCTTACCTCTTGGCATTTTAAGTTCCTAATTTTATGAATGAAATTCTTATATTACAAAAGTTTAGTCAATGAACGTAAAACCCAACCCGACAAACCAGGACCATGAGTTCATAAACCTTAAGCAACGGTAACTTCATCAAAGCAGTGATGACGAGATTGAGCAATGAACTAAAAAGTTTTAAAATGTTCTTTCCCTTCCCAAATAAATCCGCACAATGTTGTGTGAGCGGCTGTTGAAATTGTTTTGAAAAAATTGGCCTCGAGATACGAATAAAATTTGATTAATTTTTGTTGTAAGTAGAAACTTCATAATATTTTTAATTTTAAAATATCCCGTGACTGTGTCACCTGAACATACAAAGTAACGTGGACTCCAAACTATACTAGACTTTTATTGAGTGATTACTTGCCACAGAGCCATACTGATATTATTTGTTATTCTCATATGAAAACTAGAATGCATTTGGTGAAAATTTTGAGTGAAAAATCTTATTTTTTTGGAACCTGCGTATGTGTCATCTGCAAACTTTAATTGGTGGATAACTCACCATGTATCCATTAAGTAAAACTGGAATTTTTGTAGTCTTAATGAGTATCATTAGTTTTGTGTTAAATAGTATTTAGGGTGGGCTTATTTTTTTAATTTTGACTACAATTCGATTGATCAGATTTATATTACACGAAGGAAATTAAATAACTGCACAGCTTCTTAATTTTATAAGAATTAATTATCTAATCTTATGTACAAAGAATTATATAATTTTGTGAAATAATTATGTCCGACGAATATAAAAATTCTGGTTTCACTATTTATCATCTTTCATGAATTGCTTAAAACTCACGAGGTGTGGGTGGAGGTGTAAAAAAATATTTTCCCGTTTTTACTCGTTTTGTTCTACTCAACTAAGTTAATTCATTTTGTATTGCTCAATTAAGTAAACCTGTTTTATCCTTGATTAATTTGATGGTGTGCTTTATAAATAGAAATAAGGAAAAAAAATATTTTTTATTTTTTTTTAACTAGCGATTTTGCTCCATCCTGAAAGGCAAAGGACATTATTTTCTTCCTCTAAACAATATTTTTTCTTCCTTTCAACCTAGAATTTAAATGAAATAAAGAAGAAAGGGAAAAACATGGGGAAAATTTTTGTTTTGGCTACCATTAGCTTCTGTTGCCGATATCAACAATAGCCTCTAGCGTAGGGGTCTTCAACCTTTTTCAGTCCAAGGGCCAATTTTGCTTATTCTTGCAGGCCCATGGGCCGCACTACTGTATCAGCAATATTAGGACTGAACAGTGGCGACTTGAGGGGTGCGCTCCCCCCCACCCTTACTGGATCAGCCTTTATTGATATTTTTTCCTTAAGTCTATATTAGTTTTGCATGCCCACCCAAAAATATTTTCAAGATTCGCCTCTGAGACAGTATATATATATTACAATGTAAAATACGTATGGAAGCAAAATACATTTACAATACTTTTAGGTATTAGTAATATGTAAAGCGAAATCAAACCTTTTAGCGAGATTTTTGTCACTGATTATTTTTAACAGTCCAATCAATATCAGGTCTCATTTTTGATATTGCAACGCTAAGGATTAGAGACGTAGTCAGGACAGTTTTGTGAGTCGTAACCCCATCTCAATGAAATTTTGTATGAGTTGTAGCTCTGTAACCCCTCCCATTAAGCCTATAACCCCCTCCTTATGAACTTTCTGCCTACGCCACTGCTAAGAGTGTTTACAAAGTGGATATCAGTTATTTTCTTGTCCTAACTTTTCATTTTATCAACTTAATTTTTGGAAACAGCTGTTTACAGATGCATTGGCGTACGCAAGGGTTGATGGAGGTTGTAAATTTTCCACTGCAAAGAAATTTTGTATACATACACATGAAATTGTAGCTCTGTAACTCCCCTTTATGAGCTTTCTATGTCAACATATAGGCAGATGTAAGTACTCCGGAACAGTCACATCTTCAGAGTACGACGCAGTCAGATGGTTGGGAAGGTATTCTTGTCAGCATATTTGGAATAGAATTTGACGAGCCCTAAATTGAATTTCTTTTAAGAGAAGTTACACCTGAAAATGTAGTAAATTTAGGGGGGAAATATCAAATTTTTTATTTGTATACTGAAAAATAAAGCAAATCATCTTTCTGAGAACTGTTTTGTTATTATAACGCGATGAGGCCATCATACTGAAGAGTGCTTTTGAGTATAGTCGTGTCACAGATTTAGATGTGCAAATGATTAAGTTTAGTTTCGTTTTTCTCAAAACCAATTTTTTGAGAAATTTTGCATTACGCAAAAACAATCCTTGCGATGCAATTTTCAGTGACTAGTTTTAACTTTTTCTGCACGTATTCACTCAGTATTGTTTGTTTGTTTGTTTGTTTAGGTGTTTTATGGCGCAAGAGCATCTGGGCTATACTGCGCCAATATTCACTCAGTAATAATGAATAAAAGTTACTTGCAGTTTTAAGGAGGAATGATATCTTAAATCAGCGGTCACCAACCGGTGGTCCAAGAGAAAATTTTGGTCCACAGAAAAATCTGGATATTATTTGCATTTTTAATGTTTTATTAATAATAAAACAAAAATAATATTCTAAGAAATTCTCATATTCTGAATGACAATTTCCACCTTTATATTGCAGTAAATTCACGGAATGTGGTCTGCGGGATTTAAAATTATGAATTTAGTGGTTCATGAGGTCCGAAAGGTTGACGACCGCTGTCTTAGATGTTTTTTGGAGGCGTTTATTATGATCGATTGAGCAAAAATGACAATTTATAAATCGTAGGTACATTTTTATTTTGTTTAAACAAAAACTATTGAAATGGAGTATAATTGTTTAGTAACATTTATAAGCATGGTTTCAATGATTATTTGGAAAAAATACGTTTTGTTTTTTTTTTGTTTTGTTTTAAAAATATACCACGTGGAACTTTTCAAATATAGCGCTTAAAAAAAAAAGTAAACACTATATACTAAAAAACCTATTAAGTTATAAAGGCTGAAACTGAAGTCCCCTACAATCTAGGAAAAGGACCGAGTAAACATGTACAAAAAATGTGTACCCCACGTGACTCGTTTACGCTTATGACCACATAGATACAGATACAGATACAGAATTTAATTCTTTTGTACAAATGACCCAGGCAGCGCCCATACATTTCGCATTGATATTCACTTTTAAGTTAATGATAAAGTTAGGCGCCACTACAGCACTGGCGCGAATGAAACGGTCCAAAAAACAAGTTGAAACGTGTTGGTTCATTGTCCGGTTTTCTGTGATAAGAAACCACTATCTGTAAGTGGGAGCAGTCAAGTGCTCTCACCACGAGCGACGATAGCACGAGGTGAGTTAATTATTAAAAATCCGCAAAGCACAATGTTCACCTTGCTGCAGGTGTTCCATGAGCCCACTTAGACGCAAAACCGAACGTGGCCTGTCCCTTTTGGAGTAGATTAGGCATTGAAGGCAGTACCTTGAGGATTCAATGAGTGATGCTATTGGATTGTCCTCCAGCTCTCCAAAGAAGGTGAAACATTGGTCGAGTGCTGCTGTGTGAAGAAGTTCGACTTTTAAATCTTTGTGTATGTTTGAGTTTCAAACGAAACAAGGAGCTCCACACATTGTTCGTAAACATTTATTTTGAATTATTTGTAGTGTTCTCATTTTATCTGGACCGAGAAAGGTGAATACAGCACAGCAGTAAAGAAGAATTGACCTAATTGAAGATTTATATACCAGAATTTTTGTTGGAAGGCTCATTTTGGATTTAGGTCCTAAAACTGGTAACAGTGTGGAGAAGGCAGCACGAGCTTTGTTTTTAGTAACTTCAAAATGCCTTTTGAAACTAAGTCTTTCGTCTAGCATCATCCCCAAATACTTTGCTGCGTTTGTGTTAGTGATTTTTTTATCTTTTACTGTGACTGAGTAAGAGCCAATTTTCCCACCGTTTCTGAAAATAACTAATTGACTTTTCGCTGGATTCACGGTAAGACCCCAAGCCATAAGCCATCTTTCTATAGTCGTTAAGTTGTCTTGAAGGTTATTTACAGCGGTGTTGATATCTTGACTTTTACATAAAATTGCCGTATCGTCAGCATAAAGTTTCAAGGATGCCTCTGTTAACTTCTGGAAAGTCACTAGTGAAAAGGTTGAACAATAATGGTCCTAAGAGTGATCCTTGAGGTACTCCTGCAGTAATGGGTCTCCTGTTGCTGAATTCACCATTATTGGCATATACGAATCCCCTATTTCTGAGATAAGACGAAATTACCCTCACAAGGTAATGCGAAATGTTAAATCTAAGCAGCTTGTATACGAGACCATCAATCCAAACTTTGTCGAACGCCTTTTCCAAGTCTAAAAAGATTGTGGCAGTACATTCCATTCTATTAAATCCGTCTAGAATAAACTCCGTTACCCTCCAGAGTTGATGTTGGGTAGAATGTTTTTCTCTGAATCCAAACTGGCAAGGATGTAGCAAATGTTTCTTGTTTACCTCGTCATTCAACCTTATCAGAATGATTTTTTCAAATATTTTGCTTAGGCATGAGAGAAGACTAATTGGTCTATACATTGATGGATTAAGGCACCTGTTATCTTTTTTGGGAATAGCAATGATCTTGGCAGTTTTCCACACTTCTGGAAAATACCCAAGTCTAATTGATGCATTAAAAATATTTGTAAGAAGGACTATTGCTTTCATAGGTAAATTTTTAATATGTTTGTTTGTGATATTATCTAGTCCACATGCCTTTTTAGTATGTAGCTCCTTAATTATTTTCGTTATTTCAGTTGGTGATGTAGGCAAGAAAGATTTGGTTTCTGTACAGGTGTTTTTAAAGATGTCTATGGATTTGCACACAATATATAAGACCGGGGAATTAATGAGGCTTGGTGTTTTGAGCTGATTTTCAAGAGAATTGGCTAAAATATCGGTAATTTGTTTTTTATCAGTCATAACACGATTTGTATTATCGTCCCGAAGCTTAAGAATCTTGTTATCCTGTTTCTTCAATGTCTTTATGAACTTCCATGCCGTGCCATTTTTATGATCGAGATCTTTGATGAATTTGTCCCACCTCCTTTGCGTAAATCTCCTAATGATATTTTTCGTATTATTTGCACATATCCTCCATTGATTTTTATCTTCCTGGATCCCACGATTTCTGATATTGTCGTCTGAGTTTATTTTTATTTGAAATATGTTTTTTAATCCACTGGGGAAGATCAAGGAGATCACCTGTAATGTTTTTAGTGACTGCGCTTTCTTCAGTTGCGTTGTTAATGACATTGTTAAGATTATTTATTGCAGTATCGATATCGCCAGTGCAAGACAGCGGAATGGAGCAGTTGATCTTTTCGTCGACAAGCTTTGTGTAATTTCCCCAACAAATATATTTTGTTGAAGGGTTCAATGGTGTTGGAATGCTGTCAAATGAGTATATGACCGGAAGGTGATCAGGAGAGAGCGCTGTTCTGGTATCATTTACCTTGGCGATAAAGGTTTTCAGTTTTGGAGCAATGATCGCTATTTTGGCATAGAAATAATCAACACTCCGCCATTATCCGACTATTGTAAACATTGGCGCAACTTTTAAGATGTCGCCAATAAATACGCAATTTATAACCATAACTTAGGCATCAAAATGGCTGATGCGCCAGCTCTCTCTTTAGGAGCCTTAGTTTTTACACACTTGACGCATGACGTCACAACAATTTA
>QLNU02015003.1:120899348-120910077 GCA_006491805.2 Dysdera silvatica | reverse complement strand
ACATATTTATAACGAATTTGACAGCATAAATAAAATACATACAATAAAAAATTGTCTTCTAATGTATTCTATCTGATAGCCCTGTTTTTGAACTATCATATTACATCTAGATTTCTACGATAATAGGACTTTTCGTAAAGTCACAAGCGGAATTTTTTCCCATTCCTCCTCCACAGCTTTCCACAGTCCATCCAAGGTAGTGGGTCGGCGTTTTGAAAGAGATTGTTTTAAAAGTCCAAATGCACAATAAGCCATCGGTGCTACATCTGGAGACTGGGTAGGAATATGGCTAATTGGTGTTGACTTAATTCCAGTTTCTTGTCTCATTTTTTCTAGAAATGCGGTTGTACTTTTGGAGGTGTGGCTGCTCGCTTTGTCCTGTTCTAGCATGAAATGAAGGCATGGATTATTAACAAAACCTTACCACCTTCTATATCGAACAAGACGGGTTGTACAATTTTCCTTCTTTTGATGACTTGATGTTATACTTTGGGTATTTACAAGTTTCCCTATGAACTCGAGGTTGTATGAAAAATGAATAGAAAAAATTCACGCCCTTTAAAAAAAAAACAAAAAAAACTGAGTAGTGGAAAATTTTCTTAACGATAAACTAAGCTGATAAAAAAAATTTTAAACAAAATTTTCAAGATTCAAATCAGAAATAAACCTTCGGATGGGAGTATAATGATAAAATAAGACAAATCAATATTTTTAAAATAAGACTTTCTTTGTTTATCGAAATCTTATAACATAGGAAGATAAACATAGGAGAACCGTTTTGAAATCGAGGATAATAAACGGAGTATAAATTGAAATACGGATTGGAATAAGATCGAAATTATCTCATTAAGCTATTAATTACAAGTTCATTATAAAATTGCAACAAATCGTGTTTTTTGGGTTTTTTTGCAAACTTTAAGGGAAATTCAAGAATAAACTTCTGTGTAAAACTTACTTTAAAACACCGCATACAATTTTAACTAGGAAATTAAAGTGATTTAATTACAATTATTTCAAATAGACATTCTCGGCATGCGCATTTCTGTCACGTGGAGCATTTTCCCTTCTATGGCTAGCATCCTAAATGAGGGGTTATTAAAATTGATTTCACGAATGCCATTTTTTCCTCAAATCTAATGTATAACTTTTCCTTGCAATTCGTTTCGCATCATTTGACAGAACATTAATGGATTTATTTTTATTTTTGATCGATGCCAATTCACAACGAACTTCCGAGAAGAAAAGAATTCGAAAACTCAACGAGTGTGACCTTTGCATAATGCGGGAGTAGTCTCCGCCTAGAAGACAGGATGTGACAAAAAAGGGGGATTGCCGGTTACGGGGTGGGAAGGTAATTGCAGTAATTGGTAATCGAAGCCCAAATGCTCGCTCCCTACTCACCATTATTTTTGATAAGCTTTATTAGACACAATTTTCCATTTACGAGGAAGCCTTTAGAGCAAGGGCCTTCAACCTTTTTCAGTCCAAGGGCCAATTTTGCTTATTCCCATAGGCCCGCGGGCCGCACTACGGTATCAACAATATTAAGACTGAACAAAGGCGGCTCAAGGGGTTCGTTTCCACTGGTTCAGCCTTTGTTGATAGTTTTTCCTTAAGTCCCTATATTAGTTTTGCGTACTCACCCAAAAATATTTTCAAGATTCGCCTCTGAGATTGAATATACATACACTGAAGTGCCAGAAAAACTGGTACAGGCGTGCGTATGCAAATAACGGAGCTTTGCAACCAATCAGCGTAACGCGATGCGGTCGGCAGCGCCTATATAAGACAAGAGATGTCTGGCAAAGCTGTTAGATCGGTTCTTGCCGCTACAATGGCAGGTTATCAAGATTTAAGTGATTTTGAACGTGGCGTTATAGTCGGCACAAGAGAGATGGGACATAGCATCTCCGAGATAGCGACAACTTCATTTTCGAAAACAGCTGTTTGCAGACTCATGGCGTACGCAGAGGTGAGTTGATAGGGGTCGTAATTCCCATTGCAATACAATTTTGTGTATATACATACGGATATGTGGAGTTGCAGCTCTGTAATCCCCCAATTGCAAGCCTGTAACCACCCCCCATGACCCTTCTACGTCAGCCTATGCGCAGTTTTAAGCTCTCCAGAATAATAAAATTTTCAGAGCGTGCAATCAGGTGGTTGGGAAGATGTTCTTACATAGGCGTTATATGAGCCTGTGGGGGCCCGAGCCGCCCAATAATCTAAAATAAATTCCGATTTTACATACACTATATTTTGTAAACATACATAAAATGTGCTTGATCTCCCCCCCCAATAATTTTTAGAACTCTACGTTGATGCGTTCTTATCAACATATTCATAATTTTGATACATGTACAAAATTTATTAGAAATTGACGAGTCCAAAGTTGAATTTTTTTTTTTTAAATCACTGTTGCACTGCAAATCGATAAAACTACACCTAGTGCCCATATACGCTAGAAAATTAAAGTAAAACATGATTGAGGGGGAAACTTGGTGTTACTTTAGTTCTATAGTGTTTTAAGATATTTATTACGAAATGTGAAAATGACAACAGAATAAAATATATAGATTTCAGACTCCAAGGGAGCAGGGACGTTATTTTTGTGTGAAATAATTTGTATTTTTTCGTGAGCCGGCGGGACACATAAAACATGTCGGAGGGCCGCATGCGGCCCGCGGGTTTAAGACTCCTGTCTTACAGGCAAGTGAGAATCTTGACAGAAACCAATGCCAAACGATTTTTGTTTTTTGGACGGTGGCATCAGTCACTGTCCATTCGCGGGATAGGTGAGCGGGAAAAGTCGGGTGCTAACGAAGTGAATGAGTGAGAATAAAAAAAATTGACACTGTCAGCAGCAAAACTATTTTTCTTCCTTCTCCTCGGTCGTATCCGAATAGACTTAATGAGCGCCCCGAAGCAACGCCATTTTTTCACTATCGAAATACCAAAGTTCCAACCGAACAAAAACGAAATTGCGCGCTTTGAAAAAAGTTTTTAAGAAGGGGTAAAAAAAAACACATTCTATTCTCTTTTCCATAACCTTTTATGAATAAAAGAGTAATCCCAAATAACCTCATTGATTATACAAAAAAACACTACTTTTTCAACCTAAAAAAATACAAACTAACGTTCACCATTATAATACAGTAATTACTTTATATTGTATAACTGCAATGAATGTAATATGTACTTATATTGCTTATCATTCTCTTATTATTTTTCATAGTGTACTATAATTGGAATGACAGTTATAGTATATTATGAAAAATAATAGTATACCATAATTGGAATGACAGTTCAGCACAATGTGTGTGTGTGTATATATACGTTTTCATATCGAGTCAGTATCCATGCAATTCTGAATTGTTTCCCCAAATATTTTCCATTACAGAAGTACGGGCTATTATACACGTCCATGAAATAAATATTACGAAAGTTGCATGGACGAAAAGCTTCCAGATTCTGCATTAACTTTAAAAAAAAAAAAAAGGAAGGAAGGAAGGAATAACAACCCTGTACTAAAATCAACTGCCAGACGATCTATATCGATTACATGAAGTCTCTCTGTATCCATGATTTCATCGATCACATTTTTTATCGGCGAATTCATCGATGAACAATATTTCCTAATTAAGTATTTAATAACGATAAAGAATCGAGTAATCATTTTTGAAACGCTCAGTCTCGATTACCTATCACAACCTACAATCGATAAATCCATCGATGAACAGTAATGGCACAATCGAATAATTAATAACCGAATAAAACACATTTGTATACTGAAAGCTAATTTCGAAAACTTTTTGATATTAAAATGTTTACGTTTTATCATAGGCTATTGGTTTGCAAATAAGTTACAATTAAGGGCGCATCTAAGTCCCCTTGGCCCCTTAAAAAATATTGGGGGGGGGCGAGCCCTCCCAAAACTAATGAACAATAAATAAAAACAAATGCAGAATAAAGTTGAGTGTGAAAGACATAATATATAAAATAAATTAATTGCTATCGTTTATGCTTTTCCCATCTCTAGCTAACTCACTCGACAGTGCGGGTTTTTCCGTTCAGGCCCCCTCCGATATTTTTGTTTGTTTGAATTTTAAGGCGCAAGGTCAGCAGGGGTCAGGCTGCGCCGGACCCACGACTTTCAGAAGAACTCTAACCCCTGAAGGCCTAGGGAACCAGCCCCTGGACCACGGTGAGCAGTTAGTCGCTAAGTGTTCATTTTTTGGCGCAGTTGGGAATCGAACCCGGGGTAAGCTCACGACAGGCGAACACGTTACCACTGCTGACCCCTACCCATATTTTTGTAAAGTTGACTCTTCTGGCTACAGTCAGTGAAGTACGCAGGAGAGGTGTTGATGGAAGTTGTAACCCCTCATTTCAATGGAGTTTTGTAGATTTAACATAAAAATATGTGAGTTGTAGCTCAGTAGCCCCCCCCCCATTGCGCCTATAACCTCCCCTTACGAGCTTTCTGCGTACGCCTATGGCTACAGTAGAACATCGATTACCGGAATTATTGATTACAGCAATACCGTTTTAACGGGCGCCAAAACAGGGCCCCAAATCATCAAATATATTTAGTTACAGACCCCCAAGTTTGACATTAACAATTAACAGTACATAACGCAGAACGGCCGAAATACGTTAAAACTCATTAGCTCACTTTGTTTTACGCATTTCTAATCTTGCAAAAAAATCATATCACACACTGAGTTGTGTGTGCTCCCTGTCAAAAATAAATAAATAATAATACACCGATTAACCTAAATAAAGGGTAGGGCCCTATTTTGAATAATTCGGAAATACAATTTCCAGCGTGAAGGTGCAAAGAAACTATAATATTTATTCAAAAACACGCTATAGTCATAAAGTCGCGAGTTTTTTCTTGCGGAGTGCCCACCGGGACCAGTTGCCCTGTGTTTAGCTATTTCAGTAACAGCTATTAAATCTTCTAACACCTAACCACTGAGGGAACATTTCGGTTTGGAGAGATGAATTTACAGAAAAGATGGTTAGGCATAAGAATTTAGGTGTTAGCTGCAGTAGCCACTCAAAATAACACGACTTAGCAGCCTGAATTTCCCCTTGTACCTACCTATCGCTCCCTTCAAAAGGTGGTACAGGTCAGTTATTTGGGGTTTTCATATCTCGGGTTCTTTTTCTAGCAGAATGCAGAAATTTTTTATATTGACCTATTGGAGTATGAGGCACATTTTACTCATTGGAAATTTTTGTGTACAGAGACCGTATAAAAATTTAAATTTTGTATTCCTTCACAAAATAATCCTCTGCAATTTTAATCAATTTCATAAAATTCTGCACCTTTCCCCTACGCCACTGCCATATATATATATATATACACACATATATGTGTATGTGTGTGTGATCAATATTTAAGGAATTAGAGCTGATTTAATGATTTGTAACACCTTGTATATGTAATATATATTTATGAATATTGAATTGTGTGAATATTTATTTTATCATAAATATTCAGTAGCGTGTGAAGGAGTGGGGGGGAGCTGAAGACCCTCTTCCCCCATCATTGAATAACCTAATTCATTCTTTTGTTTAACGCCGTATCGCATAACCTGTTATAATCCTACTTGAACTCCCCCTCCCCCCCCAACCCATAATTTTTGAATTGCACGCTCCCCCGAACATCCGATTTTGTGAACTTTCAGTAAACGGCACCAGGCACGGCCCCAGCCAAATCCAATAACCGGCGCCCTATCGAATTTAAAAATATATTTGCTTGATAAAGAAACGCAAAGAAACATAAATATAACTTCGGCGCTCTCAAAAAATGAAGCAGAGTTTTATCAAAATGTTGTATAAAATTCTCCGAATTTTGTCCCAATTCGATCTGCTAGTGACGTTAGCCTACGCTTGGCTGAACAGCTTGGCCTGAAGGAAAAACGCCACAGACGAAAACTGACACTTTTAGAACTCCCAACCCACTCCCCTCCCACCACAGAAGCATTTCACACATATACACAAGATGGATTTTAAGTTTTTAACTCTATCAAAAATTTTTAATAACTCTCAAATTTTTTTACTAACTCTTTCGCCATTTTCTTAGGTTTTTATAAGAAAAGCTCTAATGTGGAACTTGGTCTTTATCTGGCCTCGGCTTTCGAAGTCTGATACTGAATTTTATCTCAGTTTTTTGTGCTTTCGTTCTGTTCCGCTTGTTCCTTTCTTTTTCTTTTTTTCCACGCACTTTCTTTTTTCGTTTGTGAGTTTAACGACACAAGGAGAGCAAGGGTCATCTTGTGCCTGGACCTACAGTTTTCCGAGAAACCTGAACCTCTTATGTCCTCGGGAACCAATCCCGAGCTACAGTGAGCTAGCCGGTAAGCGTTCTTTTAGCGCCGTTAGGAGACAAGTTCAGGATAATGGTGCGCTAGGCAAGCGAGTTACCATTACACACCACATTAGCGCAGAAAGTTCGTAAGGGAAGGTGGGTTACAGAGCTAGAACTCCACACACACACACACACACACACACACATATGGCTGGAGTGCATTTGGAAGAAACAGTTTTATCCTGAAGGGGAAATTGCCTTTGTGTCTAAAAAGAAAGGTCTTCAACCAGTGTGTATTGCCAGTCCTCTCTTATGGATCAGAGACATGGAGTCTAACAGTTGGAGCAATACGAAAGTTACAGACAACGCAAAGGAGCATGGAGAGGTGCATGCTTGGAATAACTAGGAGAGATCGAAAAAGAAACACTTGGGTGAGAGAGCAAACTAGAGTAGAGGACATCATTGTTAAAGTAAAAGGGCTGAAATGGCGATGGGCTGGGCATATTGCAAGAAGAACTGATCAACGTTGGACAAAATAAAGTCTGAACTGGATTCCAAGAGACCACCGAAGACCTAGAAAACGTCCTCAAACTAGATGGGTGGATGAAATAAGAAAACAGGTTGGGGTGACGTGGAAGCGAATTGCTCAGGATAGACTTGTGTGGAAAGCATTTGGAGAGACCTTCATCCAGCAGTGGATAGATAATGGTTGAATATGATGATGATAGTGTGTTTGTGTGTGTGTGTTTCTGCGCACGTTTGTCTGCGCGAAAAACCAGTTATGAAATGATGCCCTTCCCTCTACTGCAATGAAACAACCCGTTTGTGACGTCAGCCCTCGTTATTTCTAACGATACCGCCGATCAACTTTTCGCAAACGGATTATATCTTCTTCAGCAAGAACGAAACGCACTATGAGCTTCTGAGAAGATGTGAAGAACGAGTGTTTTCTTCTTGCTGTGAAAGGTAGCAAACTTAAGCTACCGAAAAAGTTTACAAGTTTATTAAAAAATATAACCGTACCATTCGTTGTTTCAATTTTGTTTATCTTGAGCTCATAGAAGGTTTTGTTATTTCATCCTTTTTCAATAGGCTGAAAATAAACTGACTTGAATATCTTGACTGTGCCTTAAATTAACAGCTTTGTATGGCTTCCAAATTTGCTATCTATTTTCATTGAGGCGTTTTTGTTTAATTTCCTGTTTGGTAATAGCTGCAGTGAGGGCTCGTTCTATCCCAAACATTGATTCCAAATTGTTCATAGTAGAGTCATATAAATTCATGAGTGCCCGATTAAGCTTTTCACAGGCTCTAGGCCAAAAGGAAAAAAAGGGGGCCCCAAAGTAGATAGTCCTTTAACTGCAATGTTTACAGCCAAAAAAAAAATTACAATATGTAAAAAATGCTAATCTAGATTTCGCCATTTAATTTAACTATCGTTAAGTATTTTAACTACTTACTATACTTACTTGTTAGTCACATTTCAAGCTTTGCTTTTAAAAATTCGTATGGGGAGGGGGATATTGAACATATTTATTTAACATAATTTGTTTTCTGGATATATATAACTTTTAAACATTTAGCGAAATGGTATGTAGATACTCTTTCTTCTGTTCCAGTTTTCATCAAAGTGTATTCCGCGGGTTCCTCGACGATCCGCTAGGGGCTCTGCAAGCAATTTGTAAAACAGGGCCAAAAATTCTGAAAATTCTGTAATTTTTTTCCCATTACATGGAAGTTAACTAGTCATAACAAATACCTCGCGATAATAGAAAAGTCTTACCAACCTTTTTAGACTTTTTTTTTCCCCCCCAAGTAGAGATAAATTGCAGCCCTATAGGTTTCTCTCAAATAATATTTATAGTGGGGGGTGTCCTCAAAGGAAAAAAAAATTGAGTACTTTCGCTCTACTCATTGGCGTCGCTAGTCTCGAAATGTGGGGTGCCCTAGAGATGAGATGGGCTCATTAGACCAATGTATCGGAAGCTAAGAAGATGACTTTTCGATATCAAAATTCTCCAAGGGCAACAACTAAGTGTTTCGATTTTGAGGATTGTAGTAATACATGTATATGAAAATTCGAAGAAAATTAAATAGTGCAGTTTAACAATTTTTTAAAAATTTAAATCACAAGCTAAGGAGTATATTTGAAGTTTTAAGCTCCGGAGGGTCCAAATTTCAAGTCTTTGGACTCGAGCCCCGAAAAATGAGCCCCAGCTCATCTCTAGGGCCCCCACCAATCCTTCCCTAAGTTCTGAGCATATCAATCTGTTAGAATTATCGTTTTTTGGGGAGGAAATAATTTTACGTAACATGGATAATTCCCCATCCCGCCCTCCCCATGTCCATTTCGGCCAATGTCTCCCATCTACCGAAAAACATTAATGGTCCACATTAATTCCATTTCAACTACCATCGACGCCAATTGATTCTTTGAGTTGATAGCTACAGCTCCGTTTACCATCACGTACGAAACACCTGGATATTGAATTAGAATATATTGTGAATTAATATATTGCTAAATAAAATTTTAATATTGATTTAAACCATGTACATAATTTGATAATGCGTTTCCTAAAACGAAATTCGCTTCTGATCCCGCCTTTTTTTTTCGCCTCTAGCTTTTGTAAATTTTATTTAGTTATCAACTACACGCACAACCAGAGATACGACAAATGAAGATATGGTCCCCACAAACCCGCATACAATCGACAGTGACAGTAGATAATGGTCAGTTTCAATTTTACCTTCAGTCAACGTGGCTTATCAGAAGATTACCATTGTTGTTTACATAAACTTTTTCCAATTATTCGCAAACTGCTTGTAAAATACCACCTTGTTTGCCCCAGAATGGCTATCGTCGTCGCGTCCTAAAAACTCAACCCACCGATCAAACAATTACTGCCCCTCTAAATGCACAGAGTCTGCACAATTGTTAGATGCTTAGGTTGTTAGATATTTAGCTTGTTAGATGCTTACATAGTCGATAAAGGATTGTTCGAGCAGCCACTTCAACTTGAAGGGAAATTGGTTGTACAACGTAATAGCAAATTGTTTAACGGCACAAAGAGCTCGGGGAAAGAACGAAAATAAATAACGATAAACAAATAGAATTGAAGATGTGGAACTTTATAAAACTTGACGAAAAAGCATTGAAGACATTAGAAAGCTTAATTCTAAGATGGTGAAGAAATTCGTTGAAGAATCTGGGAGCTTTAAGCCCGTTAAAATGTGCATGTTTGTTGGGAAGGAATAAATCGATGCACTAAACGATGCACAAGAAATCGAAAAGAAATATTTAAAAGAGTGGAAAGTATTTAGAGGAAACTGTATGAAGGGAGCAGATATTGAAATAGAGTAGATAAGGGAAGAGCTGAAACAAAGGCAGATACAGCGGTGGAAAAAGCGGTGGTTTTTGGTGAAAAAAAAAATGGCAAGACGTTATGTCAATTATGATTGTCTTTTTGTGTACGTTTATCATTATTAAATTACTATTTATTCCCTAATGCAAGATACTCAAATAGTTAAAAGTAGATTATGTTTATACAATTTTACAATGGCCAGCACTCTTGTCTTATCTCCATCAGTGAGGTTAGGTTTCTTGGCATAATTAGAAATATCTGCAGTTAGAATTTCTATTTCAACCGTGTTTGATATTGTGTTTTGGGCTACCTTTACCTCCCGGAAAGCGTTTGAAGACAGTCCCAGACCACTGCTGCTGCTGTTGCTTGCCTTAACAGTAGTCTCATCAATGTAACCAGAGTTCAAGGAAATGTTGGGAACATCACTAATTTTATCCTACATTTTTAATAAAATAATTTACCAGTGTCTGTTGGCGTAATAATTTTTGTTTTGCTAGCCCAAGCTAGGGCCCCCCCCATATGCGCCACTGGGACCGTGGAAATCATGATAAAAGTCTATAAATGTCATTACTTTGAGTCATTTGAGTGTTTAGCTAACCTAAGAACGTTACTAACTAACAAAAACATTTTTTTTTTGCGTGAAGGGCTGAGCAGAGAATTCATGAAAGAGCAATTGACATGCATTCATAAAAAGTCTAAACAAGGAGGTACGCGAGAGGAAAAAGGTTGGGCATTGCTGCCCTATGGGCATGATAATGGCGTTATAAATAATATGGGGGATAACTAGCAATGTTTTCTCTTCACTGATAGTAATAAAGCTGCTAGATGCCACAATATGGATAAATAACTATCAATGGTAGTCGTAGGGGAATAATAATTCTATAATAAATATTAATAAATTGTGTTGTTTTTGTAATTTTGTATTTATATGTAGATCAAAACGAATTTCGCCCTTGTCATATATTTGTTGACGAGTGCTTAGTTAATCATCATTTTAATTCGCTTTGTAAAGATAATTTTGGTTGGAGTAATTCTGAGATAAATACCC
>QLNU02015003.1:120870030-120899248 GCA_006491805.2 Dysdera silvatica | reverse complement strand
CCCTGGACCACGGTGAGCAGTTAGTCGCTAAGTGTTCATTTTTTGGCGCAGTTGGGAATCGAACCCGGGGTAAGCTCACGACAGGCAAACACGTTACCACTGCTGACCCCTACCCATATTTTTGTAAAGTTGACTCTTCAGGCTACAGTCAGTGGAGTACGCAGGAGAGGTGTTGATGGAGGTTGTAACCCCTCATTGCAATGAATTTTTGTATATTTAACATAGGAATATGTGAGTTGTAGCTCAGTAACCCCCCCCCCATTGCGCCTATAACCTCCCCTTACGAGCTTTCTGCGTACGCCTATGGCTACAGTAGAACATCGATTACCGGAATTATTGATTACAGCAATACCGTTTTAACGGGCGCCAAAACAGGGCCCCAAATCATCAAATATATTTAGTTACAGAACCCCCAAGTTTGGACATTAATTAACGGTACATAACGCAGAACGGCCGAAATACGTTAAAACTCATTAGCTCACTTTGTTTTACGCATTTCTAATCTTGCAAAAAAATCATATCACACACTGAGTTGTGTGTGCTCCCTGTCAAAAATAAATAAATAATAATACACCGATTACCCTAAATAAAGGGAAGGGCCCTATTTTGAATAATTCGGAAATACAATTTCCAGCGTGAAGGTGCAAAGAAACTATAATATTTATTCAAAAACACGCTATAGTCATAACGACGCGAGTTTTTTCTTGCGGAGTGACCACCGGGACCAGTTGCCCTGTGTTTAGCTATTTCAGTATCAGCTATTGAATCTTCTAACACCTAATCACTGAGGGGTATTTCGGTTTGGTGAGATGAATTTACAGAAAAGATGGTTAGGCCTAAGAATTTAGGTGTTAGCTGCAGTAGCCACTCAAAATAACACGACTTAGCAGCCTGAATTTCCCCTTGTACCTACCTATCGCTCCCTTCAAAAGGTGGTACAGGTCAGTTATTTGGGGTTTTCATATCTCTGGTACTTTTTCCACTAGAATTCTGAAATTTTGTATATTGACCTATTGGAGTATGGGGAACATTTTACTAAATGGAAATTTTTGTGTACAGGGACCATATAAAAATTTAAATTTTGCATTTCTTTGAAAAATAATCCACTGCAATTTTAATCGATTTCACAAAATTCTGCACCGTTCCCCTACGCCACTGCCATATATATATATATATACACACATATATGTGTGTGTGTGTGTGATCAATATTTAAGGAATTAGAGCTGATTTAATGATTTGTAACACCTTGTATATGTAATATATATTTATGAATATTGAATTGTGTGAATATTTATTTTATCATAAATATTCAGTAGCGTGTGAAGGAGTGGGGGGGAGCTGAAGACCCTCTTCCCCCATCATTGAATAACCTAATTCATTCTTTTGTTTAACGCCGTATCGCATAACCTGTTATAATCCTACTTGAACTCCCCCTCCCCCCCCAACCCATAATTTTTGAATTGCACGCTCCCCCGAACATCCGATTTTGTGAACTTTCAGTAAACGGCACCAGGCACGGCCCCAGCCAAATCCAATAACCGGCGCCCTATCGAATTTAAAAATATATTTGCTTGATAAAGAAACGCAAAGAAACATAAATATAACTTCGGCGCTCTCAAAAAATGAAGCAGAGTTTTATCAAAATGTTGTATAAAATTCTCCGAATTTTGTCCCAATTCGATCTGCTAGTGACGTTAGCCTACGCTTGGCTGAACAGCTTGGCCTGAAGGAAAAACGCCACAGACGAAAACTGACACTTTTAGAACTCCCAACCCACTCCCCTCCCACCACAGAAGCATTTCACACATATACACAAGATGGATTTTAAGTTTTTAACTCTATCAAAAATTTTTAATAACTCTCAAATTTTTTTACTAACTCTTTCGCCATTTTCTTAGGTTTTTATAAGAAAAGCTCTAATGTGGAACTTGGTCTTTATCTGGCCTCGGCTTTCGAAGTCTGATACTGAATTTTATCTCAGTTTTTTGTGCTTTCGTTCTGTTCCGCTTGTTCCTTTCTTTTTCTTTTTTTCCACGCACTTTCTTTTTTCGTTTGTGAGTTTAACGACACAAGGAGAGCAAGGGTCATCTTGTGCCTGGACCTACAGTTTTCCGAGAAACCTGAACCTCTTATGTCCTCGGGAACCAATCCCGAGCTACAGTGAGCTAGCCGGTAAGCGTTCTTTTAGCGCCGTTAGGAGACAAGTTCAGGATAATGGTGCGCTAGGCAAGCGAGTTACCATTACACACCACATTAGCGCAGAAAGTTCGTAAGGGAAGGTGGGTTACAGAGCTAGAACTCCACACACACACACACACACACACACACATATGGCTGGAGTGCATTTGGAAGAAACAGTTTTATCCTGAAGGGGAAATTGCCTTTGTGTCTAAAAAGAAAGGTCTTCAACCAGTGTGTATTGCCAGTCCTCTCTTATGGATCAGAGACATGGAGTCTAACAGTTGGAGCAATACGAAAGTTACAGACAACGCAAAGGAGCATGGAGAGGTGCATGCTTGGAATAACTAGGAGAGATCGAAAAAGGAACGCTTGGGTGAGAGAGCAAACTAGAGTAGAGGACATCATTGTTAAAGTAAAAGAGCTGAAGTGGCGATGGGCTGGGCATATTGCAAGAAGAACTTATCAACGACGGACAACGCAAATTCTGAACTGGATTCCAAGAGACCACCGAAGACCTAGAAAACGTCCTCAAACTAGATGGGTGGATGAAATAAGAAAACAGGTTGGGGTGACGTGGAAGCGAATTGCTCAGGATAGACTTGTGTGGAAAGCATTTGGAGAGACCTTCATCCAGCAGTGGATAGATAATGGTTGAATATGATGATGATATGTGTATGTGTGTGTGTGTTTCTGCGCACGTTTGTCTGCGCGGAAAACCAGTTATGAAATGACGCCCTCCCCTCTGCTGTAATGAACCAACCCGTTTGTGACGTCAGCTCTCGTTATTTCTAACGATACCGCCGATCAACTTTTCGCAAACGGATTATATCTTCTTCAGCAAGAACGAAACGCACTATGAGCTTCTGAGAAGATGTGAAGAACGAGTGTTTTCTTCTTGCTGTGAAAGGTAGCAAACTTAAGCTACCGAAAAAGTTTACAAGTTTATTAAAAAATATAACCGTACCATTCGTTGTTTCAATTTTGTTTATCTTGAGCTCATAGAAGGTTTTGTTATTTCATCCTTTTTCAATAGGCTGAAAATAAACTGACTTGAATATCTTGACTGTGCCTTAAATTAACAGCTTTGTATGGCTTCCAAATTTGCTATCTATTTTCATTGAGGCGTTTTTGTTTAATTTCCTGTTTGGTAATAGCTGCAGTGAGGGCTCGTTCTATCCCAAACATTGATTCCAAATTGTTCATAGTAGAGTCATATAAATTCATGAGTGCCCGATTAAGCTTTTCACAGGCTCTAGGCCAAAAGGAAAAAAAGGGGGCCCCAAAGTAGATAGTCCTTTAACTGCAATGTTTACAGCCAAAAAAAAAATTACAATATGTAAAAAATGCTAATCTAGATTTCGCCATTTAATTTAACTATCGTTAAGTATTTTAACTACTTACTATACTTACTTGTTAGTCACATTTCAAGCTTTGCTTTTAAAAATTCGTATGGGGAGGGGGATATTGAACATATTTATTTAACATAATTTGTTTTCTGGATATATATAACTTTTAAACATTTAGCGAAATGGTATGTAGATACTCTTTCTTCTGTTCCAGTTTTCATCAAAGTGTATTCCGCGGGTTCCTCGACGATCCGCTAGGGGCTCTGCAAGCAATTTGTAAAACAGGGCCAAAAATTCTGAAAATTCTGTAATTTTTTTCCCATTACATGGAAGTTAACTAGTCATAACAAATACCTCGCGATAATAGAAAAGTCTTACCAACCTTTTTAGACTTTTTTTTTCCCCCCCAAGTAGAGATAAATTGCAGCCCTATAGGTTTCTCTCAAATAATATTTATAGTGGGGGGTGTCCTCAAAGGAAAAAAAAATTGAGTACTTTCGCTCTACTCATTGGCGTCGCTAGTCTCGAAATGTGGGGTGCCCTAGAGATGAGATGGGCTCATTAGACCAATGTATCGGAAGCTAAGAAGATGACTTTTCGATATCAAAATTCTCCAAGGGCAACAACTAAGTGTTTCGATTTTGAGGATTGTAGTAATACATGTATATGAAAATTCGAAGAAAATTAAATAGTGCAGTTTAACAATTTTTTAAAAATTTAAATCACAAGCTAAGGAGTATATTTGAAGTTTTAAGCTCCGGAGGGTCCAAATTTCAAGTCTTTGGACTCGAGCCCCGAAAAATGAGCCCCAGCTCATCTCTAGGGCCCCCACCAATCCTTCCCTAAGTTCTGAGCATATCAATCTGTTAGAATTATCGTTTTTTGGGGAGGAAATAATTTTACGTAACATGGATAATTCCCCATCCCGCCCTCCCCATGTCCATTTCGGCCAATGTCTCCCATCTACCGAAAAACATTAATGGTCCACATTAATTCCATTTCAACTACCATCGACGCCAATTGATTCTTTGAGTTGATAGCTACAGCTCCGTTTACCATCACGTACGAAACACCTGGATATTGAATTAGAATATATTGTGAATTAATATATTGCTAAATAAAATTTTAATATTGATTTAAACCATGTACATAATTTGATAATGCGTTTCCTAAAACGAAATTCGCTTCTGATCCCGCCTTTTTTTTTCGCCTCTAGCTTTTGTAAATTTTATTTAGTTATCAACTACACGCACAACCAGAGATACGACAAATGAAGATATGGTCCCCACAAACCCGCATACAATCGACAGTGACAGTAGATAATGGTCAGTTTCAATTTTACCTTCAGTCAACGTGGCTTATCAGAAGATGAAATAAAATAATATAACCGGTTATCCCACTTCCCAAACAAATTTGGAAATATTGTTATCGGTGGGATTCCACGTTCTTCTATACCTGGAAAATTTTAGCAATAGTTGTAATCTTTGAACTCAAAGTGGAAATACCACAAGAACTCTTTCGATTTCAGATACTTTTTTGTATCGACTATCAGGCATAAATATCATGAAGATGCGATCTCGACAAGCCAGTTCAGAACTCCAAAAAACGAAGTCCTTATATTCCTGGGTATGTAAGAATTTACGTTTTATTTTTATAATATTAGATAAGTAAAATATTATTATTATTATTATGTTTGGAAATGAATGGCTGTTTAATAAATAAATACATTTATTATTATATTAAAATTTGTAACGTCAAGTATTATGGCTTATATTGTACGTTATTCTTATACCGTGTTAATATTACTGGGATTTCGAACAGTAACTTACGATAAATAATAAATATTAATTAATTTATTTATTAATAATAATTAATAATTTGTGTTAACACATATTTTCTATTTATTTTCCTGTGCTATATTGACAGTACGTATTTTCTTTGAATTATAAAGTTAATCAAAGTATTAAGTCAGTCTTTGATTATTATTCAACGCTGTAAATGTTTTTTATACGTAAGTGATACTGATTTTAATATTTTCTAAATAATTTCAGAAAATGTTTTAAAACATTATTTTAAAATAAAATTTTATTGGCAATGTGTTACCTTCGTATATTTCAATATTCTCGAAGTTACGAGTCTAAATTTATCGATTTAGAAAGTAGCATATATAGTCACGGAAACATATTTTGCATGCATATACTGATGCAAAATATTTTATATGTTTTGATAATATGAAATATTTTGTAATAGTGCTATGAAATATTTAATATAATATTAATATAAAATATTTTTATATGATATTAATATGAATATTTTGTATAATATTTACATTAAATATTTTTATATGACATATCGATATGAAACATTTTAGATAATACCGATATGAAACATTATGTAAGAAAGTATATAATGTCGTGGTATGCACTTAATTTTTGAGAATATCATGATAATAAAGAAGCTATTTATTTATATTATATGTTAGTAATCTAAAAATCCTGACTGTTCCATGCCGAAAACCAGTTTTCGTTTGACTATCAAAGTTAAGCAACTTAGAACATAAAGCGCGTTTTGGCTGGATGGTTATGTGATGGCGGAAGTCGCCTGGTGGCACACAGCTACAATGCCATAGATTTAAGACCTTCTATTGCAAATCAATGCAGAATATTTGGTTAATTCCCAATATACTGCGGGGAACTGGACCTTTTTTTTTTTTACTGTTTAGTAACCGCAGTTCGATTTTGGTGGTGAAATGCGCTGACGGAGGTTCGGACTCCTCGCTGTAGGTTCTATAGACGTGAGGCTAACGACCTCACCCTAAAACAATTAATACACGCTGTTATGAAAATCTGGAAAAGCAGGCCATGGTCCTGTATGGACAGCGAGATTGAATGTTAATAATTTAAAAGCTGAATGTTGTGGTCTTTTTTAGAATTTGTTATTTTCGTTATATTTCAAGGTAATAAATCCTAAAGCTACATTTTGAAAATTATTTGCTTTTTTTTTTGCTTTTTTTTTTAAAGTATTCGATCTTTAAAACTATTTCTGAGAAGATCCTATATTTATTCTGTAAACACATGGCGTAGCTGGTTTTGAAATCCAGCGGGGGGGGGGCGAGGAGACTTTAAGCTCTAAACCTCAATTTGGAGTCCACGTCTTTGCGTAAACAAATATTCCGTAACTAATTTTAAACTGATCCCCAAAAGCGTTAACTATGAAAACATCGTGGTTATTAAATTTCAATGGTTATTTAAAATGTTATAAAATGATTTAAACGTCGTGCGAATGGTTATTTAAATAGTTAATAAATTACATCGTTATTTAACTGCAATTCGTACAAATATTTTTTCGCTATTTCTAATATAACTTGCGTCGAAATCACATGGAGTACCTTCCTATGCGGTTTGCTTTCAAGATGCACTTTATACATATAGTCATGTTTTTAATTAATATATAATAATAAAATAAAAAGTACTTATAACTTTAGAATATATTCAAAGTACAATACAAATTTAATATTATGACCAACATGACATTAGAAATACGGAAATTGTACTAAAAAATTTCAATTCTTAGGCTTAATTTATATATTCTCATTGCCTGAATACAGGCCTGTTGCCAATCCGGAGCCAGTAGAGGTGTGGTCCCGGTTGCCCCATCGAACTATTTATATATATAAAATATAATCCTCGGTGCCCTGTACCAGTGCCAGTGCCCCATATGTCCTATACCTTGCCCCAGTTGTCCCTTCATCCTAGCTACAAGCCCGCCTGAATATGTAAATAAATATATAGACCTATCTGTAATTATAATAATCTCTCGCTCTCTCTCTCTCTATACATACATGCACGCACGCACGCACTCACGCACATACATTATTAATAATTCTATTAATAATAATATTAACAGAATTATTTTAATGTTAATCATGAATATAAACGGCATAAAACTTTCTACTAAGGGGTTAATATTTATCATGCCAAGAAGTTAATTTAAACAGGCGCATGCCATTTTTAGAAACTAATTAATGATTATTATTTATTTCAACTCATTAAATAATTGTAATTACTATTTTTTTTTTTTTTCCTTTCAGATTCTTTTGATATCATGAAGGCCGTCTATCTATTCCTCCTCGTGGGATTGCTATTGGGAGCTTTTGGTAGAAACAAAATTTTCTTGTTAAAAATAATTAATTTAAGTTAATTAGATACATTTCACCATTATTTTAATATCAACGCGTAATTACCAAATGGTAATTGAGAAAGTGAGCCTCTGAATAATTATTACGCATTTTACTAATTTATTTTTTTATTTATATTTAATTTTTTAAACTTTTTTTTTATTTCTATTTTACATTGATTTATTTGAAGCTGCTGTCGTTATATATTATATAGCGAACTCGCGTTTTTACGAACCTCCAATTTACGAACTACACGTTTTTACGAATCGTTGTGTTGGTCCCCAAGCGTATGCCATAGGAGGAATGCTAATTCCAATTTTCAAACTTTCTTGTTAAATTTTTTTTAAATAGTACTTTAACTACACTCGCGGCAAAGCTAACCCGATACACTGACAAGGCGTAGAACAGTATGATTCCGCCAGTGCGATATAGTTCGCCCTTTCTTACGTTATTCGATTAATGAAATATACATTTCGGACTATACTTATTAAGAAATAATACTCAAATATATGTATATAAGGTGACAAGTTATATCCTAAAACTTTCACCTAAAACTCTTCATTACTATTTCGTATATTCCGACCAGTGTCAAATTTTACTAGTTATGGTAAGCCCTGGTCAATCTTTGTACGTTGTTGTCAGTACTTGAGTTACCTTAATGAATTTTAATTAATAATTAAAATTATTAACAAGAAAATTCCATAAAACTTTCGTTAAAAAGTCATTAATAACTAAGTCATTAAATATAGTCTAAGTATACCCCCACCACATGATAAACCATGAGCCACCTCCTGGGCGGACTAGGCCCTCTCGAAGGGCGCATTCCTTGAATTTTCGGAGGGCGGGAGTCCTTGCCCATTCGGAGGAGGGGATGCTATCGCCCATGAGAGCGCACAGGCCCGGGTGTTGGCGGCCCAGTCCCCCCTGGCCACCTCTATTCTAAGACGGTTCTGTGGTAGAAGACGTTTGTCGATGCATTCTTTCTCTCCCTCTCAACTACTGCACTGGCGTACGCAGGGGGGGTTAATGGGGGTTGTAACCACCCATTGCGGTGAAATTTTGTATTCATACGCTAAGACCATGGCAAGTTTTAATTTGAGAAGTCAAAATTTCAGCATGTATCGATACAATCACAACATGTAAGGCCTTAGCCAAATCCCATTAAAATTTAGTTTCGGGGGACTGGACCTAAGATACTCCCCCTCTCGATAAGTATGATACACGAGCCATCTGGAGTTGTATCTCTAACCCCCATTGAGCCTTTAGCCCCATATGAACTTTCTGGTATGCCTATGTCTCAGTATATAGTTAATGGTTGAATATAATTATTACGGTTATAAATGTAATATAAATTAGACTTTGTAAATTCAATAGCTGTATTTTGCCTCAATTGCAGCGGCCTCGCCAGCGGAAGGTGGATTCGGGTGCCCATTGTTGCAGCAGAGATGTCATGCTCACTGCAAAAGCACAGGACATCGTGGTGGATACTGCGGCAATGATTTCAAATTGACCTGCATTTGTTACAAATAACCACAATTTACGGATCATTGATTAATCTGCTCAGTGTTGCATATTTTACGATTATGATTTGTAGTGTTGATGTAAGTGCGATGCAATTTTATTAGAAGCGAATAAATGTAATTTTTCAAACTAAGCTTTTTTTTACTGCTGACTCGAGAGGGTTTCCCAAGATCAAGACTGCAGCCAGGATTTAATTTGGGGGGGGTCAAAAAATTTTTCGAAATAGCGTTGAATAAAAATGTATCACTTTATCGCAAAGAAGAAATTTAAATACATGACACAAAAATAAATAAGAAAATACCGTTTTAGCCTTCATACATCATGAATCAACCTTCATGAATTAGCTAGACATCAGAATGGTACCAGTATAGCCCAGATGCTCTTGCGCCATAAAAAAGCCAAACAAACAGCTCACAGCTTTGCGAACAAAATTTAATTTTTATAATCTCTCCCCACTTTTAAAACAAATAGTTTCTATATTTTTTTCTCTTTAAAATACAGTATTCTCAAATTAGTGGCGTACGAAACAAGGCCTTATGATCGGAATTTTGATAATTATTTAAAAATTTCGAGAGTTCTTTCTCCCTTTTTTTACAAATCTGACAAGTAAATACATATAAGTATTTTTGCAATACTATCACAAATTCAGTTTCCAAAGGGCGATTGTCCTTTCCCAGAATACCGGCTGATCAAAATGGTAAGTATTCTGCCGTATGCAGTAGGATCAACGCCACCTGGAGGACGCCGCCTCTCCTCTAAATAGAGCTGGTAGGGCCCGGGCACAACAACTTTGGGACTTACAAAAATGTTCGCTATATCCAGCTTGAAATTTAAAATTCAAAAGTTTGAAAAAAAGTCCGTACGAGTCACATATGTGCTTGGAGCATAGGCATATATTAATAATCAGCTTTGAGGACTTGCTTAAACCTCACTGAACAATATAACATTACTTGAATTTTGGCACATTATAATAAAGAAAACAAAATAAAAATACTAAACAAAAATACTAAAGAACTTACAATAGTAGTTATTTTCAAAATAGGCTTTATTTGATGATGCTCAAAAAATAGCCTATATTTATTTTCATTTTACAATAACTACGTTCATAAAATTTTCGTCACAAAATACACACAAATAAATACATGATCATTTTTTTCTTTTCAGAATTTCTAGATTTTGTTTAAAAAAAAACTGGTCGTCTATTTCATATTAGATCAGGCATTTGCAAAAGACTTCTTAGCTAAAAACGATTAAATTGTATTGCACTTAATCATTGCAACCAGACCAAATCCATAATTTCCTCGTTAAATACTGAAATTCGCATATTTCGATATTTACAAATACTTTTGTTGGGACTGGGCCCTTATTTTGTTAAAAATGCTATTTACCGAACCAAAGCCTCATAAACGTTAAAAAGCACTATTTTAAGCCGCCTGCTCTTGAACTTCTTTCCTTCTTCATATTTATGTCACATCATTTCACAGAACCAGACTGCCTCTATTACGTGAGAAATTAAAATTGAAAAACAAGTATAATAAAAAAATTTTTTTTTAAAGTCAATTCCTTCAATGCGCTGCTCAAATAAAAGGGAAGAAAGGGAAAAATTGCGAAAAGCAATTTTGGCGACATTTGGCAACATTTGGCTGTAATTGGCGGCAAGCATTAATCGCCAAATACACCAAAGGAAAGCAAAAAAAATTCATTTAAATTTAATTAATGAATTAATATTTGAAAAAACTGTATTAACATCAAGTGTCATCCACTACAAGTTTAAAAAAATTTATTTGAACTTGATTGGATGGATAGAAAGTATTTTATTAACGATTGAAAATTTGAACAAGATATATAAATATATATATATATATATATATATATATATAGGGAGAGTGTGAGCTAATAGAAGGAATTGAAAAAAAAAAAAATGCGTTCCCAGCTGAGGAAACGAAGCTATCGAATTCGATACCCTGAGTTGGCAGCCAAAGACAACTTTATCGATGCTATCTCTTAAAATGCCTGCTCCTGAAAGTTTTTTTCCTTTCGATATGTGTGTCGCTTAATATAACAGGACAAGGCTGTGCTTATTAGGAGGGAAATTAAAATAAAAAAAATACGTTCTCGTATCTGGGATCGTACTTGCTACCCTGAGTAAGAAATGTCAATGTTATCGTACCGGCACTATCTCTTAAAATGCCTGCTCTTGAAAATCTGTCCCTTTCTGCATATGTATCGCTTAATATAACAGGACAAGACTGCATTTATTAGGAGGGAAATTAAATTTTTAAAAAAAAACGCGTTCCCGTGTCCGGGATCGTACTTGCTACCTGAGAAAGCAAAAGTCAGTTTTATCGTATCAACACTATCTCTTAAAATGCCTGCTCTTGAACTTCTTTCCCTCTCTATATTTGAGTCGCATCATCTCACAGAATCAAACTGCATCTATTAACAAACAGTTGTTTCGACACTGGTGTAAGGCATCTATTAAGCAAGAAATTAAAACTGAAAAAAAAAAATGTGCTCCCATGTCCGGAATCGTACTTGTTACCCTGAGTTGACAGCCAAAGCCAATTTCATTGAGGCCATCTGACAAGATGCCTGCTCTTGAACGTCTTTTCCCCCCCTCTATATGCCTGTCACCTCATTTCACAGGACCAGACTGCATCCGTGGAGCGAGAAATTAAAATTGAAAAGAAAAAAAAAATGCGGTCCCATGCTCGGAATCTTATTTGTTACCCCGAATTGGCAGAAAAAGCATGTTTTATCAACGCTATCCCTTAAGATTCCTGAGCCCGAACGTTTTTAACTTTCTACGAGTGTGACACTTCATGTCACAGAATCAGACTGCATCTGTTGAGCGAGAAATTAAAATTAAAAAAAAAAAAATGCGGTCCCATGTCCGGAATCGGACTTGTTACCCCGAATTGACATAAAAAATATGTTTTATCGACGCTATCCCTTAAAATGCCTGCGCCCGAACGCTTTTTCCTTTCTATGAGTGTGGCACTTCATGTCACAGAATCGAACTGCATCTATCAAACGAAAAATTGATAAAAAAAAGTATGTTCCGATGTGCGCAAACAAACTTGTTACCCTGTGTTGAAAGCAAAAGCCGATTTTATCAACGTTATTGCTTACGAAAAAATTGAACTTTTTACACTTTCTATAAGCGTGTTATATAATTTTACAGAATCAGATTGCATCTATTAAGCGAGAAATTAAAACTGAAAAAAAAAATGCACTCCCATGCCCGGAATCGTACTTAGTAATGTAAGTTGAGAACAAAAGCCAGTTCTATCGACGTCATTTTTCCCTGCTTTTGAAAGCGTTTTTCCTTTCTATATGTGTATCGCTTCATTTCACATAACAAGACTGCATCTATTAAGCCAGAAATTAAAAAATAAAAATGCGATCCCATGTCCGGAATCGTACTTGTTTCCTCTGAATTTAAATAAAAAGCCCGTTTTATCGAAGCTATCGCTTTAAAAAGGATTTACTGGGCCGCAACCTCGTAGACGTTGAAAAGCACTAGCCTATGGAATGGCGCATAATTTTTTGTCACAAGTGGGTTTTGCACAGTTTTTTTGCCACAAGTTAAGTTTCACATCAAACATATTTTATAGTTTCTCCTCTCGTAAAAAAACCGTAAGTATACCTTTGTCTTATTTCACTGACGTACGGAGGGGAGGTTGTATCCACCATTGGGATGAAATTTTGTATATATACATATGAATGTCTGTTGTGGAGTTGTAGCTCTATACCCCCCACCCCATTATAAGCCTGAAACGCCCCTTGTGAAATTTTTGCGTACACCTATGCTGTATGGTAATAAGGAAGTGCGTTATTAATTAGAAAACATAAAGCGAATATTGTAGACCAAGCCTGTAACCAGAAAAAAGGGGCAACTGGGGAAAGCAAAGGTCCTACGAGGCACAGGGGATTGTTCTATATATATGCATATAAATAGCTCGATGGCGCAATTGGGACCAGGCCCCTGCTTAGCTACAGGCCTGATGTAGACAACTATCGATTGTGTCTAACCAGGGGTGTAGAAATTAGATAAATTATGGGGCTCGAGAATTCCTTAAAAAGATCATTTGTTTCGACGTGAGGGAGAACAATATTTCTTGATGTCTAGTAGAAGCTTCAGCCCCCACCTTTCTTACGCCACATATTTACATATATTACAAAATTTAATTAATTTACATATATTACAAAAAATATTTTGCTTTGCCCTGCTTCTCTCATCATCCTTTTAAGATTCAAACGTTACCCTATTTGGTCGGACTTCGACTACAGTAAATCTTCCACATATCAAACTTGTGTACGTTGAAATGTTCTTCTATACAGGGCCGGCGACAGTAGGGAGATGCCCACGATTCTAAGGAGCCTGACGCGGCACTTTATTAATGTAACAAACATATATTGTTGTTAAATCTAATTATTTGGGGCCCCGATCTGCTAAACTGCCTAGGGGACCATAAACCCTGTCCCCGGCCCCGTTTACCATCCATCGAAGTTTTGGTGAACCCTGTGATTTCGAGCTGCCCAGCAACCTAGAGTTTTCAAAATTATTTGGAAGAGCCAAGCACATATTATATACTTTTATACATTACATGTAAAATTATGATTTATTTTAAATTATTGGAGGGATAGGCTCGAACCCCACATGTCCGTATAAGCCTATGAGTTCCCGTTCATTACATAAAAAAAAAACTGTTTCCATTTTTCAAAGTTCTATGTGCGTCTGTGTGTGGGTGGGTGCCACTTTTAAAAATAGTTAAGTTTTTAGACGACTAGTTCTGTGAAATGGTTCATAATGCACCATTGCTGTTCGCTCACGTCTATTTGTAACCGACTTATTGGACACATTTTTTTTTTATTGAAACACTCTAAGGCAGGGCTTCAAAACCTGGGATATGTGACAGACAAGTTGTGGGCACGCGAAAACAACACTGGTAATGGCAGAAAACAAAATGCAAGGGGCTAAAACGAAGTCATGATTTTGGTTGACAAAAAGATGCTCATGTGTAAGTCTAATAGTCTACTCTCGATTTATGTATAGGCCAAGTAGGCCCCGACTTACGGCCCGCGATTTTGTCATCCCCCCGAGGTCTTGAAGAGACCAGGTGCTATTTAAATTTAAGCGTCATTTTAACCTTATTTATTTACCAACGTCCGAGAAATTTTCATTATTCACATGCTACTTGGATACGGAAGATAATGAGCTTCAAAGAAAAGACACGATTTATTGACTAAAGATCGCGAGGTCCATATTTTTTAGGGGCCCATTCCATCCTTCCTGCCTAGTAGGGGCAGAATGGGCCGCCGGCACCCGGGATAGTGCGCCCTCATGAGCGATAGGACTCGCGCCCTTTGAGAGAACCTAGTGCGCCCTTGCTGCTTAGAGCCCATAAAAACCTTAATCCGGCACTGATAAGAGGGGTTACAACCCCATCAACACCCTCCTGCGTATGTTAGCATTTTAAATGCTTTTTTTGTTAGTAATAATTTCGCATTTCATCAATATTAGATAGCTATGTGAGAAACGTACACATTACGACGTCTTAACCCAAAGATTTGGTAGTGTACTTATCCATGCATGAGGTGCTTAGGTGCTTTTTAATATTTATTTACACTCACAGCTATATATACACTTAAAATGCCACGAAATTGAAGATATTGGTCGAAGACGAGAATGCCAAAATTTTTCAAAGGAGGGTCTTCGATCCGCTCCTTAACTAAATAGAAAACAGAGGGACTATTTACTGTTCTGTACTGATAAGGTTCTCAGTCGCACGGAGAGCTAAGATTAAAACAATATTTCTGTTCACACGGCACGAAGCAGGGTGCCGCTATTCAGCCTCAGGGCGAGGTCTTGAAACACACAAAATTTCGCGCGTTTTGGAGTTTTGTTCAATTTTAGTGGGAGGGGTTACTCCGAAAGTAAAGCTGTTATTGGTTGAAAAAGTTTGCGCAAGCGCATAAAAGCGAATTTCAGGTGCAGTTGGAGCTACGGAACGTCATTCTGACTACGGCAATAAAAAAGCTTAGTGTGAGGACAGATCTCGAATCCAGGCCGTTTGCGTTGTCAAACTTAGGAATTTTACGACTTCTGTAGTGTCAAAAGTAGCCTTTGAATGGCGATTTATGCTTCTGGAAAAAAAAAAAAAAAGCGCACAAGGCGTTCGAGGTGTGGTCCGCAGTTGATCTTTGAACTGTTGCAGAGGAAATCTTGAAATTTTAGTAAAATGGTGAAAGATTTGAGAGAAAAAGTCACACAGGCATTGTCGATTCGAAAAGAAGAGGGGTATTCCGAACTAATCTTCGAGGGAAAGTATACAAATTTAGTTCGCTAAATTTAAGGTGTAGCATTAGACACAACGACGCATAAAGAGTACAATATGGGTGATTTGTTTTCTTCAAACTATTTCTTTATTTATGAAGAGGCGGTTATGCAGCCTGCGGTTAAGGGCTGAAATTTCCCAAATCCGTCACTGATTAGTATAAACATGTGCATCCCCCCCTCCCCACTTCAACAACAAAAAAGTTTCTATGTTGATTCTGTGTAGAATTATTTTAAGTATAATATTTTTTTGCTGCAAAACTCTTTAACCCCATTTTTGCTTGATGAAATTGTTATCCTAACATAAGCTTGCATGCTTTTTCTTCCCTTTTTTAAGCCTTTCAAAATTTGAATCAAACAGGTTTGTAATAATTTTTTTTAGTACAAGCTTACAGCGCCATCTATTGGACAAATTTGTAATTAGATCAAACGAATCATCTTTCCTTTTGAAGCGCTCGGTTACAAAAATTTTTATTTAGTACAATTGCAAAAAAGATAATACGCTAAAATTATGCTAACTTTTCCGAATCTTTTTTTTTATTATTATTATTGTGTCCAGGAACCCAACAGTAGGTGGCTGCTGGTTCTCCTTTATAACACAATTGGATGTCAAAACTCTTGATGACGTCTTGTATGATTGGGCATGTTGCCCAGTTGGTTGCATCAGCATTCCAGCTGTGAAGCGTTGCCTTTGAATCGCAGTAGATCAAGACCATAACCTGGATTTAATTTCGGTGGGGGTGGGGGTCCAGAAAGGTTTACAGCATGTGTTGATACAATCACAGCATGCAAGGCCGTAGCCAAGTCCCATTAAAAATTTAGTTTCGGGGGGGCCGGTCCCTAAGATCCCCCATCTCTGGATACGAGCATGCAGTAGATGGTTATTTCTTCCATACCGAGATGCAAGACCCAATCGATAACCTCTCACAGGCCAGTGAGTACGGCTTCAGTGTCAGAGTGGCATTTTTCAAGGTGGAAATAAATCACTTTGCCAATGTGCGCAAATACGGCGCCTCCACTGCTGCTGGCAATGCCGAAGGAACAGTCAGTGAAAATTTGAAATCCTGGAAGCAACAGGTTTCTTATGGAGCCACAGTAGAAAGTTCTAACTAGCTCTAAGCTGACCGAGCTCTGGCAGGGAGGATTGTGCAAAGTAGTGATGACTTCAGGTGCATGGAGAAGCCAGAGAGGTCCAGTGCAATGTGACCCCCAGCATTGGATGCTTGTGAAGAGTTCGGTTTTGCGAAAATGGGTACAGTAGGTGGAAGTATCCCTAGTGTTGCTTAGACACGTGAAGGTAGCAGGCTGCGCAGCATGGTAGAGCAGTTCGCTGAGGAACTTTTACGAATCAAAGTGGTACTAACATCATAACCAGTCAGTATTATTATGACGTCACGCAGATAAAACTTAAATTCATACGGTAGCCTACATCTGCCTATGTGGGTAAATCTGTCTAAAACAAGATTTCCCCTAGTCCCGACAGATATAGAGCGTATAAGGTTTGACTGGTCTATATGTTAGAAAGTCCACTTTCCAGATATAATAAGCATTGCACTTGGCAACCAATTTCTTCCTACGTACCTTATCACCTCTCAGAATTCATTTCAACATCAACGAACATGATGAGCATCGTTTCATCTGCTACAAATGTCTACCATATCGTTTTGACTGTTTGCATTTTATGATACAAGAATGATTTTATGCCCCAACATCATTACTGACCCATCATCAAAATGACGATCAGAAAAGCAAGGCCTTTCATTTGAGAGTGTAGGCCAACTGAATAATTTTGAACAGGCTGGTTGTGTCTTATGGCCAGGGCCAGATTTAGGATATGAAGCGCCCTAGGCACAACGATTTTTGGCCCCCCCCCCCCCAATTGCCGTAACTAGGGGGCAAACGCCTTTAGGAAATTTCTTCTAGCATTGAGGTATATAGTTTAACCCACCTAGAAAAAAGTTAGCCGCCTAGACTTCGAAGCTAGTTACGCCCTCCCTACTAATAGAAATAATAAAATCTCCGTCGCTCCGCTCCCTCGAATGCGACGAAACGTGGATAGGGAAAGCGGACGACAGTAATGATTAGCCTACCTTATATGCATTATTATAAGATATAATAAGGATATTTTTATAAACAAATTTAGCTTATTTAATGGTTTTTGGATTTTTTTTCTTTGATATTGGGGGTGAGAGCAGGTAAGGATGCAGAACAAAATTTCAGAGGGCGCAAAGCTTGAAAATTTCACTTGTAAGTTTAGTTTTATTTTTTACTTGAAAATAATCATTTTTAATGTAAACTTATTATTCTCGGGGGCACACGCTCTTGCCTGCATTCGGCCTTGGGGGACATTGGTTGTTTCACGCAGTTTTTCAGAATTTCAGATTTAGAAAATAATGGTGGAGGGCGCCTTCTCGGAAAGAGCTGATCGACAGAAATCTACGGTAAATAATTTGCAATTAAAAAAAAAAAATCCGCAGCTTCTTGCGCCCTGGGCAAGTGCCCATTTATAAATCCGGCACTATTATGGCACAAGGATAGCAAAGGCCATGCTATGCCAGTATCCAGTTCTCAGAAAATCCGAACTTCTTAAGACCTAGGAAACTAATCTCCAGACTATGGTGAACAATTAGTTTGCAAGCGCTTCTTTTAGTTTGGCACCGTCGGCAGTCAAGATAGGGTTTACACGATGCTAGGTGGACTGCACTTCGCAGGCCAATTCTGAAGAGGAAACATTGTAGCGCACCTAAGCAATTCTCATAATGCATACAAAAGCTTTGAAGAATATACCGTCTTCCATAAATACAGAGGATTACTTGTATTTGGACAAAAAAAAAAAAATTATCAGTGTTTAACAGTAATATCAATGAAGATATAATAGCAGAACACACAAAATGATGATGAAACTGGAGAAGAGAAAAGGTGAGATTTTCGACGGAATCATCACCTACCTCAACTGTCGTAGATGCTGTTAAATCTTAAATTGAAACAGTACATTCTTATTGTAGTGCACATTCCATTTGAAATCACTAGCTGGGTTAAAAAAATGTGAATGGTAGCAGTACCCTTTGAACAAACCAATCGCAAATGTCCGATTACTTCTCTTTTTAATTAAATGCTATTTTTTTTTTCTTCTAAATATTCAATTCTTAAACATTTTTATTTATGCTTACATATAATTTAAGCATACATTACATATCCAGTTTCTATGTATTATGCACTTTTTTTTAAGTTTTAAACTAAAGGCATAATTCCCAATTATCGTTATACATATGTACTTTTAGATTAATAGAGAAGAGTAAACATACAATATTATATTTCCGATATAATAAAATTCCTATGAAATTTATGCTCATCTACATATCTAACCTGTAATATTATTTGATAATTTGCTTAGCACTACATTAAAAATATTGTTACGTCTAAATTACCTCCTATTATAGAATTAACTGATGCAACTTCGTTTAATATTTTTTCTCGGTCTTTAAATTAATGCTATAGAAATAATTCACTGCATTCATTGACTTTTACTTAATTTGCATTTGTACTTTTCGTACAACCTTACATTTTTTTTTTCCATGAGCTTAAAATACAGCTATATTTGCATACAAAGGAACAATCCTACTATGCAATGCAAAAACAGGATGGGCATATGACGACAAAATGTTAAAACAAAACTTTCGTTAAGACCTACAATTTTCCGAGGAATCCGAACCTCTTAAGGCCTAGGGAACCAAACCCCGGACTACAGTGAGCAGTGTGATCTTTTATGAGATCTCTGAGTAAGCGTTCTTTGCACTGTTGGGAGTCGAACGTGGGTTAACGGCGACCTAGGCGAATATGTTACCACACTGCACCACCGCACAGCCAAAAATGGGGTCTCAAAATGTAAATCGATTTTAAATATTCTCTCCACACGCCCTTAATTTCTTAAGAAGTCCCCTTTTAGTCAATATACATACACAAGAGAGTAGCTATATACAAGTACACTAGTGGACTAGCAGTCAAGGCTTTAGGGATGTAACCCAAAGATTGCTAATTCAACTCCAGATTAAGCATGCATTTTTCTCTCTCTCTCTCTCTGTAAAATAAAATGTCTAGTATGAATCAGATAAAACTGGAGCATCAAAAAATTAATCTTATTGGCATCATCCCTCCACAACCTGTATTTCTTGAGAAGTCCCCCTTTGTTCAATAAAAAAATTATTAGAAAATACCCTATCTGCTGCAATTATGTTTTAATTTGCAGAGAAAATTTTATATGGATTCTACACATATGGGTTTAATTGCAGTCCATTACAACTTTGATTTGTGTATTTCATAAGTATAAAAAAAAAAACAATGTAAAAGCCTTAAAACAGCATTTAGAAAAATGTAAGGTGAAGAAAACTAATTAAAAATAGACGACCAAAATTCAATCCAGATACAAGTAATAACAATCAAGATGACTTGAATGAATGGATGAAATGAGTGAAAAAAGCATAGAGAATAATGCGAAAACAGCCATACATAGAAATAACTAAGCGGACAGATATTTTAAAAATGCGAGTTCACGAAAAATAGAACTTCCTTTAATTAAAAACGATTTTAATATAAATTTTATAAGACTTCAACCATTTTTAATAAAAAAAAAACATTAATTCGTTTTTTCCTCTTTAGAGATCTTAACCATGCATTTAAAAGAAATTGTGTCAAGAAAAAGGCAATTTTCTTATAATTTTTTATTAGTATATAATAAAATGATAGTCCCATTAACTATGACATTGGTCTTCGGTTTTATTTACTTTAAATATAGCTTGTCCATTAACACAGGAATGACTCATCACTGCTTTCATTAACAAGTATGTGACTTATTATTAGTTTTGTGGACAAACACCAGTTAACCAGAACATCCTCGACAGCCACAATGAACACATTCCACAATTTTCCCCTAAAAACAATCAAAATAACAACACATTAAAAATATTCCCAAATATGGGCACACGAAAAGTCTATTGGTTTAATGCATGGGGTGCCCTCCTCGAATTAGAGGAGAATTCTAAAAACTGTAAATTCTACATAAGCGACAAAAAAAGAGGTTTCACCATATTATAATAACCTGTGGGAAATGCGAGGACATACTAGGTTTATGGATTAATTACCCAAAATACATGCTTGATACCCGTAGTCTTAAAATGAAAATTCCACAATACTTCGCAATTATAGAAAACGAGGTGCTTGTACAGAGGGTGTTTATACATATTTATAACAGCTTTGACAGCGTAAATACAATAAAAAAAAAACGTTTAATGTAAACTATTCGATAGCCCTGTCTTCGAACTATTATATTACATCTATATTTCCACAATAGTAGGGCTTTTTGCAAATACACAAGCGGAATTTTGTCCATATTCCTCCACCACAGCTTTCCACGATCCATCCAAGGCAATGGGTCGACGTTTTAAAGTCCAAATACACAGTAATCCATCGGTGCTATATCTGGAGACTAGGTAGAAATATGGCTAACTAGTATTGACTTGATTACAGTTTCTCGTCTCATTTTTTTCTAGAAATGCGGTTGTACTTTTGGAGGTGTGGCTACTCGCTTTGTCCTGATGGAGTTCCACATTTTAAAAATCAGTAGAATACAATTTTGGAATATCTCCTTTAAAAATAGGAGTCAGAACATTATTTTGATAATATATAGAGTTGAGTTTTGGATTTTTTCAACTTTTCTTATTTTTTATTTTCCGTTACAAGAAATGCCAGCGATAACCATAAATCATTTATAGAAATTTTTTTTCCTCCCTTTGAAACAAACTTTTGAGTCCCGCAGTCCTTTTTTTGATAATAAACCAATCCTTTCTTATTACAATCATTTAACTAAACCAATGTTTCACCAACTGTAATAGTCTTTTTCCATTTATTTCCCGCTTAATGACAGTCACATAACAAACTACATCTAGTCTTTCATTCAGCAACATGCCGAGGCAGACAAACTGTACTTTTTTTCGGTTGCACTAAAATCTCCAATAAAAGTGACTTCAAAGTGGGCCACCTTCAATTTTTCACCATGGGCCACCTCAAATAAAAAATTATATTTCATATGTGTAACATCCCAATGATTTTTTTACGAATTGTCATGCCAGTCTGCTTTGCAGCATTTAATGATGGAATCACTATCATCTTCATTATTTTGTAATTTAAGTGATTTATAATGATTCTTCTTTTGAATACAGCTGAATGAGAAAGAGGTTTTAGTTAAACAACAACATTATTCAACGTTTTTTGGTGTAGTGATACCAGTGCCGATGTTATGGCATTAGTTATTTTAATTAAAAAATG
This sequence comes from Dysdera silvatica, assembly GCA_006491805.2. Taxonomy (NCBI): domain Eukaryota; kingdom Metazoa; phylum Arthropoda; class Arachnida; order Araneae; family Dysderidae; genus Dysdera; species Dysdera silvatica. The sequence continues at coordinate 120,877,360 of QLNU02015003.1, read as the reverse complement.
AACAAGGCTTAACTATTACTTCCCACTGTGGATGACTTGTTATTTGTTAAACTGTATGCTTTGCCATCGTCTTTGGGAGGGATAGGTGTATGAAACGTAACCCAATTTTTAAAATTGATAATATGTCCATTAGAATTACCAATTCCCTTCGTTACCTAGGCACCACCGTTGATAACAAACTCACTTGGTCTCCTCACATCCTTTCACTCTCCGACAACCGCTTGGGTAGATACTTTTCAAGGGTTACTGGCCCTAGCTGGGGTGTGAACAAATTCTACCTTAGGGAATGGTATTTCGCTGTCATTGAAAAAATCCTCATCTACGGCTCTGGGGCATGGGCAGGCAACCTCACCGTCCAACAAATTCAGTGCCTGAAGACCATCCAGAAAACCTTCCTTCTTAAAATTACTGCTCCCGCCAACTCTCCATGCACTATTGCAGGAGTTCCGCCAATCCACCTAGTCCTATCAAAGCATTACAAGAAATTGAACTTTTGGCACTACAAGAAAAACCTTTATCCAACCAATAGTATCCTGGAGCACCGTAGCTCCGACACTAACGTCGACCTTTGCTCTATGGAACCTGGAGTCACATACATCTCAACTAACCCATATAATCCTGACCGCCTATGACATCTTCACCGATGGATCTAGTTCCCTTGCTGGCATGGGCTTTGCCTTCTTCATCTCCCAGGATAATTCCTTGGTTTACAGTTCCGACCATAAGCCCAACGATATCAATTCAGTTTTCCAAGCTGAACTCCTTAACATATACCATGCCGTCCAGTGGCTAATCGACAACAACACTAAGGCTAACATCTTCACTGATAGCCTCTCATGTATTAACACCCTTTCCTGCACCAGTGTAAAGTCATCTTTCATTAACAAGATTAAAAGGGGGCATTAGGAATGGCACTGACCACTTCAGCCTGAGCTGGGTAAGGGCCCATGTTGGCATCCTTGGTAACCAGCTGGCAGACTTGCATGCAAAAACGGCAACCTCTGAGGGTGAAATACTCCTTGCTCCCCTCCCCCGTCATTCCTAAACCGCTTCGCTACTGAACAACTGATAGAGGACTGGCAGTGCTTCTGGGACTCTCACTGCACTGAGGCCAGAACTCGGACTCTTCTGCCGCAAGTCAACGCCACAACCCCCATCTTTAACAAGCCCTTTACCTACTTCCTAACAGGACATGGCCCTTTACCCAAGCACCTTCATAGATTTAACATCAGAGATTCGCTACTCTGTTCCTGCAGCAGAATCGGGGATGTCAATCATTACATCTTCGATTGTGAACTGACTCTCCCCTTTCACTTGACCAGACCGTCTTTTGATAATCGCCCACTGTAGTTTGGAACGGTCGTGAAAAACACCAGGTCTCAGTACCTTATTAAATGGTGCTTCGAGGTTACAGCTACTGTAACTAGCGACTAGCTCTTTCCCGGTTGCTTCCGCTTGGTTCGTAAATTTCCTGCTGTAACTACAACATTAATCTTACGTCTTACGCCAAAACTACTTTGTAAATATCTTTCCCAGAACACGTACCATTGCGAATTTTTGCAAGATACCACCTCTACTTCGTCGATCACTGTTGCCGGACTTCTACACTACTCTGATGTCTATACTCTTTGAGTTTTCAGTTTCATCAGGCTGACAGACTACCAGTTTGCAACTTCAGTTAACTTTGACAACTGACTTCGTTCTAATTTCCCAAAGAGTCTGCTATTCGCAGATGCACTCTCAGTAATTTATCCCATCCCCTTCGCATGCCTTATTTGATCTTGTAAATATTGGCTCATAATCTCTTCTGTATTTATATTTTGCTTTCGTATTTAATTATCATTCCACCCATGGCATATGTCTCCTCTACAGTTACAAAAATTGTCTCCACATTGTCATTTGCGTGTCTACCTTGACGTAAATTTGTTTTATAGCTCGCATCTCAACTTATCTGTTTGTTACCACTTCTTTTGTAATGAATAATGCTCTTGTATGTAATCTGTAATATACCTACAGTACTTTGCCCCATTCACTTTTCGTGAATCTTGTAAATATTAGCATACAATCCTCTATGTATTTATATTTTGCTTTTGTACTACACCATTGTTGTACCCATAATAAATGTTTCCTCCGCGCTTTCAAAAACTGTTATCACAATATCATTTGCGATTTCCATGTCTATTTTGGAGAAAATATGTTATATAGCTCACATTTCGACTCATCTGTTTGTATGTTACCTTTTTTTTTTTTTTTTTGGTAATGAAAACTGTCTGCATGTTATTACTACTTTTTGTAACGAAAATCGCTCGCTGATGTAACCACTTCTCTTAATAAATGCTGTCTGGTTGACTAGCTGGCCACCTTTGTGGTATTCTAGACGGGTTCCTTTCCTGATTGACCAACTGTGGCTTTAAACCTTCGGGTAAGTAGGCCAATCTAGGTCATGTAATGTAAGCTGTACGGACCAAGCATGGCTGAATATAACCCTCTGTCTGCAATTTATGGTGGAGAGATGCAGCATATAGACATATAAGACAAGATTTTAAAAAGCAAATTTAATTTAATTCTTTAAATTTCATTATTGTCCATGCACCATCCTTCAATGATACTTTATTTGAAGAAGAGAGACAGTGAAATCTATTTCCACTCTTCAGTGGTGGAAATCATAAAAGTGGCCTTCATAAAAGAATATGTTGGCCAAAACGAACCCAATGCTATCGAGGAACTATGGCACAGATAAAGGAACCTAGGCTGGAGTTGAAAGGATGTTTTAAACATTTTGACTTGCGCATAGCAAGTTACGGAACAAATTAAGAGTTGAGAAGGCAGCAAAATTGGCACTTTTATTTAAATCCTTAAATGTTGGTTTTTAATAATATCATAATTGAAATCCCTAAAGCATATTGATTGTTTTAATAAACAAGAAATTGAATATATTTTAAATGCCTTATTTAGATATTCACATTCATATAACTCATTAAGGCTTAAAATGAGTAAATTGAGTGTTAAAATCTTACATAAATGAAACTGTATGAAAAATTGATATATTTCTGGGTACTCAATTTTAAATTTTTAAAAATCTGAGATTTAAGTAAAAAAATTTTTTTAATTTATTTTAATCATGTTTTTTTTACACCCTGTACCACCAATGTTAAAACAAAAAAAACTCTTAAATCAATAATAAGCTCTAATTTTTGATCTAAAAAATCGTTTGAAATTGGCTCAGCAGCTTTCATTTTTCCATAATTTCATTCACAACTTTTGGGTTCAAACTAGAATGGATTTTTGACCAATAAGAATAAGTACAGTAATTTTTTTTTACTTACGGACCAAGAATGGGTTCTAATTTATGAACCAAAATTTGTGTTGATCGAACTCGACAGAACAACCTTCACTTCTCAAGCTTCTACAATTTCTTTTAAATCTCAAAACACAAGATACATTTTTTAACAAACAGCAGAAGAGTTGAAGGTCGAAATTCACAAATAAAAAAATGGGGGTGAATGAAAACCATTGACATTGACAAACTGGCAATATACACTGTGTTCGGAGAAGTAGGGGTGGTGGCACCTCATGCTGCACCAAATGGGATACATTTCATTGAAATGAGTTCGATAAACCTTCTATAGGTTTGCAAAATGTGCAACAAAAATCGGAAGTGCAAAGAGTTGGAAACTTAAATTTTGCAAAGTATTTTTTTAGAAATGAAATGAAAAAATTTCTCATATTACCTCTTCCAATTTGTTTTTTGGAACCCTGCAGATGCAGTTTGTTGCAAAGTTGGTATCTCGTGTTTGAATGCAGCGCAGGCAGCAGAGACTCTCGTAGCCTTGTTTCTTCCACTTCGCGATCAAATTTTTGTCGGCAATGTTTTCCTTCAAGCAATATTCGTACAAATCTATAAAAAAAAAAGTTACAAATAATTCATGTATATTCAACATGTAGCTACAATACATAATTATGTATCTATGGAAAAAAAGCATGCCTGTATCCAGAGGGGGGGGGAATCTTAGGGACCAGTCCCCCCCGAAACGTAAATTTTAACGGGACTTGTCTATGGCCTTACATGCTGTGATAGTATTGATACATAGTGTAAAAATTTTTGAACCCCCCCAAAATTAAATCTTGGCTACAGTCTTGGAAAAAATTTTCATACATATAATACTCTCTCTCTTTCTCTATATATATCATCATCATCATCAACCATTTTCAATCCACTGCAGGATGGAGGTCTCTCTGTTATCACATATACACGTAGTACGGTGAAAGAAATACACAGAAAGTGGCCTAAAGCTCACCACGATAGCCACAGGGATTGGCAAAGTTGGACCTACAGTTTAACGAAGAATCCGAACTTCGGTCACCACAGCCTAAATTCCTGCTAAGGTGGAGACTCATTGTGTCATCCTCGTACAGAGGGACACCGTAGCTACTTCAAAGTGGCACTCTCACTCGGCAATGGGACACACACATACATTAGAAAAAAAGCCAATACGCCAGTGAAGGTATTAGACTTTAGATTCATAATTTAAGGGATTTGGACCACTTGGGGGAAAATATGAGCCCCAGCACAACTTGATTTCAACTGTCTTTGCCCTATGTAAGATTACCAAGTGATACCATGGAGTGCTTAGGATCCTTGGCGTCTTACGTTTCTTCGGTAGTAACAGTGTGAAAATGGACTAGAGTGGTGGAAACTAACCCTCATGTTTATTTAGAGACAGCTTAGTCATATTTTCCAAAGAGAAATTTCGTGACAGTACTAACATGATTTGGAAATTGTGACATGCATGTTGAACAGTGAACACCACTTATATGTTTTCACATCTTCATAATATACTAATATTGTTAAAATAAAGATGACAGAGTTATTCAACAGTCCACAAACGCACTTGGATTACATATTTGTTTCATAACCATATCACGATGTACTTGGCATAACATAATGGTTGAATTCATGATGCAATAAAATTCCATTTGGTTTCCTGAAGATATGAGAGAAAAAAGGGAAAACTACAGTATTTAGGGAGAGTTCAAGTATTACATAAGCAATATTTTGGCCATTTCACCCCCACCTCAGAAAGCAAAATTTAACATTGGCTGACATAGGAAAATAAGCACAGAGGCAACTCCCCCACCCCAAGATGCTTACGTAATACTTCAATACTCCCTTAGTGACAAAAATAGTACTTAGCCACAAGAGAATTACATCAACTAGAATAGAATTTAGTAATACAATAACACCTTACCACGGCTAATTGCCTTCCTTTTGTGATATAAATCGAAAATATATCGAGACTTTTGGTGATGAATTCGGAATATGGGCCACAAGGACTCCACCTTTCGTTTGCCATCGTGAGGTTCTGTTTCAGCTGAAATAAAGAGTCCAAATTATTTTTTTGAACTGTAAGAAAAAGCCTTAGTGGTTTATAACCAATCGGTTAAGCTGTATTACAGCCAATGAACAACAATTTTTTTTTTCTGTTTCTTTAAAACATAGGGTATCTGTTTAGAAATATTTTAGAAATCATTACAGACACTGTGCTTGGCTAAAGGAATACATAAACACTGTAAAGCCACAAACACCCAGCAATATAAGGTGGAAAAGTTAGGTAGATTGCTTGGAATCGTTCATAAAGAATCATCCGTATTACTCGCAGATCATGAAAATGATATGGATGATATATAAAGGTGCTGTTCAAGTTATAAATAATCGGATGATTAATAAAGATGTAAAAAGACTTGTTGCAGCTTTTAAAATCTATTGCTATTGCCCTGTATAAGTTTCTATTGCAGATGCTTGTGAAATTCGATTGGCCCTAATACAAATGATCTCATAGAAATGAATGAAAAAAAAGGGCAAACAATAGACTTAATCAGGCAATAACTCAACATCATATATGCCAGTTTATAGTTTTCATCCAAAGTACATGTGATCTAAATTGTCACATGAGCAGGAATAGGAAATTCCTTAATGTCATTAACCTAAATTTTGTGCTTTACATTATAGCTTTTTGAGCAAAACCATCTCCTTTTCCTGAAACATACTACTCCAGTAAAATCTTGGAAAATGTCCCTGCTTCTATGTGGTGGTCTAGTTTAAAGGAAACAACTATAAATGATGATTTTGTAACTCCTGTTCACACAGTGATAATATTGCCTGCAGTATTGGTGGGCTTGGAAGAATATTTTTCTTAAGCTATTGGTCTATTCCTAATAAATTAAGAAATTGTTTGAATTAGGAAATAGCATGAAAATGGATCTTTTGCTATAGACTGCTTTATCGAAAAGATCAGCCTGAACTTAAATGCTAGTGAATTTGCTATGATGTAACCTTTGAATAAATACTATACACATTGTAGCGAAACCTATTTTACTTTAAAATACATTACCCTTTGTAATTTGGAGTATTTTATTAAGTTTTTAACGCATGAAATAATTATTTTCTGGGTTTCCGCCATGCCAGTTTTATTGTTTGTTTTTTGGTTTTACGGCTCAAAGACTACAGTGGTCATGCTGCGCCGGGACCTACTGTTTTCCGAGGAATCCGAACCTCTTAAGGCCTAGGGAACCAAACCCCGGACTACAGTGAGCAGTGCGATCTTTATGAGATCTCTGAGTAAGCGTTCTTTTTGCACTGCTGGGAGTCGAACCCGGATTAGCCGCGCAATAGGAGAACGCGTTACCACACTGCGCCACCGCAGGGCCATACCAATTTTAACTGGTTATAACCAGTGGTTTTAAACACCTTCACAGACACTTGCCAACCCAGCACAGAACGTACTTTGCAGTCCATCAATGGGTGAGATGGGGGGGGGGCCTCACCAGAACTCAGCAGATCTGTTTTTTTAAATCGAAACCATGGAATTAGAGGGAAAAAAACCCCAAAAGCAATAGTAATAAAAAAGGTATGAGAAAACCAAAACCAAAGTACGAAAACATGTAAACAAATCATCAAAACGAAAATGGTTAATGTATTGTTAACTAGTGCCTAAATATCTCTATTTTTAGTCTACAACACAAAAATATTTCTCCACCAACTAAAAAACACATTTTTCCAAAATGACGAAATCGCAATATGCGTTCGGAGCCGTAATGGCGACATTTAAAAGAAGTTGCCAACATTTACTGTATTCTGTACTATAGCTAAATTTTTTGTTTTAAGCACCATGTTTGATATAGAAATTTAAGCATTTATTAAAAAATATTAAATACCAGCTAATAAAAAGCATACATCCATACATACTACAGAATGCAGTTCATATAAATATCATAGGTGCAACTGCATATCAATCTCACTTCGCTGTCACCAAAGGCACCAACTTCCTTC
>QLNU02015003.1:120848248-120869930 GCA_006491805.2 Dysdera silvatica | reverse complement strand
TTTCACCATCATTATGACTGCTAAAGGTTCTCATCTCTGTATGTAGAGTTAGAGACTAGATATTTGTATTTTGTGTGAACCCAGACAAAACGAAAAATTTGCTTTTATAAAAGGTGCAGTGAACAGGGTATAAATAATGAAAATATTGAAGAATTGATGACCAAAAACTTTGTGCTTCTATTTCTGTATGCGTATTTTCCCCACGAGCAAAAATATTATGGGTTCGAGGAACCCACAACAAAATTATTGAGGGTGCAAAAAGTGTCTCGAACCCATGAAGTCGGCGCCACTAAGTCATGGCATACAGGAAGGAAGTTCCTGTCTTTGGCGACGTAGTCGAAGCTTGGCGCTGTTATGCAGTGACACCCAACATCGCAGACGTTCATTTTACCGTGTTTCAATAGACAAGCCATAATAGAAGTGATGTGCAGATGGTTTGTTTGTTTGGATGTTTTATGGCGCAAGAGCATCTGGGCTATATACTGCGCCCATGTGCAGATGGACCACGCAGAAAACTCTTGGATCAATTTTACGAGTGTAGCGCGAGTTTTGGCGATGAACTTATTACGCAGTTTTAGCATTATCATGATATACATTGCACTCACAGTAAATATTACACATCCCCATTAGAGAGTGTTCAAGTATTATTCTTAAACCCGTGTTTCCGGCCATTTTATGCCCCAGCTTTCCACAAAGATGCTTATGTAATACTTGAACGTTCCCTTACAGCAAAACTTCCGGACACCTATTTAACGGACACTTTCCCAATTATCCGTCCCTGTTATACCTTAACCCGTCCGAATGACCCAAAAGTCCGCTCTATCCAGAGGTTTTACTGTACATGTTAATAAATCTGTAGCTTTTATTACCTTCACGCATTTTTTGCTCCAATTCATCGATAGTCGGTTCAATAAGTTCCCAACCCTCAGGTGGACGCTTTCTACTTCTTCGCACTTTCGGCATTTTCTTTTCAGTTAAATAAAATTGAATTTAAAATACTTTTTCTTAAATTTAAATCCAACGAAAAGCGGCAAAACGAATCCTACTCCTGACAACAAACACAAAAAGGTTTATTTCAGTTTTGATGCTGATGCCAGATGTAAACAAGTTCCTTTGGTAAAAAAGTAGGGATTTTTCTTGATAAGGGTTTTCAGCCAAAGTACGTAAAATATGCAGGTAGGGCCGTCCGACAGGACGTGTTCACTTTACTTTGAAGGGAAGGAGGGTTGTGACGTCAGTGGTGCTATCTCCGGTGGTTACTTGTTTGATTAGTTTTTGCTTATTCTTGTGATATTATTGGCGGGTTTCAATAGATATTGAACCCGCTATTGCTTTTGGCTTTCCTGTCTGTCTGTCTATACGCAATAAAAAGGACAAGGCAAAGGTCTTCCGTAAATGCAATAATGATGGCTATTGTTAACGTTACAAACCTACCGAGTTACTTGAGAATTAGAGGGTGGGGAGTCGCGAATCAAAGCCGCAAGATTAGAGGGCCACCAATTAGAGCGCTACCAATTACAGAGGTGGTAATTAGAGGGTTACCAATTAGAGGAGTGGTAATTAGAGGGCTGGCAAATAGAAAGCTACCAATTTGAGAGCCGCCAATTAGAAAGCCGCAAATTGTAGGACCACCAATAAGAGGGTCGCCGTTTAGAGGGCAACCAATTAGAAGGCTGGAAATTAGGGGGCCGGCAATTAGAGGGTCACCAATTAGAGGGCTGAAAATTGGAGGGTCGCGAATTAGAAGGCACCGATTAGAAGGCCTCAAATTAGAGAGCCAGCAATTAGAGGGCCGCCAATTACAAGACTGGCAATTAAAAAGACGAAAATTAAAGGGTTGCAAATTGGAGAACCGCCAATTAGATGGCAGTCGATTAGAAGGCCACCAATAACAGGGACGCCGATTATAGGGCCCTCAAATGGTCTCGAATTAGAAGGCCATAAACTAGAGGACTGGCAAATAGAGGGCCGCGAATTAATGTTAATTGAAACCTGCTAAATTTAAATATCGACCTTAGGCAATTTTCTTTTACTTGCTTGTTATTTGTTTATTTTTTTAATAAAATATTAGGTTAATGCAATTTTGCTTTATCTCAAATATTTCAAATTTTTTAACTTCTTAGGCTACATTTTGCGGGGTGTACGCAGACTTTTGTGATTGTATTTTATGCTCCATTACATCTGAATTCTGAAAACATTTATTGTTAATACAAACAAAGGTATTTTTGCAAAATTCTATTCTATATATATATGTATGTATGTGTGTGTGTTGTAATATGCATGTATATATTGTAGTATGTGCATTTTTTCATGCTGTAACATCCCCATAATGAAGTTGGTAATAGATAGTGTGAAAACTTACTCCATAGCCACTTTATAACTTGCTAAGTAGGGTTCGAATCAAATCCCTCTAAAGTTTTGTCAGTTGCGAACATTCGTGGTTTAGAGATTATGGTAAGCTGTTTGTTCCACCTCAGAGTAAATTGTAGCTTTTAGATGTGAACTAGCTAGCAAAAAGAAAAAAAAATGTAACACAACTCCAAAAGAAGTTATTTTCCTTATGCACTTAGTGCTAAGCATATGAGCGTTCGGAAGTTTATTTGTTCATACATTTTGTGCATAAAGCGCTGCATTACTATAAATTTAAAAAAAAATTGGCACACTTTTTTGGCCCATTAAAATAACATTGTCCACATACTGACTGGTAGGAAAGTCTAGGATTATCAAGGAAATTTTTTAGGAAGCTACCTTACAAAAGACATTAAACACGCAAGTGAAAGAAAATCGCCTAAGGTCGATATTTAAATTTAGCGGGTTTCAATTAACATTAATTCGTAGCCTTCTAATTGGCAGTCCTTTAATTAGTGGCCATCTAGTTAATGGCGATCCTCTTATTGCTGGCCCTCTAAACGGCAGCCTTCTTATTGCTGGCCCTCAAATCGCTCGACCTCACGATTCGCGACTCTCCACCTTCTAATTATCAAGTAATTCGTTAGATTTTTGACAATAGCCATCATTATTGCATTTACGGAAGACCTTTACCTTACCCTTTTTATTGCCATAGACAGAAAAACCAAAAGCAATAGCGGGTTCAATATCTATTGAAACCCGCTAAAAGTTATCTACGGATTAATGAGCAAAATATTGTATTAGGAAATTGTTTAAATACAATGAAATAAATTAATTCAGAGAAAAAAACGTATTTTGTTTGATAATTACAGATTTAAAAAAGTTTTTTAACAAATTGCCTAAAAATCGATGCCTTATTAAAATTATGGAAAGCAATCATAATTTAAAAAAAAAATTGTTTTAGAATGCTAGTAATTTCGTTTCCCATTTACCTGTTACTAGCGCTATTCCCTTAGTACTAGTGACGTTATAGAGGTGCGTCAAAATGGACCGTTACCAGCCACCTGGCGGATTGCGCTATCTTACATTAAACATATCTCGGTTTTCATCCACTCTGGTCGGAAAAAACAAAAACAAAACAGTTTTATACGTTCATTGCACTTTTTTGCTTAAAACTATTTTGAACCTTTACCTATTTTCTTTCGACAGATGATTAAAAGTAAACAAGGGAATCTGTGTTTGACGGGAATCTTAAAATACGACAGATTTTATTTAAAGCGATTAAGTTAGTGAGAATTTCAACTATATCTCGTCCGAGCGGTAAAGTATCATAGCTGACACACAAGTTCGTAGGGTTTTATGTTCTCTAGGAATTTTTCATACGTTGAGAAGACGTGCGTAACGTGGCGTTACACTTTTATATACTGTTCTTAGAAATGTGTTTTATTAAATATGTGGCAACAATTCTGGATCCAGTTATAATTTTCAAAATATCACTATTGAATTTATTTTTATATTATTTATTAAAAAAGTTTTTCTACCATTATTTTAGTATTCAGTCTTTCAAAACCATTTTTTTTATCAAATCGTTTATATATCTTTTTATTGGCAAGACTGGCATAAATTAAACATTTTAGGGATATTCTTCACAAATTCCTCTGTAAATCTTCATTTTAAAATTTACACCACCACTGATTCTGCAGGTAGGAAGAGTATGAAAAAAAAATAAAGGATTTTCTAACCATTATTCTCGAACAAGGATTCTATAGCCGTGAACCTCAACCTTAAAAGAAAAAATTCTTTTTTTAATGGTGAACGCTTTAAAAATACACAAATTGATTTACAGAAACTAAAAATAACCTCACAAAGTATATACTTTGAAGTTTGTTTAAATATTTAAGAAAACTGTGAATTATAACATAATGCCATTGTTTGCTGTCCTGTTCTTTGTGAGTATTAGAAGAAACTCTAGATTGCATTAATTTTGCATTTAAAATATTTTTACATTAAAAGAAAATTCAAACTTGTTTCAAAATTTTTTTATTCAAAATATAAACATAAAACAAGATGGACTAGATGAGATTTGTCATATAAGTCACCTACTGGCGTAGGAAAAAGGGAGAGCCTTTCAAGCCGCCTTCCCCACATGCAGTATACGTATATATATGTATATTAGAAATCAAGACACGATCTTCTCTTTAATGTCACATCACACTGGATCTTTAAAACTACTTGAGCCCACTTCTAATAATTTTTTGAATTGCTACACCAACGAAGCAACTAGTTAGTTAAAAAAAAATACTTTTCAATTCACGAAATACAATTCGCACAACAAAAAGAATTAACAATAAAAATTTTAAATAAAGTATAACGTTTTTTTAATATTTATCTCATTTTTTAATAACATATTTATCTCATTTTTTTTAAAAACATACAACATATTTATCACATTTTTAAAAATATAGAGATCAGTTTAAAGGAAAAAACAAAAGCTTTTAGAAATTTCCTGAGTCTAAATAATGCACACATAGTGGCGGCCCGTAGCGAGATTTAAGTGAAGCTGCGTGAAGCCAATTCACCAAAACCCAAAGTTACTGTAAATTTCTTTCTTATTTACTGAATGAGGTAAAAACCAGTTTCCTGGCGAGTATAAACAACAAATTAATGTGTCTTGGTGAATTAGCTCCAAGCAACTTCACAAATCTCACCATGGGCAGCCACTGCAGATACATAAATTAGTTTTCATTAACTGACAAATGTGTAGTACAGTAATCTATCCTACCAATGACTTTTAGGGGATGGAGAAAAAGTGCCATTAAACAGAAAAAGACATCAAAATGGACTGGAAATCTACAAGACATTTGCCAGAACCCTAAAACCCCATCGTTAAACATAAAGTCATAAATTATCATTACTTTGTTGAGACATACTGCATTTATAAAAAAAGTAATAAAACTAGATTATATTTGACATACAAATACGCTAGATTCAATTTTTAAATTTAACTATAAATTAAGTTTAACACATACATTAGATTTGACAACTATATCACATTTAAAAAGCATATATCAGATGTAACAAACATACATTAGATTTAGCAAATATACTTCCGATTTCACAAATTTACAGGGTGGTTATAATTTAAATTTTACCCCTATTCAGAACTCCCAGTAGTCTGAACTACTACACAGAATGGCAATAAAATTTATATACAGGCTATTTAAAGGACAGGAAGGAGGATTTTCATAGGAAGAAAACACAATTAGTTTCAAATTTTGCAGATACATGCAAATATGGCACTTCAAAACAGGAAATACATGGAAATGGAATAAGACAAAACTAAAGTGAAATTTTCATTTATAAGATTATACGTTATAAAACCTGGAAGAGTTTTAAACAAACTGCCCCCCCCCCCTAAAAAAAGGTGTTTGATATAATGTTTCTGACCAGAAAGAATGAGAATAATAACTTTCCATGGAACGTTCTTTGTCAATGTGAAGCCCATCTTGATAAAACGGGCAAAATCCAAAAATGATAAATATGGAGTTCAGAAGCCTTGAACATTACTTTGAAAAGTTTATACGATATTATTGCCCATCACAGAGATACACAGATTCAATGTTTTTTTTCATTGAATCCTTCTACACATTCCTTGAATTGTATCTGCACAAAATATCGATATCATTCCATTTATTACTTTCAGCTACACAGAGGTCCGAATAGGGAAACTTTAATTATAACAATTTCGTGTATACTTGATTAATATATCAAATTCAACAATCTAGTTTAACAAACACCACATGTAACAAAAATATCAGATTTCGCAAATGTGTTGGATTCAACAGGCACATTACGTTCAACAAGTGTATATCAGATTTTATAAATGTATCAAATACATTTCATTAAATATATTAGATGGACATAAACATACACAAAGTACTATTTTCTGAATAAAATAGATTAGCTATAAACACACTCTAGCCTAACAATTCCTCTGAGTCAAACATTCATTTTCTTCTTCTACAGAAGCAGCAGAATAGGAAGTGGTCCCCAAACCGGTGGATTTTTAGCTCAGTGTTAATACTTCCAAACGTAATTCATTGACAAATAACGAACATGAAATTGAGCTGCATTAAGATCTTCCGTTTCTTTTTTATAACAGTGAGGAAAATGAAGTTTTGTATGTAGTTTCTCTTTTATATCAATATTATAAATGATAGGCCACTACTATATAATTTCTTTATTGCCAAATTCAGCGGCAAAAGTATGTTGATTTCCAGTATCAATGCAAAGTGCATATTTTCACAGAAAAAATATAATAATGCTTTTAACCGAGCCTGTACATACTTCTTTTATTTAGCATTCACTGTAAGGAATATATAAAACAAGACCACATGGACAAGGGTTAAGTTTTCTCATTGAACAATATTATAAGTTGTACAATAACTCCTTTGGGTGGAGGGGGAAAAATTTGTTTCCACCAAAACACCCTTTTTTTTTTAAATCCAACGCACAGGGTGATTGAATAGACGTATTACCGCATTTATCATTTTAATAGTTGTACAAAAAAATTGCACAAATTATGTAAGGATATTGAATTGTATATGTCCATTGAATATTCATTTTACAAAGGGTTGCATATGCATAAAATAGAGAATTTATTTTTATATGGGCTCTCTATAAAAAATATTACTGATTAGAAAATATTGCTCTGTACTTAGTCAAATAAAGAAAAATTCACATTCTAAATAGAATATTTGCAGAGTTATTAAAAGTTAAATGTTAAGTTACAAATTTTTATCCCCGTTTTGGCAAAATAATGATAACTTTAGGGGATACTTCTGGGGACTAAGAGTGCACATGTAAACTTTGTTTAAATGGCACATAAATTCAGAATTTAAAGTACTATCTGATTTTTTCAATTTGCAGATGGCCCCCAATTTACTTAACAGTCAACTCCAGAACTTTTAATAAATGACATCTCAGCGAGCATTCCATGCAGAGATAAGAAATCTTTTTTGACTAATTAGGTATAGGGAAATATTTCACTAACCGGACGTTTTTTGATAGAGGGCCTGTACATAAAGTTAAATTTTGAATTTTTATATGTATACAACCTCTTGTAAAATAAATAACAGATTCAACGTCTTTACATAATTTAGCACTTTTTCTCTGAATTAATTTTTATACAACGAATTGTTAAAGAAGTAACTGTGGTACCATCTTTTCTGAATTACCCAGTATATAAGACCTGTGCACCGGATTTCAAAAAGGGGATGTTTTAATGGGAGCATAATTCCCTCACCCAAGGAAGTTTAATTTGCAATTAACAAAATTGTTTAAATGGGGGGGAGTTAACCCTACAACCTCCTTATTTCTGCATAGCATTGTTTAATATATTTATTGTATTGAATGCTAAATAAAAGAGATATACACAGTCTCATTGTGTTCTAGAAACACAATTAAATGTTTTTTCTGTGAAAATGCATTTTGTATTGATACAAAAAAATAACACACTTGCAAATAAATTTAGAAATAAAAGGATTGTAATTGGAATCATGGTTAAAAAGGTAATTGGCGTAACGTCTATTTAGAATCGTCCTCTACAGTAGCACATTATTACAATTTGTATAAACAATAAAGACATCCCACTTAAAGGCAAGAGCTATCTTTGAGAAAAATCAGTTTTGTTAACAGAAAAATTACTAACTATTTGCTATTACATGACGTTATATCCTTCCCATGACAAGAATGCAATGGCAAAAAATACCATTTTGACTGATCCTCCATTGCTACTTAGTCACTTTATAAATACAAAAATAGATCATGATATATCTCAAACAGTTTCAAAATTGAATACAAAAATGGAAAACATTTAAAACAGGTTGTATATACTCACACTGACCAAAAGAAAAAAGGAATCTTTACAGTAAAATAGTCCCAGAGAGAGAGAGAGAGAGAGAGAGAGAGAAATATACATGGTGCTCAAAAGTAAATCCAGGGTTCCCACTCACATTGGCGAAAAAAAAAAATTCCCTGACTTTTCCAGGTTTTTTCCCCTGACCTTTTAACAAAATTCCCCAACTTTTTCAGCAAAATTCCATGACCAATCACAAAACTTTCAACTAAATTTCGGTTGCAGGGAAAATGGCTTCATATTCGTGGGAGATTTTTCTATTCAAAACAGAAGTTAAAGTTTTCATTGACTTTTCCAGGCTTTGACTAAAACATTTTGTCTTTCCCTGACTTTTAGAGCCAATTTCAAATTCCCTGACAATTACAGATTGCATGGGAACCCTGTAAATGGTAACCTATGGACAGGGGCGGCTCGAGGTTGATTTTGAACTGGGGCAGGCTGGCACCGATTGCTTTTTGGTGCCTACTCCACCGAAAACAGAAGATTTTCACAGATGCACAATGAGCATTCATATCTAGAAAGCCACACACTAAATAACACCTTTGCAGCAACTGCTTGTGACCAAGCGTTGTTTTTTTAAATGTGTGAGTATTCATGAATGATAGAGATTTTCAGACACTGAAGTTTTTTAGTGTGAGAGAAAGGGTATACTCTACTTATTATGACTGGTCATAGAAAGTGCCTGCTAGCCAATTAAAATAATTAATGAACCAACTAACAACATCTGCCCTGCAAATGCCAGTGACCAATCAGCAAGGAAGTGCATCAGCAAAGTGTATATTAATAGAAGGAGTTTACTCATACTTTTATGATTATTCTATAATTAATTATTTATACTTATGAAAATTTAACATATGGAGTTTAAGGAAAATGGAAAAGTATTCACGAGTATATTTGTTGAAACTGGGCCCTCGTCTTATGGAAAAAGAATTCACCCGGCGCCTGTTTCTTTAAGGTTGAGAAACTCTAGTCTAGACAGCATTAAATCCATTGAAGGAATTTATGCTACACCAAGTGTACATTGCTTGAAACAAAATTGTGTAATAGAACTTTAACTCTTTAAGGATTCTGGATCATCGAAAAACCGGGTATATTTGAGGCTTGATGTTGGGTGCAAATATAATGGAGTCATCCAGATCCTGCTCACCCTTACTGATTTCAAGTTATTTGTTTACAATGGCCATCTCAGGCTGGACACCATGTGGCATTTCGAAACCTCAAACTCACAACGACAATTCTGGGTCCAATTTCAAAATAAATGGCGGGTACACAAAAGACAGGACTTTGTTCTTATTTCCTTTCATGAGTTAGTTAGCAAACCAGTATAGCATACAATATCTCTGTATCCTAATTGTTCGCTGCTTCAGAACGTCAGCTTACAATGAAGAAATTGTTCGCCATTACTGGTGGTACTTCCAGTCGCTAAAAACAACTTCCTGACTCAGCCTGACCAGGCACTTAAAATCCTTAACTGTAAGATAACATCTTGCGCACACTAGGTGCTTAAATGCCTTAAAGGGTTAATCATCTGGACTACTTGAGACCAAGGTAGGTTTGGATAATTAGGTATGATAATCAACAACAAAAATAATCATTGGACTAGTTTATGTTTTATGCTACAAGGACCACCAAGCTCATGCTGGACCAAGATCTGTAGCTCCCTGAGGAATTCGAATCTCTATGGCTAATGGAAGTAAGTCTCTAAATATGGATAAATACATTACTTTCACGGAACCATACAACACTAGTGTATATATATATCAGAAGCAGCAGCAACCATTTTCAATCCACTGTAGGAAGGAGGTCTCTGTTATCATAAATACATGTCGTATGGTGAACGAAACAGCCTTAAGCTCAGCAGGTTGGCCAGGTGGGTTGGTAAGCTGGACCTACAGATTAACGAAGATTCCGAACTATGGTCACTACAGCCAAAGTCATGCACAAGTCTGCGAAACGGTGCTCTGATGAGTGCGTCGCTTCGAAGCAGCCCCGGTAGGGGTCACTTACTTCATAGGAGAGTGCACAACGATTCCTGCCTGAGCACATGACTTTGGCTGTGGTGACCAAAGTTTGGAATCTTTGCTAAACTGTAGCCAACCCATCTCGGCAACATGGTGAGATTAAGGCCGTTTCCTCTGTATTTCTTTCACCATATTACATGCATGCATGATGACAGAGAGACCTCATCCTGCAGTAGATTGAAAATGGTTGCTGCTGCCCATGATATACATATATTATTATTATTATCATCATCATCGCTTGCTGCAAATGTTTGATACAAAGATAAATATATGCAAATACGCATATGCATATCAAAATGATAAATATGACTAGACATCAATATGTGTGAGCATAACGTTACGAATGGTAAGTTAGTGGTGAAATGGTAAGAGCCCTATGCAAGAACTAGAGTTTTGTGCTCTACAGTGCAAGGATAACTTGAACTGTACAGCACATGTCACGTTGCATCGGGACCAACAGTTTTCTGAAGAGTCCGCACCTTGATTACAGTGGGGGGGGGGAAACGACATGCGCTCTACTGTACTATTGGGATTGTACATGGCTTACTAGCATGATAGACATGATGCATCACTTCTACATCACAGTACGATGCCAAGTACCGGATGAAGTATGAAGATTTGGATATCTGGAACCCCATTATTGAAATTCTGCTGCACATGTGAATACATATATATCTTATATAAAGGTTAACAAGTCTTTGGCTAATACTGTACATAGAAATTACACTGAACATGAGTATAAAGTTCAAGATATCAAGTTTCAAAATGACGGTTCTGATACGTTTTAAACCACGGGTGAAAATTCTCCTTTTAACGATCTAAAGATTCATACTGAGTTGGAAGTGTAGTCATTCTGTTAGTCGAAGGTAACAAGCATTGTTTCTGAAGCTGCCCAAGGCCCAAGCATTTCAAAATGGAATTGTACAGCCTTTCCCAGAAAGTTTCAACAACGCAGGTTTCTGACTGAAGAAAATCAAAATCTGCAGTTTCGATGTTGACCTCTTGAGTACATCGAAGATGAAGCATCACACCCCCAGCAATTATGACCAGTGCCAGCACTGAGCAAAATATGGGGATTATCACAGTTGAAAGCTGCGGTCGAAGGGACACTGGAAAAAAAAAGATAACAAAAAATAAACGAACATGCCAGATTGGACCAGGAGTTTCAATATTTTTTTTTTTTTGGGCCATCAAGCCATTCAAGAATTTCTTGACCTCTTACTGATCCACTCTATTTTATTATTACATAATTATAATAGCAGGGGGGAAAAAAAGACACCTATGTAATTTTTTGGAGTCTTTATTTTTTAATGTTTGTTATTTATATTACATATACAGGTTTCTTACTCACATTGGAGGAAAAAAATTATCTGACTTTTTTCTGCAATATTCGATGACCAACCACAAACAAAATTTTCAACTGAACTTCAGTTATGGAGAAAAGGGCTTCGCGTTTGTGAGAGATTTAGCTATACAAAATAAAAGTTCAGAAGATTTTTCCTGACTTTTCTAGATTTGACTAAAAAATATCTTTTTTTTTTTTTTCTATGACTTTTAGGGTTAATTTCAAATCCCGCGACAATTCCAGGGTGCGAGGGAACCAGTTTTCATTATCTATGTGATGAGCGTGATTGGCGGCCTTTGAAGAGATTAGTGATGTTGGGCTCAGGATTATTCAGTTTGTCTTAAATTGACATTCAATTCTGCATTTAACTTATTTTTTTAATTTAAGGTGGAATTTGCGGGATTTTCATTATGGTAATAAATAAAAAAAAAAATCACAAAATCTAACCCTGGTGGCTTTGTGTGTTGACCATTATTTGGCAATTGTGTTATCCCTGAGAAGGGTAATAATATTTTATATAAGAAATCATGACGTTAGGGAAAAAAGGTATATGCTTTGATCCTGGATAACGATCATGTTTGCCGCAATCTAACATTGTATTCATAAAATGACATTATTAAGTATTTTCACACGGAGGAAATAAAGAAAATTTCATAAAACTATGCTGATAAACAAAACAAATGACCAAATTAACTTTAGATCAGTTTCGGATTTTACATAAAGTTTCATATACAAGGAAACCTGCTAATTTGACTACCAAATCGTTCTACATTTCCTCGGTCAGTTTAGACAGATGGCCAACTTATAGAGGTTGGTACTTTACTAATACATATAGGCTTTTTTTGGTTTCTTGTCAAGGACGTCATGATAGGTAGATGGTCAACTCACAAAGGTGGTCCATTTAGCAGGTTTCACAATATTCAAATACTAAAAGAAAGCTAATCGATTGATTGATCATTTTCCATCTTAAAATTGACATTACACATGTTTCATGGCAGGAACAAAGCTAAACTTGAGGCAGGTCTTGCAGTTCTCCGTATCAGGGATCCGAACCTTCGTTTCTTACAAAATCAAACTATTCAGGACTTGTGCTTTTTTTTTTTTAAAGTACCACTCCTTAATAGGAGTGATATTAGTTAATAGTGCTTGCTTTCTTTTTTAAAAAAAGCAAGCAATTGATATTAACAGAATTCAAACAAGGATTTTTTGCATGGTAGATAGATGCATTATCATTTGGTTTGCTTGCATTTTCATGGCATAAGGAGTGCTACGGACATGCTGCAGCGGAAGCTACATTTTTCTGAGGAATCTAAATTTCTGTTGCAGATGGGAAGTGCAAGTCCTACACCACAATGTGTAGAAAAAGAAAGGGTGCTTGCACTGAAGTACTACTTGAAAAGAAGCTGGATGAATAACAGAATCAGCGAAAATGTTTACTACTATGTCGGCGAAGGACTGTGTTAGGCCTCAGTCGAGAAAGTAAAGTAGAAATGAAATATAAAGAAACCACCATTAAAAGAAATTGCTATAAGATAAATATAACTATAAAACAGGCTGTAAGACAAACATGATTATAAAACTGGCTATGGAATTAAAAGATGACTACAAAATAAATTTGACTATGAAAGCTAGTAACAAAATAGAGATTAACCATCGTAAACATGCACTTCGATGTCTCTTTCCAGGCTGCTGACGGAATTGTCGACGTGGATGACAACACGGTATTTCCCCGATTCGTGGAAATAATAGATGATAGGAAAGGAACACTGGTTGGTAACGACAGGGGAAGAGCAAGTGAAATTCGTTACGTTGTCCTGTGGTTGGTACACCTTCCAGCAATATTCAAAAGGCCCGCTAAAAAAAAAGATAAAACATTATAAAAACAGTATCAATCTGCTCTTGCAATTATATGAAATTAATGTAACACCGTAATATA
The DNA here is from genome assembly GCA_006491805.2 of Dysdera silvatica. Classification (NCBI taxonomy): domain Eukaryota; kingdom Metazoa; phylum Arthropoda; class Arachnida; order Araneae; family Dysderidae; genus Dysdera; species Dysdera silvatica. The sequence goes on along the minus strand of QLNU02015003.1, from coordinate 120,856,362 downwards.
CCAAAGTAACTGCGTTAAATTATACACCAGATCCTTTAGATTTTCAGGCATTGATTCAAAGCGAACAGACCCTATAATCTCTATTCCTGAATTACATATTTTTTTGCCTTTTTCTTCTTCTTCCCAGGACTGTTCGTGAGTATTATAACACAAGGACAGCAAGGGTCATGCTGCATCAGGACCCACAGTTGTCCAAGAAACACAAACTTCTTATGGCTTAGAAACCAGCTCCCGAACTACAGTGAGCAGTTAGTCCATAAGCTTTCTTTTTTTTAGCACCGTTGGGAATCGAAACCGGGATAATGGCACACTAGGCAAACGTGTTACCACTGCAGCATCGCAGAGCCCTTCTAATTAGATTTCCTCAGAACTAATTAAATTTCTTCATGACGGTAACTGGTTGTAAATATTACTGTTCAGTGACTTTGATGGATGGTAACAATGTTACCCTGTAGCAATCGGTAAGATGTTGTGGTCAGCTCTAGATGTGGACCTGTAAGGTCCACTCTATAAAGATGATTTTGCATGGTAAAGAACCTTAATTTAAACCTAAAACTAGCATTGTCCAAATTGTAGATAGTAAAATAATACCGCAGTTTAGAAAGCCTTAATAGATACATACACGAGGTGAATGTTGAATTGGTGAAAAAATGTCAAGCAGAATTGGTGAAAAAATGTAAAGCAATGTTACAAAGGTTGAATAATTACAGGTTTATAAATTTATTATATACTCTAGGTCCATAGTTCTCAACCGTTTTGGTCACCAAAGACCCCCTTTAAATAATTTTGAATTTCACGGATCCCCAAAATTTATGGTTCTCAAATTGCAAAAGCAGCGACAGAAATAAGTGTGTATAATCTTGCTATATGTTTTACTGAACTGATTACATTTAAAATATAATGATAACAATACTAAATGTCAAATTAATTTCTCAGTGAGAAGGCTGGTGCTACATTTTACACTTACTATACTGGGCTTATAGACGAAGAAATGACATTCATTGTTCACAGATAGTAAAAGATTCAGTCAAGAACGTTTTTAGCACAATATAACTAAAAAATTATAAAATCAACGATCGTTTCGGACGATCAATGTTGGTCCTTCTTCTAGGACAGTAAAATGTCACACTTTAACACACTTTAATGTCGCATGTTAACATGCACTTGGTGTTATTGGACATTTTACTATCCTAGAAGAAGGACGACCATTGATCGTCCGAAACGATCGTCGATTTTATAATTTTTTAGTTATATTGTGCTCAAAAACGTTGCTAAATAAACCTTTTACTATACTGGGCTTAACAAGTTAAATGAATACATTGTTCAATGGAATTCTATGTCTATTTTTAAGGTAAGCTAGATTAGGCTAAGATTTCTTCAAGTATTCATGGACCCTTTCCCTCAATCCAGATGTTGTCCACAGCACACAGGTTAAGAACTGCTCCCTTATGCTATATTACACACATGTGAAGCTTCAGTTACCATCCGTGGGATTGTAGATTAAAATGCTTATACCATTATTTTTAACATCGAAAACGTTTTTACTGTGTTTGACTACATCATATTTTTTATATGATTTTTCCGTCACCATTTTCTCCACCCTGGGCATGTTTTTATGCCAAAATTCTTGAGAAAATTGAAATACCGTTTTCAACATGGGTGCCCTGAGGTATGTGCAAGGGGTTGTACCTGTACCCCCTCGGCTTATGAAAAAAGGGGGCAAAAAGGACTGAATCCACAAGAAACTGTAGTCCAACAACATTATTCAATTGGAATTTTTCATGGGTGCACCCCTTTACATACAATTCTGGGGGCGCCCATGGTTTTCAATGTTAATTTATTTTTAATTTAGCCTAATTAAGCAATTAACTTTTTTGCTTTCTGTAATTGCAGTATATCATTCAGAGAAGGAGGGTAATATTCCACTCGAGTGGTTTCTAACGCATAAACAAAGTACAGCAAGAGATAAACTGAACATTTATTGCAATTGTTATTCATGAAAGTGCAGAAATCTTTGCAGAGAGGTTAATGATAAAAATTAAGCGTGCCAAAGGAAGTTTAAAAAGCCCAAATACATTGACATAATTAGGGACATGTTAGTCTCCTAAAAATTTTCCGTATTTTCCTTTTATATTATTGCCTTGGCAAGAAAGGGGAACTGGCTTGTCTCTGCCTTGGCGAGAAAGAAGAGCATAATTAGCAGCAATGGCTAAACTGTGGCCAACAGAAAGTGTCTGCTAAAAATGGATTTTCCATTCATATTAAATAAATTGCTTACCAAATTGTATTAAATAAAATAAATACAAATTTGTATTAAATTGTTCCTGTATGTGTATATTAAATAAATCGTGCAATGGAGATATTGAATGAATTGCTTGTGTGTATCGGTAACCAGTTGTTTTCCACCAAGGCGAAATATGCCAATTTCTCTTTCTCGCCAAGGAGGAAATGTGCCAATTCCCCTTCCTTGCCAAGGTTGCCATAAAAAGGAAGTACCAAAAGTTTAGTTCTCCAGTGAAAAACAAAAGTTACAAATGAATGGAGAATTGCTGAAAGCAAGTTGAATGGAGAGCCGGGTTGGTCCATTGGGGGTTACGGCCCCTAAGACTCGGTAAGTTGATGCTAAAATACTAACAACAACAACAGAAAGAAGAATATATGAAGCAAATAATTGTATAAAGCATTCTCTAACCTGCCATTGCAAGAAACATCAAGATTAAACAATTGCCCATGCTGCAGATAATTATTGCCCGTTAAATTTATAGCCTGGAAGGCATCTGAAAAATAGTCATTAAATTATTAAATCTATAAAGAATACATTAAAAATTAGGAACAGTTATTCCTTCCCCCTCCCTCCCTAAAAATATACATGGGACATTAGAAACCTCAAAGGGCTAAAAATGATATGCAATAATAGCAAAACTTGCAAAGATTTGGAAAACTGCATTCATGCATTTAAATATCACATCATATGCAAAGAAAATAATATTGTTTTTGTAGCTAAAAGACTTGCTTAACCCTTCGCAATCTGGTGGGACATTCAACATATGGCTTTTAAATCCATCAGCTCTTTTATCGCACCAAGCGTATTTCGCTGACTTAAGCTTTATGAAGAAAAACTATTATTACAAACATCATTAAATATTTTTTTTTAATAATTAAGATTTCTGATTTCAAGGACAACACAACTGTGGAGTTACTTATAGCTAATGTTGAACATAGAATGAAATGCAAAGAGTTAAAATGTATATATCTTATTTTAAAATGCAAAAATTTCAACTTGCAGGTTAAATTTTTTAACTGGTTTATTACAGAAATCTAGGCATCTACCAGTTGAGAACACAGGTACCCTCCGTGGATTTACATGAGCTTTCAAGAAAATTAAACGTGGTAGGCATCCCGTTAGTCAAACAAAAAATTTGTATGATGCATCTGCTTACGGGTTTTGCTTTGAGTAGTTTCAAATAGTAATAATAATTTGCATTCTGCAATTTAATTGTTTTTTAAACTTGCTCCGATCTGTTGCATTTTTTAATAGGTTCAATTAAAATAAAACACAAGCAAGTCTATCATTCGATGATTAATATAATACACAATAAGCACAGTTTTTGAAACCAAAATTTATTCAGCTTTAAACGTTTTTCGAAAACCTTGAGCTTTCATCGAAGAAGCAAGAAACCCTAAGCGTACATCGCTCGTAAGGGCGAGTGTCGTACACTCGTTCATTGAGTGTTTAGCACAGTGAGTCGATTTACTGTTACAAGTCTATCATATTTTAATACAACATTTTATAAGAAAGGGGGAAAAAAGTTTTTTCCTCCTTTTTTTTCTCTCTGTTCCTTCTGGTATGAGCTCTGACTCAGGTTCTGTGGAATAAGAATTCAATCACAGAATTTTTCTTTTTTGTTCGTTCGTTTTATGACACAAGGACAGCAATGGTTATGTTAAGCCAGGACTTGCACAAGAAATCCAAACCTCTTAAGGCTAAACGAACCAACCACCCTGGACTATAATGAGTAGTTAGTCGGTAAGTTATTTATTTTATTTTTTTCTTGTGGCACAGTTGGGGATCAAACCCGATATAACTGCAAGCTAGGCAAATGCATTACCACTGTGTTGATTAATATAGGGTTCAGGCTTTTCATATACATTCAATTACCTCATTTTTATGGCTTAACATACTCACATCTGGCTTTTGGTTCCTTTGGATTGGGCAGACACAAACTCTCAAATTCCTATAATTCATCCGTTTAAAATTGTAACTAAAAATGTAAGGTGTGGTATAATTCCATTATAATTAAATTAATTATAAATATGTCTCTATTTCTCTGAAAATTTCTAAATAGGTATTGATATGATCACAATAGAACCATTTTTGCACTGATACTTTTGTACATAGTAGGCAACTGGATCGATCACTCAGAGACAAAAATTAAGACTGATTAATAAAATATGATGGGGTTGGGGGAACAAAACTGAACCAGAGCCGTGTTTCTATAGTACTAGTGGGGAACTGGTGCTAATTTGCAAAATCCAGTTTTTATCTTTGTTTGCTGTATGCTGAAGAACACAATTGGATTCTCAACGAACCAGTTACAACTTTTGTAATTTAGTGAACAGGTTGGTTGCTAAAATGTCGGTAATTAACTACTATAGAGTACAGAGAGAAAAGCTATTACCTTAAATAGTTTAAAAAAAACAACATAAATTGTAGACTGAAAGTGGATTTTCATAAAATCATAGAAGGTGAAGTAATAAGTATGCAATGACTAATATTAACCAACCTCTAACGATGACTTTTTGAGTGTAATGTCCCCATTTATATTTAATTTCTTCAGTTACTTTGGTTCGTTTGTCATAAATGGGTATTCTCGCTACAGCAATCACACGGATATCAAAAGTGCCAGGTTTGGTAAATTTGTACTTCTTGTAAGGAAATCTGCTTATGTATTGATCTTCACCAATGGCCCATGAATACGACAGTTCTGATTCCTCGTACACACGTTTCGGATAATGGATTAGAATTGTCACGTTGATGGTGCTTCCAGTGGCAGCGTACAAATTATCATCATTTTCTCTGGTGATGATTCCAGTTAGGTTAAGATTACCAGGGATGGATTCTGCAAATCAAAATAAAACAATTTTCATTATGAGTTCATGTTTCAGTGTATTGTGTCTCGTTTATTTTAGCCTACTTCTGTGGCAGCGAGCAGGGAAGTGGGCAGCGTAAGTATATAAACACGTCATTCGTGTTGACCATGCTCTTGCCACTGCCCACTTCGTTGGCTGTTTTTGTGCGGAAGTCAAAGGACCGGCAGTGCGAAAGCGAATGAGTGTTTATTACATTCTTCTCTCTTGCTCTTTTAAAACACTCACATAATTACATCCTCCATTGCCCAAGATCGAATGCAAAGTAAGTATGAAGCGGCAAGGGAAACACTCACTACCTTTGATGCTGCCACAAAAGTATTTTGAGGAGTAAACATAGCAGTGCAAGGAGAAGTGGTAATGGTCGAAAGTAAACCTAGCTTCGGCTGATATTGTGTTCACTTAGTATCATTAAACTAACGAACAGGCATTTTATAGAAAATGAATTTTCCTATATCTGGATGCATAGGAAACAATCTGAGGCTTAGAACCATATTGTGACTCTTCAAATATGCCTATATACAGGATGTAAAGTCCTTATGTATGCAGATCACTGAGGAATGGAGAGAGCTATATGTACGAACGTGATGTATAGGTATAGTAAAGTTACTACATGCTACATACAAGATGAGACTGTGTGCAGAGCTCCTAGTGGAAAAATTCAGAACTTAGAGCTGCTATCTCGAAAACTATTCAAGATATGGTAAAAAAGTCAATTACAAAGTTGTTAAGCACCAGCTAGTTAGTACGAAACGACTTTTTTTCACCACCTTAATTGGCAAAAACTGTGATTTAGGACGTTTAAGGACGTTTTAAGGCACAGGATGCCCCTGCGTGACAGCTTTTCCTTCATATAGCTATGCATAGAGGGAAAGCTTCAGGTAGGGGCGATTCTTTCATTGCGCACACAACTTTAAGGGTGGTTTAGTAAAGTCATTATACACGTTGATAACTGTCAAACGGAGGAAGATAGATGCATGAATATGATGTATATGTACGTACTGTATACGGAGTGAAGTGACTATGCGCTACAAGATGTGTGTGTGTGTTGTATGTGCACGTGTGTTGTGTGTTGTATGTGCACGTGTGTTGTGTGTTGTATGTGCACGTGTGTTGTGTGTGTGTGTGTGTGTGTGTGTGTGTGTGTGTGTGTGTGTGTGTGTGTGTGTGTGTGTGTGAGAGAGAGAGAGAGATACTGCGTGCAGCGTACAAATACAAATTTTATTTTTATGCCATTTTTACATTTATATTTTCCATTCTAACATCATCAGTTGACATTACATACCTAGCGGAAAAATTCAGAACGTAGATCTGCTATCTCGAAAACTATTCAAGAAACGGAAAAAAAAAAGTTAATTCCAAAGTTGTCCAGCATCACTGATGCAGTACAAAATGGTACATGAATTGCGGGAATAGAACACGTCAAACGCTAATATGTGAGTATTTGGTTCGGCAAATGTGAATAGCGTATTACTGTGTGTCATTATGTGTGCTCATTACGTGTGGCCACCGTCGGCCACAATACGCGTTTGTATCCTATAGAGCATTTATTCTCGCACATTCAGTAGCATTGCAGACGTGACGCTTGTACAGGCATTGGTAATGCGACTGCCGACATTGTCCACAGTCGTCGGTTAGGTGTGATAGACCTGTCTTTTGAGATAGCCCCAAAGGGAGATGTCCAATGGGGGTAAGGTCCGGTGACCGTGCAGGTCAGCTCACACTACCACCCTAGCCAATGACCTGTTGGCGGAAGGTTTGGGATAATAATAATTGTACTTCTGTTGGATGGTGAGGAGGAGGAGGAACGCCGTCATGTTGGAACCACATGGTTCTCCGCTCACTCAATGGAACATCATGCAAAATATCCGATAGTACGCCATGTAGCAGCTGCAAATATCGACGTCCCGTTAATGTGCCCTCGTAGTACATAGGTCCAATGAGTCTGTTGTTCAAAATACCGCACCACACATTAACAGACCACCACCACACCTGATGTCGGACTGGTCGTCTCCATAAAGGATTTTCGAGAGCCCAATAATGTCCGTTGTGTCTATTTAACACCCCGTTGCGGGTGAATTTTGACTCGTCCGTCCAAAGGACATTCGCTAAAAAATTCGGCTGCATATCTAAGGTGTTCGTAACGAAGTTTCACCAATTAAAACGTCGCTCAGCATCCCCTGGAACTAGTGACTGCAGCAGTATTCCATAGTAGGGGTGAGCTCCCACTTGCTGCAAGATTTGCCGCACACGGCAGCCTGTTAGGCCACACATCATACCAACTTCTCTTGAACTGCACCGTGGGTGGGCCAGAACATAAGCTAAAACGTCCTCTGGTTGCACACCCTGACTTACACATGCGTGGCGACCTGAACGGGGACGAGGTGTAACGCTACCCGTCTCTTTCAGCCGTCGAACCACATTAGTGATGGTCATTGCAGTCGGATGGGGTCCCAAAATAAAACGTACGGCATATTGTCATGCACTTTCTCTTGCATTACGACCACATTCCCCATATAACAGCGCCATCTCGCAATACTCGTTGTTGGAATAATTCGCCATATAATATATAACTACAGACGTTTAATGCACGGTTTCACTTCTCACACTGTCTTACACTCCTTGCCTGGCCACTATTTTATGCTTACCGATAACGTATGACATAGAATACACATTTGCGTATCATACGCTTTGTGACGAGATTGTGTGTGCAATGGAAGTATCGCCCCGACCCGAAGTTTCTCCTCCACGCAGAGCTGTACGAAGGGAAAGCTGTCACGCAGGGGCGTCCCGTAAACTTCCTAAATCATGATTTTTGCCCTATTAATCGGGTAAAAAAATCGTTTTGTACTAACTAATTGGTGCTTAACAACTTTGTAATTGACCTTTTTCCCGTATCTTGAATAGTTTTCGAGATAGTAGGTCTAAGTTCTGAATTTTTCCACTAGGGGCGCTGCACGCAGTCT
>QLNU02015003.1:120804785-120842736 GCA_006491805.2 Dysdera silvatica | reverse complement strand
ACAAGTAAAATCACAGTACAGACGGCAAATTTCTAAACGACACCTGCTAAGATGTCGTTTAGACATCACACTTAGATTTAGGAAATCCCTGTTTGCACATAAAACCTAGATACTGGATATTTTGGGCGGTTCAGTTTTATGTTTCACAAGACCAAGTTACTTGAGTGACTTACCTTACAACATGGCTTTTCAATTCCAACATATTTGATGAACATTCTTCACATTTTCAGAATCGAACTTGGCATCATGAAGTGAGATGGTTAACTTACCATCATTGGCAACAAGCTGGAACTAGCATTTACTCCGTTCAGAGAAAATATGGTTGTTTGTACTTTTATGGCACAAGAACAGCAAGGGTCATTCTGTGCCAATCAAGGTGAGATCGTACATACGGTTTACAAGACAAAATATTAAATATCCCTTAAAAGTATTAGATACAATTATGAGATCCCTGGGTTACAAGACGGGGGAGAAGATAAACAGATATGTGTTCTCTGCCAGAGAAAACAAAAATTTACATATACAATGAAATCTGTCTATAATAATACTCCCCGGACCCGACAGATATAAGATACATTATGTTCAACCATAAGCGGGATTTACACTGTATCACTTTTGGTGTACATCCAAAGTGAATCGTCCTTGTTTACGTATTTTCATCCAGTTTTCTAGTTTCACTGCACTGTTCCATTTCATGTTCGAATCATTTTTATTTTAGCTTTTGTATCTGCTGCGGTTAACCAAGGAATATTTAAATCAGTGAGTATTGAGGAGTATGCTTTTTCGCATGCACTTGATTCGTTGTAATCACTGCCTTTGGTATTCCACAAGCACTCATACTGCTGGTGTGTTTCAAGCAACGATGCCATATGCCTGTCTTGCCACCGGAATCAGATGGAAACAAACTCTGTTTGCTTACATTTTTCACTGAAAACCTTCACTCTGAATGAATCATCGGTTTAAATAACAACTCTTTCATCAAAAGTTAGAAGGGGGTCAACTTCTTTCATTGTCCATCTTGGATGAAACAAAAATGAAAGGCAATCTACACTTATCACTTCAGATAATTTTTCTAAGATGAACATCGAAAGTGATGAGCGTAAATGAGGCTTAACTCATAATGATATCCTTTCCCGGTTATGTGTATTGTTACAGACAGACCTCACTACACAAAATATTGCATGATGTACTATAATGGAAAACCATACTGAAAATATTGATTCTGTCAGACCATGGAAATTAAGCAGTTTAGAATGTAGTCGGTGATTAGATGACCACTACGGAGAGTTTGAGGTACAGATTTCTTGTGTTAAACTGTAGGTTTATACTCATCAAACTATCTGGTCAGCATGGTGAGTTTGAAGCCACTTTCTGTATGGTGCATACATCATACTGTACCAGAGTAGCACTTGGAAGAACCTCTAACAATATGTTTGTTTGTGGTTTTACGGCTCAAGGACTACAATGGTCATGCTGCGCCGGGACCTACTGTTTTCCGAGGAATCCGAACCTCTTATGGCCTAGGGAACCAAACCCCGGACTTCAGTGAACAGTGCGACTTTTGTGAGCTGTCTGAGAAAGCATTCTTTGCACCGTTGGGAGTCCAACCCAGGTAAACGGTGCACTAGACACACACGGTACCACACTACGCCACCACAGGGCTCTTGCAGTAGGTAATGATTGCTGTGATGATAACAGTGAAAGAGTATTGGACGAATAATAATTTATTTATATAAATCGAACACTACGCAGATTAAATCAAACAACAATATCAATAACTGGCAACAATATATATACGTTCGTAAAGAGATTATATATTGTCCTTCGTAGCTCAGTGGGTAGAGCCTCCGCCCGGCAAGTGGAAGGTCGTGGGTTCAGGTCCCACCGAAGGCAGAAATATTTATTTTCTTTCGAACGTTTCACCATCTAATCACGCCATACCATCGGCGTTGGTATCACTACGCCAATAAACGTTGATTGATATTGTTGTTTGATTTAATAATCATTTGTTGGTTCATGGTTCCCACTCTTTTGTCCTGATGAAATTCAAGGACTTTTCAAGGACTTCACATTTTCAGTCGCAATATACATAAAATGCAAGACATTATAAGCATAACACTGAAATTAGAGTGTTTAATTATGTTGCTCCTTTTCAACTTGGCACACTGCCAGCAAAAGCTACCCTTTTTGCATCCCTTATATTAGCCATGCTCAGTGGGCGGGGAGGAAAGGGGCATGCCCAAAGCACTACTGGTTTTGTTCCGTAAATAAGGCAAGGCGAAATACCATTTTTTTTTTCTTTTGACAAAACTTGGAAAAAAGATTTTTGAGAAAAATTCAAGGACTAATCATACTTTTGTCAGTTTTCAAGGATCTCAACTTGGCAAAAAAATTCAAGGACCATGGGAACCATGTGGTTTCAACCTATAAATGCCTTGTTTCTCAGTACAAATGTTGAAGAAACACGTTACCTGAGGGTTCTTCAGTAGGTACTTCAGGAAGAGTAACATCTTCAGGTTCAGGAACTTCTACTTCTTCCTTCACAACCTCCGGTAAGCTTTCGGAAATTATTTCTTCTAGTTCATTCAAAACAGCTTCTTCATCTGCTAAACTGAGACTTCCACTTAGTAATGCATTGATTTCCTAAACGAAAGGTCATTGGCATACTATAGAATAGTACTTGTGAAGTATTGATAGTTTTCCCATAACAGACAAAAATTAATATAACTTATAACATAACAGTAAATGCAGAAAGTTTTATCACGAATGGTTCTATGAAAGATTTTGCCATTGCTGGATACAGAGATCTTTACCAAAAACGGACATAGACAGTTTTACTTACTATAGGAAATTAAGGTTAGTGTGTTAGATAATAAAATCGGTTAATTTCCACTTCAAGGTCCCTGACAACTTTAAAGTGATGAACAAATGATACATTGAAGTGTAACAAAGTAGAGTGGTAATTTGAATTATTTCAATAGATTTGGACATCGCATGCAACAGATAAGATGCAAACAATTAGGAGACAAGAAACTGTTTTTGGAGGTTAGTTAAAAAAATTGAGAAAGTTGGTTATAATTTTTACATCTTTTTGTTGTACAGTATGGAGTCGTACTGAAAAAGAATGGTCAAAATGGTGTCAGAATTACGATTCCTCAATAAATGACAAAGACTACCGAGAATTAAATCTGGCAATAAGCTTGAAGACTCTACTATAGCCACACAGAAACTGAAAAATGAGGAAGGCTAAAACTTGTGGTATCATTTCATTATAAAGAATACTACAAGACAGAGATCGGCGGGATACCATATTGAATAATTTGGCCTATAACTAAATGACGAGCATTTATTCAGAGAACAATTTGACCCATTACTAAATGCAAGCATTCATTCATAGAACAATTCAACCCATTACTAAACGATGAGCATTTATTCAGAGAACAATTTGGTCCATTACTAAAGGACGGACAGAAAAATTCAGTGAATGATTTTTACCCATCATTAAGCGATTAGAAGGATCATTTGACGAAAAAATTTCCCCCATCAATGACGGACAGAGCAATTCAGTGAATGGTTTTCCCATCACCTAACGATGGGTAGAATTATTCAGTAAATGACTGTCCCCATCGCAAACAATGGGCGGACACATTAAATAATTTTACTTATCACTAAACAATGTTTGTGAGTTTTATGGTGCAAGGGTCATGATGCGCTGGGAGAAACACTTTTCCGAGGAATATGAACCTCTTATGGTGTAGGGAACTGAACCCTTAGACCATAGTGAGCAGTTGGTCGGTAAGTGTTCATTTTTTGGGGACTGTTGGGAGTCAAGTCCAGGATATTGGCACACTCGGCGAATGTATCTGCTAAATGTGTAGAATAATTATTCAGTGAACACTTTTAGTGGTGACTCTAGGAAAAAAAGGACCACCCGGGGGGGGGAGAGATTTGATAAAAAAGGCACCTCATGCTCTAAAGAGGTATCTGGTTGGTGAAAAGGGCACTTTATACCAGTAGCGTAGCCAGGATTTAATGTCGGGAAGTGTTTGGGGGGCAGAGTGAACCCTCCTGGATATGCCTACGTTTTAGACTTAACCCTTTATAAGGCAGTGGCAAACAGCCCAATAACATTTCTGGAGCATTAGCTATTTTTCTAATATATTAAATATTCTACAAAAATGGAAGAAATTTAAAATTATAGACAATTTAATTAGGTCTGCATTTTTTACAAAAAGCAATAACACCAATACGTACAGAGGCAAACACAAAAGTAAACATTAAAAATCCCATCAGACATTTCTTTCGTTGATAATTTTACTGTTTTAAAATCGTGGAGGATCACTAGGCATGGAAAAAACGCTGCGGAGCACTGAAAGAGAGTTCGAAAAGGCTGCTGGGTGCTGATAAAGGTTCGAAAAGACCACCAGATTCTGATAGAGTGGTCAAAAACGCCACCAGGTGCTGCAACCTCTCAAATTGGCCACCAACTTTTACTCACGCACGTATCACTAAACACTGGGCAGAATAAGTTAGTGAATGGATTTAACAATTACCAATGATGGGTTGAATGATTCACTAAACAACTTCGCCAATCATTAAATGACAAGCAAACTCATTCCGTGAATAATTTTACCTATCATTAAATAATAAGCAGAATTATTCAGTGGACGGCTTTCCCCCCATCTCTACTGTAAGAACGAATATCGGGAATGGAACTTCGAAAGCAATAAATCAAATCATCACACGTTTTAGTTATTCCCTTTCCTGTTCGTTTTGTTTTACAGAGCAAGGTTATGCTGTGTTGGGACATACAGTTAACAATGAGATCTGAACTTCTATTGTCCAGGGAACGACATTCTGGACTACAGTGGGCAGAGAAAACAGCATACATTCCATAATACTATTGTGCAATTCCACAATACGATACATTTGCATTCTATCGCACCGTGAATCCAAGTCTGTGGTTAAATTTGGGTCAATGGTCAGGGGCAGATGGGTCCTCTGAAAGGGTAAATGCCGTGAATTATCGGAGGGCGCGAGTCCTATAGCCCATGAGGGCACACCGGCCCGGGTGCCAGCAGCCCAGTCCTCCCCTGTCAATAGTACAATTAAGCAAATACATCGCCTCTATGCTACTATTGGGCTTTCCTCTTTTTAACGATCCATTTTTTTTTAAAACACTAAATCGAATTTAAAGAATGTTTAAATATTGTCGGTACCCATTACCATGTACAATTACAAACATATACTTTCAAAATGATTTACCTGTTGCTTCTCAACGGCATCTTGCGTGTCATCCATGATCTTTTCGATTTCTTCGACGGATATCATCTGTAAAAAAGGATATACAAACACTATTTCAAAACTGAAGCGTAATATTTAGTTTCATCAAAAAAATATACTCTTCCTAAAAAATATGCCAGTACAGAACCTTACGCAATACAGCACTGACAAAAGACTTTTTTACGTCGTTTCAGTTCCTTACCTCGTGCAATTTGTGGAGAGATTCATTTCCAAGTTTTAATCCTTCTACCACCTGTATTTCAATTTGAGCAAATTCTAAATCGTGAGCCTGAAAGAAAAGTTAAAAATTTTGAAACCAAGATTACAAATAAACATTTTTACGCCACACTTTAGAATTATCCCAGTCACCAAAGGCATTTACTTCTGCAGCTAACATCCTTCTCTGCTAATTGTTCTCGGATGACGTCATCACGGACTGACGTTTTTGCGAGTCGCAAATTTTTCTAAATGTTTTGAAAAAAAAACCTCACCAATGTTGTGGCATGAAGTTTGCTGAACTCGGAATATGACCATTAGGGTTTCATTTTAGTGGGTAAATACGTCTTGCTTTCTTTTCATCGATGTTAATGACTGCTGCATGTACAGAGGCGAGTTTTGTTTTTTTTTACTATTAAAAGCTTTCAAATTACAGGAAATTATATCTACATGCTTTACTGATGTCTTTTTTGTGGCAGGGCACAACCCACTAGGCACTTACTGACTTAGGAAAAATACCGATTCCCAAAAAATATCCTTGCATATGAAAGAAACATGGCCGTTGTCTAGAGTTTGTTTTGGCAACATTTCAAGATAAAAGCCAGGCTGTGCGTACGGTACGATTCATGCGCAGGCGCGGTGCTTAGAGTTCTCGGATTCAATTTTAAGAGTATAGCATGAGGTTTGGCAACGAAAGGAGCACGGCGACTGGGATAATTCTAAAGTTTTACCCATTTTTATGTTTTTAACTGATAAATAGCACCCCAACAGATTATTCCAAGTTCAAAAATGCTGATTAACTAATTTTTGTCATTCCTAATCTTAGCTTGAGCATGATATTTCTTTTTTTTTTTAAACCCAATTTCCAAACATTGACACTGTTTCTTATTTTAAACATTAGATGGCACTGCTGGTCCATTCCCTATTACATTTGTTGTGAAAAAACCAACATTCATAAACAGAATTTGTGTACATTTTAGTTTAGTTTGCTTTTATTTCTTAGCAACTTTAACTTATTTGATATGCCTTCTGACGAAAGAAAGGAATTAAATGGGACTTAATGTGATAGTAATAATCAATCCAGACTCTGTTCTTCTGGTCATAATTAGATTTATTTTCAGGAAAGTATGAAGTCAGCATTAAGAGGAAAAAGTTGTAATCTTTTTATTTATTAAAATTATTATAACTCATTAAATACAACAACTAGATACATTTTAATTGTATAATTTTACATTAAACTATATAATGAGTCATAATATGAATTTAAAAAAAAAATGGCAATTTTTTAATGCAATCCTTTAAGAAAGGTAGGCTTAATGCATTTTTATAAGCTTTTGGATCATATTTAAATTCTAGAATGAAGCACAGCAATATGGAAAAGTGACATGTGTATATTAAAATTTATTGAATGAATTTTTTAAGACACTTGACTGGTTGCATACAATTTTCATGATGATTGAGGGTGGATCGAATAGCAGCAATTCTTTTCAAGAAAGTACAGAAATCTGAGTTCTATGATGTATGGAAATTAAGATAATGATGTGTCATGATGTACCATTTTTTAAAAAAAATAAACCTTGGAGCAATGTGTAAGCACAGAGTATCAGCTGAAATCAAACCCAGATTATTTGTAACATAGCTAAATGCATCAGTATTATACCAATGCAGTGCTACAATGCACAAATGGCATATGATGTGCGTTAATTGAAGTGAGCTTGCTAAAACAGAATGATTTTGTGCATATAACAACATTTATAAAACATGTAATAATAATCATGAAATGTGTAACAAAACTATGAAACTTACCATTCGTTCTAAATTCATTAGTTGTACATCTGTTTTTGATAGCATTTGCTCAGCAAACCTTTTTTTACGAAGAAGAAGCTTCGCCTTACTACACAAGAAAAAACATGAAAATGATATCATTTATTACTTCATGATTTAATTACTACATTAACAAAAAAATTATATCAAACATTTCAAGCATGTTAACAACTTGGCGGAGGATAGCATAGACTCAAAGCCTGTTTCGATAGGAGATTGCATCACTGATACATAAGATTATGTAATATCAATGATTTATTACATAGTAACAACGATTTGCCCAAAGAGATAAATTATATTTTACATATATTATTCATATGAATGATAGTATGCTCTGTTATACAATCAGAGCCGACATATGAGCTTAATTAGATCTACATTACACTTGCGGTCTGGAATGCACATAAGGTAACCAGTTGGATTTGTCAAATGAACGAATTAGCCCTGTACATGATTAAATATAGTATTTACACGTTTTATATCAAGCAAACCAAAATGGCACTAACAGTTTAATGTAATTTTGAAAGCCGCAATATACCCTATCACTGAGGTTTAAGTTGAATTTTTTTTTTTTTAGCATTTTAGTTAAAATGTGAAAATAAAATTTTAGCATTTTTAAATTTCTTTTAGTTCTCTTTTTCTACTGTAAATACTTGCGATAATTTTGAAAACTTTGAACTATAGGAGAATGCTAAACAAAATAACATAATTAAAATTTAGAACTACAAATAGCATTTTTTATTTTGTACAAAATTATTTGGCGCAGTATAGCTCAGATGCTCTTGCGCCATAAAAAATCCAAACAAACAAAATTATACAATTAGCCATATAATTGTATAATTTTCCTTGGCTTTGCTATCCACCATAGTTTGTAGGCATTTTCAAAATCAAACTGATTTCGATTTATCTGTCCATGACATCACAGGTCTTCAAAATCACTGTATGTAGAGCTAATATTCTAGGAACCCTTAGTTGTATGGCTGCTGCTGACAAAAAATTGTAGAATTTTTTTTAATTTTCGGGGCTTTTGCTTCTTAGCAAAAATGGAATTAAAAATTTTTGCAAAATGTAAAAAAAAAAAAAGCTTCTGCAGCTTAAACACTGCCTATCACACCAAATCAATTTTGTTAGCAATTAAATACAGCTACCCGAGATGTCAAAGGAAATGGGTCACAATTACTAAAATGTTACCATTAATCATAATTAAGCCAAAGTGGTGTAATTTGTTTGTGTTTTGAGAAAAACGAGTTTCACTTTTGATATAACATAATATATTCTTATATAAAAATAAAGTGCTGTTAGCTATGTAGTAAGTATTCAGCTAAACCTTGTACATAAGTTTTTTGGATTAAACATTCTTATACAGGGTTGCTTAAAATTAATGTAGCCTATCCTTATTATGTTTAGCGGGCTATGGAATGAGCTTTAAGGACTCCTTTTTTTTTAAGAATCACGCAGAGATTTACTAGAAATTTAAGAGAATATAAAGTAAATAACTGGAGTGAGAAAGTGATCAATGAAGATCGAGAAATGCAACTTTCCGATTGAGTAATGCAATTTGTTTGATTAAGCAATACAATTTGTGTTTTATGTTGCAAAGATTGCTGAGAGTATGTTGCACCAGGGCCTACATTTTTTTGAGGAATTTGAATTTCATTTGGCCTGGGACCTGTAGATTCTTGTGTAACATGATTTTACAACTCAGCTGAACACTTAAGGTCTAGGGTACCAATCCTCAGACTACAACTAATTATTATATCACTTGTTATGCTAAACTTTGTCTACATTGATATCATTTTCCGACCCTTTGTGAATAGTTATAGACATATTTCTCTGTAACAGAACATGTTTATTACCATTTCATGGAATGGTTAGTCATACTATTTACGGCTTTATGACGTAAGAACCATAAAAAAGTATGTATCAGTTCAGTATAACCTCTAGTACATGTATAAATACCCAAATTTAGTCTTACTGGCATAAAAGCTGGGACAGAAAAATATTTCCATCCATATATATAAGCTTTGATACAATTCATGTTCACAATATTTAGATTTTATTTCTTTGTTATATAAGATGTATTTTTTTTAAATAAAAATTTTCAATTTCTTTCATGAATTAAAATGTCATCACATTTTCTCTGGTTACTTTAGCAGTTATTATATGGAACTGCTTATTATATGCGTTGCTGTCTTTCCACAATGGCATAAGCGTTCGAGTTATATGGGCCCATAGGACCCTCCATCTAAAATAAATTGAGATTTTACATACACCTGTAATGTATAAACATACATAAAATGTGCTTGCCTCCCCCACACAAGAATTTTGAGAACTCTGCATTGATAATTAATGGAGTGCAGGGTTGTTGGTAAATTTCTATTGGTGACTATTTTGATAATAGTCTAGCAACAAAGAGAGAGCAAGCAGTAACTACATGTTAACCTTTCATTTTGCCATGGTTGCTACGAACTCTGATACTCACTCTTTTTTACCTTCACTGAGTAGTTGTTTGGCAAGAAGTCGTTCTTTCTCCAAATTAATCATAATTTTCTTTTGATACTGTTTTAATTTATCTCTTTGCTGTTTTAGTTGCTGTAAATACACGGCAAATCAATTAAAACATGTAAAAAACATCATATCATAGGACACAATGTAAAACATCTAAGCAAAAAAAAAAAGTAACAGCTCAAACATTTTCAGATCATATGGCCATTCAACAGAAAATACGTTAAATTTTCAACAAGAAAAGATTCATAAACATGGTTCAAAAATTGCTAGTCACAAGCCACGAGTAAAAGTAATCCTGCATTAATAGTTTTTCAGTCTTTCTCTTACAAAATTTACGACGTTGGGTCCGATTTTCTTGTATGGGTGTGGTATGCACCCAAAGGCGTATGCAGAAAATTTGTAAGGGGAATTTATAGGCTCAATGGGGGGCTACAACCCCCATTAACACCCCCTGTGTACACCAATGTATGTACACAAAGGTTGGTTATTTTAAATTTCACACTCAAGGATTGCATAGGATTAACTATGATGGGATGGACAACATTGCCTCCAAACTCCGAATCAAATTAAATCTAAATTACATGGCATGAGATCAGAATTACATAAGTTATTTAAAATACAGATATAGCTTATAACAACAGCTAATTTACATTTTTATCACAGCTATTAACATACCCAGAAAGTTTATGGGGGGGGTTAGAGTGTTGTATCTCTTTATGTTCATATGTATGCAATATTGCATTATAATGAGGGGTTATGACTGCCATCAACCTCGTGTATGCTTCAGTGAAAAGAGGGATAGACATTACGCGAAAAAGGGCTGAAATCAGGTAATGTTGCGTCATAACAAGTAATGATCACAAAAGCTCGAAGGCGAAAATATCGCCGGTGGCCAGAAACATAGCATTGTGCCACGGATATGCAATCGTTTTGGGGCTTTTCGGTAAATTTGGGTTCTTGGTTTAGATTTGATGACAAAGAAAGAGAAGCTCAGCAACTATATTATAACTAATAAAATCACACACCAAAATAGCTTTATCCTGAGCCGTAATACGCGACTCTTTTTTCTTGCTTTTCCCAAATAAAGCTCCCATTGTTCTTTTAATATAAATTACTAGAAAAAGTACATTTAAGATTGTATCATTGGAAAAAAAAAGTACAAGAACTTAGAGAAATTATCCTTCTCCTGGTGTAATTAAAAATATTTCATAATACTGCAAAACTTATAATTGATAATGTCATATACAAGCTGCGATAACATTTTAAAGGTCCGTGTAAACGTGAAAAGTCATTACGGCACAAAGTTTTGTTTACGATTGCTAGGGTGTTACGGTTTGAATTGCTTTAACATATATATATATCTGAATTTGAATATTGTTATGTAAAACATAATATTTTATTAAAATATGTCAAACGTAATATTTTTTAATTTTATTATGCAACTTTGAATAATTAACAATCGTTAGGGAAGTTGCCTCCTGAATAGCGAACACTTTGGACTTCAGTATCTATCCTCTATTTGGAGTTCTCCGCGATTCGAGAATGTCAGGTTAAAACCTGGTCATTGTGACTGGTAATTAGAAAATTATCCCTTAAATGTGCCCGCTATTCGATAGCATTCATTAAGGAGGTTATTCTATAAATTTAAAACCACTAATTAAAAGCTGTATTTCGTCAGCACCAAGGCGATGGTCAACACCGAAAGAAGCTATATTTAACCGGACTGCATCTCTAATGAGAGCTTCTCCTTACACCTTTAGATCTTTACTGGAAATACAGTGCCATCAGTTTGTTCAACTTTTTCATGCTTTTTTTTTTTTTTTAATTATTTTTTTCACAATTAACAACAATCACAACGACATTTTACCTTGTATGCTAAATTCCGAGAAAAATCAGTTCCGGCAACACTGAATATAATCTTAGCAAGGTTATTTGTTGTCGGAAGGGTTGATTGAAATTAATTTTCATACAAATTATAAGCACGTTTTTAAATATTTTTCCAAGATTTTTTCTTCGCGGGAAATTCTGTCTTTTCGATATAAAGACATCAGATCATTAGACATAACTGCATAGGATGAGAATTATGAAGTAAGTGTGTATACATGTTTATATAAAAGCATGTGATTGGGGGTTAAAGTTATACATGCCCTTCTCTGCCTTTTTAAATTTAATTTTAAAGCCTAGAAGATAAAGCTGTGAAATAGGACCGTTAAAAATGGACTTTCGTATTTAAGGATGTGAAATGTACCTATATATATATATGTAAAGGTGGTGAACACTATTTTAACATCTCTGGTTATACCGGCTTTTAAATTTGTCTTAATTATAGTGTCACGTCCCCAGTTCTTTACATCGAAGAGGAACTGTGAATGTTTTTTTAATCCGCTTTCGGCTTTTTTCGTTTAATTTTTGATTGCGATTAACTTCATAAATAAAAATGCATATTCTAAACTTTCATTACTACCAATTTATGAAAGTACTTCACGAAATGCTCTCGTAATTTTATATCTAATTCTGTAAGACTTGACTTCGGAATAATATGCATTGGTTGTGCAGTCAGGACAAGATTGTGCTTAAGTTTTCAAGAAAGGGTGGGGCTTCCATGAAAATAAAAATTTCTCTGTTGGTATTTTACAGCTAATGATAATATAGGGGCTGATTCTCAAAACTTCCCCTTGTTCACAGCCCTGGTGCCAGTCCATTGTATCAGTGTGTGGAATATAACTACTCCCCAATACATTGCAAGAAGTAACTCTATTGTGCCACCACAAAGCCTAATTAAAAAGTACTTTTTAAGAAAAAAAATTGCAAATCTTAACGTGAGCCTTCTGTGAGTTCAAAAAATTGCTACAATGGGCTTGCTCCATTCAGGGTTATCACAAATGTTTGTAAAAAATTTATAAAAAATAATTCAATATTCACGAATGCAATGAAAAAAGTATGCATACAAAAAAAAGGAAATTTTAGATCTGTGATTTTTTTTTTCCAGTGTACAATGGAACCTGAAGCTTCCATAATTAAGCATCGACATGTCTATTAACTTCATTGCATGTATCATTGGACGACATGGCTATTCTTCCTTTAGTAAACATCTACTTCGTTCCTCATTCAGGCAGGTATGTATAATACCCAAAAGTACATCCTTTAGAGACAATAGCCTACAGAATTTTACTTGTAACATTACCTTCCTCAGATGACATACTTGTTCATGTCATAAATGCTTTAGTGTAAATACATAGTTTTTAGAAATAAATATACTATCCATTGTAGTTTGATATTAAATTTGGTATGAGGGGGGGAAAGCTGTTTCGAGATATGTGTATGTGAGGGAAAATGAAAAAGAAAGGGTAAGAATAGAAATAAAGGCTGGGAAAAAAGCTACGAAAGGGTATTTGGTGGCGAGGTTGCTGATACTTTGTTGAATGTAGCCGAATACATTTTAACCCATATCTGCATACTATTCATTATAAAAGGACAAGCTTTCGACGAACGTGATTTATTGAAAAGTCTGGCTTTTCAATGCTAATTGTTTATGGAATATTTGTAGAGCGTCAATTCGAAACTTTCTGAATGCTAACATAATGCTGCAAGTGTAAAATTCCATACCTGACTTCATGTGAAGCGTCATAGTCAAAATAACATTTGTACAACAGGCAGTTTATTTAGCATTTACGAGGGAGTGGGGGAGTATTATTTTTTAATTGTATTAATGTCATGCTATATTTTTATACTGTCAAGTATTCATTATTATTAAGAAACAGTTTTATCAATTTTTTTAGGCATAGTAATGCCAATGTTATGACATAGTTGGATGGTGAAACGTTCACAAAGAAAAGAATTTTTTTTTTTTTTGCATCTGGTTGGGTACGATTCGACGCTTTTACAATCCGAGATTACTCTACCAGCTTTAATTTACAGGCTGACTAACACTTGAACTTTCCCTCTGAACATATTTAAAGTGTATTTTCTGAAACACGGATTTATTTCATTGAATGGGGCGTGCAGACTGCTTTTATAAAAGTGTAAACTTATGGAAGCATCTACCTGGATTGTAAAAATTAAATGAATATCCCCGCAAATACAAAACATTTCTTTTCTTTGCAAAAGTTTCACCATTTAACTATAACATAACTTATCAATATTACTATTACTCATACAAACACATTAATAAAAATTTTCTTATTTTAATCTGAGTAGTGTTTGATTTGTATGAATATTAAGTACTTGTGTTTGTGAATAAAAGAGATTTTCTGATTCGATACAAATTTTGTTTCATACCTAAAACTATTAAAACTATTCAAAATCACCTTTTGGCTATATGTATGGGATGCATATGAAACATAAGCAACTTTTACGCTTTGCCATAGCTCCTATCATCAAGAACTCTTATGTATATGCAAATATTTAAAAATTGAAATTTAAAACACTTCTGATATTAACATAAGGTAGGGAGGGGGATGGGGTGTTATGACCCTCGTCACTTCTAATATGCCAGTGATTTTGGCCCCAAGCATTTTGGATAAGGTGTACTTAAACCTATATTAGTTTTTGCTGAAAGCAGAAAACGGTACATATGTGTGTGACTGGTGCTATTCATATATTATTGCATGTACAGCATTTAATTATTACTATCTTTTTTTTTTCAGTACGCCACAAGTAAATTACAAAAGAAGAAAACTAAAGTTGTGGCCGCAGCAAGTGCTACTTGCGTTGTTGAAAATATAGATCATGATGATACATCAAAGATCAATAAAATCATACCAGACATTATTGGGCAGAAGAGAAATGCCGATTCTGAAATCTTGGTAGGACCTAAGGATTGCAATGAATTTTCTATCAAAGCTAGTCAGACTAATCTCGATTCGAAACACAAGAATCCTCATGCGTACATTGACGATTTCCGGTACATGGGTTTAACCAAACACAAAGAACCAGCTCAGCCACAAGATGACACCGTTTCCACAAAACGACATAAATTAAAACCTGTGTATGAAATCACCGATTTCGGTTCCAAATCTCGGTCTTTGAGCGAAGACAAAAAACTGATGACTCCTGTGAATGCATTAAAATCCACCGATTTGCAGTGGCGCAAACAAGTTATATGTCCTCGCCTATTATTAAAGCATTACATGGCTCTTTCAAAAATTCGCTTAACAGGCAAGTATAAGTCTAATCCTATATATATTTATATAAATACAGGGCCTTTCAGATAAAATGCGAAACCTGGGTGAACTTACAGGGGTAATTTTACAGGCCCTTCAAATACAAGCCTAACATATTGAGTTACCAAGTTGAGGCCCTGGGCAACAGGCCCCTCCTGCCCCCCTCCCCCTCTGTTAAGCCCTGTGTATATTTTAACCTTTAATATGTTTCTTGATGTATTTGTCATTTATTGTGCCATGGGAAGGCAATGCCATTCACTACCATCCTTAAATTCTAGGTCAACTTTCGATGGCATTGTAAGCAATCCCATTTTGCTACTGCTTTGTAGGTTAGGGTTAAATTCTCCAAGTAGCCCAAAGCCCTAAAAAATCTGCCCCATACTCTGCCGAACCTTCGGTGTTCTTGCTTTATAAAACACAAACGATTTCTTCACTATTATTGCATATTTCTTACTCTCTAAATCTATTGTTGCACACTCAAATCTAAATTGTAGGAAGTAACCTGTCACGTTAACAACTTAATGTATTTAGTATAAAGTCTTTATTGTGCCGGTTTTATCTTGATTGGCGCAGAATGATCCTTGTGCCATAAAAAAAAAAAACTTTGTTGTGCCATGGTGGCCTAATATTGCGACAATGGTTTTTTTGCTCATCCTGTTGATTTTCAGCAAGTTTGGTTTTATGTAAATTTATGGTAGTTTTGCAGTTACAGTAAGCTATCAATGCCATTTCAGATGACTCTGCATGCAATTTTTACATGTTAATGATAGGACTTTTCATTACATCAATGTAAAGGTGTACAAAATATCATTCGAGTACCTGGTTTGCAAGTGGTTTTGCTTGTTAAGTTTTTACGGCAGAGTGTTGCTGTGGTTTCATCGTAATGCATTTAGCTACCATGCGGATTATCTTGGTTTGATTCCAGTAATTACCCAGTGTTTGCAGGTCCCCCCCCATCCTTCCTTACGGATCCACAGGCCCTGGTGTGATTCTGTAGGTGAAAAGTGGTTTGCATATTCTTCGGTAAGCTGTAACTCTTAGAGCAGCATGACCTTATCTGTTCTTGCTTCATATAACATTGTTTGCTGAGTGGACTAATTCACAGATTCGGTTCTTGAGTGATTTTGCATGCCTCTAGGTCCATATATATCTTGACGCTATGAATGTGACATGAAGTTTTGCTGGGGTTTCAGGGTTTGTCTTTTTGACAGTCATTTTAGCTTTTATACATAACCATGTGCACATTCTCTCCTTGTTTGGTGCAGAACGACCCTTGCTATTCTTGCACTATGAAAATGCAACCAACCAACCAACCAACTTTTTAATAGTCGTGTTGGCAATCTTGTTCCCACTGTTAAGATAATCCATTTAGATGTAGTTCTCAAGCATACTTATTTTCTGGTAATTGAGAGCTTTTTTTTTGTTGATGCGATTGGTGTGTTTTAGGATTAGTGGTATTGACGACAGCCGCCGGTTATGGGATGGCATATGCACCATTCGAACCATTGACTTTTCTTTATGCCGTTGTAGGCACCGCTCTGATG
The DNA here is from genome assembly GCA_006491805.2 of Dysdera silvatica. Taxonomy (NCBI): domain Eukaryota; kingdom Metazoa; phylum Arthropoda; class Arachnida; order Araneae; family Dysderidae; genus Dysdera; species Dysdera silvatica. Next base: position 120,826,199 of record QLNU02015003.1, on the reverse strand, counting down.
TCTGCATCTGCAAATGCAACCAATCAGGTTAGTCTTCTCTTGTGTCAATACTTCATTAATGAAAATCTAATGTCGTTTGAATTTTTATTATAGAGGCATTTATGTTTTTGAAGGGTTTTTTTTATTTTGTATTTTAGATTTTGGAAGTACCTTACGACGCCCAAATGGCACGTACGAAAAACAGAGTTCTCATTCGTGGATACTTAACGTATGTCATGTGCATAAAAGTATTCATTGATTCTCCATAGGCTAATAATGAATCGTTTTATTTTTACTGCGTAAAACACTTAAGTGCCCTATTCTGGCATATTTGTAATACACGAACTTTGCTATGCTTATAACTTTGATTTTTTGGTTATTAATTTAATAGTAGGAATGTCTTTAGCCATCACACTGTTATCACCTAGGTTTGACTTCAGTGTTATTGTAGACAGTGTGCGATTTTTTTTTTTTTCTGCTCACCGTTGACTTGGGCTTGGTTCTCTATTCAACAGGGGTTTGGATTCATCGGAAAATCGTTGGTTCCTCTGCAAAATGACCTTAGCCTGGGGTGGGGAACCTATGCCCTTTTGGATGAATTCTAATTTTGCAAAAGAAATTCTTTTATTTTTATTAATATGATTTTGTCCATCTTATTTTTTATCCATTTATTTTACTTTTATTATCTTAAATGAATGTATTTAAAATACAAAAGATAAACAAAGTGGGTTTAAATAGTAGTCTATGTACTACACCATTCTGCGAAATAACTGGCAACAGTATATATACGTTCGTAAAGAGATTATATATTGTCGTTCGTAGCTCAGTAGGTAGAGCCTTCGCCCGGCAAGTGGAAGGTCGTGGGTTCAGGTCCCACCGAACGCAGAAATATTTATTTTCTTTCGAACGTTTCACCATCTAATCACGCCATAACATCTGCGCTGGTATCACTACGCCAATAAACGTTGATTGATTGACATTTTTGTTTGATAAACAAAGTATCAACGGAATATTCCTCCCCAACTGGCCACCACAATTAAAACATTCGTAAATTAGAAGGGCTATTTTTATATTATCTACCATTTGTGTTGGTTTTTCCCCTCTTAAGGCTGGAGTATATTGAAAAGCGAATATGAACACTTTTACCGAAAGCATTGAACGAGTATCTACTAAAATAATAAGTACGGTTATCCATTTTGGTTAAACAGAGTTTGAATAATCGGGGTTCTGCTAAATATATAATCAATGAGATAAGAAAAGGGGTTCCAGACCCCCCCCCCCCACCTTTGGGTGGCAAAACATATCATTCCATTTAACACCAAATCACACGATCTGTTAAAAAACTACTTGTGCCTCCCCCCATCATTTTTTAATTGCTACACCCTTTGCATCTAATTGAAATTTCTTGAATCTGGCCTTCTTCGACTATAACTATCTTAATGCAGCCTTCTGACATGAAACAGTTCCCTATCCACTGACTTTAGCTGTCCGTTAAATACAAGCAAAAATCTGAGTTTTTTGTAAGTTATATGAAGTAATAATGTAATTTTTTTTTTAAATTGTTTAATTATGTGGTATTACTTTCAATTATTCTAGGCCACTTCACGCCACAGTATTTGCAGCCTGTGCTTCTGCTTTAGGGATATCGATACTTTATGTAGGAGTAAATCCCATCACTGCAGGGTTGGGTGCTTTGAACTTGCTTCTATACACCAGTATTTATACACCACTGAAGAGGTGTAGTATCGTTAACACATGGGTGGGGTCTGTCGTTGGTGCTATCCCACCTGTTATGGGGTGGGCCGCTTGCACTGGCTCCGTGAATGCAAGTAAGTCTTACCTTTGCATTCAAGATACTTAAGTTATTTTATTGTTAGCAGTACTTGAAAGAGGATTCTCTTGCTTGAAAGTCAGTTGACATTGTAAATCACGGAATTTGAATCGATTATAATTTTTTAAGGTTCTGGTTCAGGGTTTCCACATACCTGGAATTGTCAGGGGAAAAACAAAAGATTTTTAGTCATACCTGAAAAAGTCAGAACTTTTTCCCTAACTTCCGTTCGGAACAGCTAAATTTCACACGAATATGGAACTATTTTCACCAAAAAACGAAGTTCAATTCAAAGTTTTGTTTGTGATTAGTAATGGATTTTTTTTCTCCAAGGTAAGTGAGGACCCTGTATCCACAGTGAAGCTCACATTAAGATTGAAGTTTTATGTAAATGTTTTATTTCTGCATAGGTAATTTTTTTTACCATTTTATAAAAAGTAAAGTTGGTATAACATAACTTGACATACAGGGTGTCCATAATCTACTCACAGGATCTCGTAACAAAAAAATTACTGGACACATCCATGCCAAACTTGGTGTGCATAAAGAACAGACCACACGAAAGAAAATCATCAGGGAAAAGTGAAATTTAAAGTTATATATATATATATACACGCACACATGCACACACATAAGGCAAAATCGCCAGTGAATCACCTGACAAAACAATTTAACTAACAAAGCACAATCTTTCGAACTCAGTCCTTATGAATTGCTTTTTTCTTCACATTACTGCTTTATACAACAAGGAAAGGGTATAACGCAAAAAAAATATATATATATATATATTTTGCCTACACTTTTAAATGTGATCAGAGTGCTATTTTTTTTTTCAAATGGATAAAACTTTAATAACTTTTTTTTAAATAAATATGTATCCCCTGATCCATTTTCTATATTAAATTTGGTATATGTCTACCCAATATATGGTGGGTTTTTTTTAACAAAGTCCTAAGTAGGTTACGTTTATAATTATGGACACCTTATATATGAGAGGAAAGGACCATGCTGGACTGTACTTAGTAGCTTAGTATTCAAAATATTGGAATTGTAAATCTAGGAGTTCCAGTCCAGCTTGAGGGTGTGACAATTTTTTTTTTCTGCAGTGCAACATGCCTTGTTATCACAGGTTTGACTTCCAACATTGCAAAAGAAAAAAAAAATGCATATTGAATAACTGCTCACTGTAATACGGGGGTTGGTTCCCTATGCCTTAAGAGGTTTGAATTCCTCAGAAAACTGTTGGTCCTGGCGCAGCATAATCGTAGCTGTCCTTGTGCCATAAAACTCACAAACAAACCTTTCTGTGGCAATTATTAGCCAAACAATAGGTCCTTGTGTAAACCTTAAAATGTGGTGTGCTCGTCTTAACCATGGTGATTGTCTCACACTCCACATTATAAGGTTTGTATCGGCCCTACAGTGGCACAGAGGAAACAAGTTTGTCTATCAGTCATCAACTTAGGTTTAATTCCAATGGTGCCATTGAATGCATACCGTTTTTTCTACCTACTGGAGATTATAGTATAATTTTCTATATGTCTCCATTTCTTTGAGAACGAGGTCCTGATGAATCGGGACTTTTGTTGTCCTTTCACCGTAAAATACACGCACAAATAAGGTTTGTACTCCTCCTGTAATTCCTTCGCAACATAAACTCCTTATTACTTAAGAAGAGACCCTTTGATAAATAGAAACTTAAGTTAGATGATGAATTACTTGCAAAAAAATGGAAATGATTTATGAATTCTTGGTGGGACACAAATCCACAATTTCTTGGTTTCGATCAAGTGCTTTATCGTTAAGTCACGGGCATCAGACATTCCTGCAAAGAGTATGTAACTTACGTTACTATAGGCAAGATCGCCATTAATTATGGGGCAGTGCAGGACTTCTTTTTTAGATTAAAGCTGACAAGTTCTAATATTGAGGCCTGTAGCTTATTGGTAAAGTGCTGCGACTAGAAACAAATGATTGTGGTTTCGCTAATCCCACCAGTGGTCAATAAATTATTATTATTATTTATTTTTTGTGAGTAATTCATCCTAACTCCATCGCAACTATGGTGTGAGATTGTTTTTACTTTTAATATAAATAGAAATTAAGTCCCTGTTAGCAAGTTCTCAAAAGAGTAAATATGGCATGTGACTAGTTACGAATTACTTTTGTGATAATTGATTTAATACTGACTTGGGGGAAAGTAATGATGATTAAATTTTTATGTATGTATCAGAGTTCTAATTTAAATCATAAAATGTGTCGGAACTTGAATGCTTTGAGTGTACATTATTATATGTAAAATGTTGTTGTTGATCAGTGTATTCTTTAAAGTTAATCAACTATACCCAGTGTTTCATCTAGAAAAAAATTAGGGCGGGGCGCATTGACTGACAAAAGGCAACTTTTTGTTTATTTATTTTTTTGGGGCACTCATAATACATGGATACTCGTTACAAACATCTGCTGTTACATTATATTTACTGCTAACTCCTTTAAACAACATCTGAATTGATTTAGTTCGTATTGCTGCTTTCTTTAAATTTTTTAGTTTTTGTTTGCGGTTAAGTTTTTTTTAAAATGAATTCCAAGGTAAATATATGCGAAAGGCAAGAGAAAATTTCACATGATTGCGATCTAACGACAGTGTTGCCAGATGGATAGATTAAAAAATCCCAACTATATACAAAAAAATCCCAACTATATACAAAAAAATAAATTAACCATAATTTAGTTAAACAATATCCTATACTAAGTGACAGGGATGGGCATGCATGAGGTCAATGAGAGCCACATTCCAATTTATTATATATCATAAAGAGCCATGCCATAGTTACATAGTATTAAATACACAAATTTAATTAATATGGTTACATATTGTACCAAAGTCTTAAGTGCTATGTAAAATATACATGTAAGAAAATATAATTAAGAGAAAGAAAATACAAAATAATTATTTCAAAATTTAATAATAACTCTTTTAAGGACTTATCGATGCAGCCGAAGAGCTACTTTCAAAGCAATTGCATACGATTTCTACTCTTCATTAACCGATTCACTTTCTTAGTCAATTTAACAAGATTCGTAAAAAAATTGTGAAAAAAAAAAAGGAAGAAAAATAAATTTTAATTTTCGCCGGGAGCCGCCACACCGAAGAGCCTCATTTGCCCACCCCTGCTATATGACAAGTAAGCTTCATAAAATAGGGATGTAAAACATGCTTAGTTTAGAGCTTAAAGACAAACAAATTGATTTTAACAAAAATTTGATCTCAAAAATACGTGGAACCGCTAACGTTTATCGCAGTAGTCCGTGGTTGAAAGTCTGCAAACCTGGCAACAGTGCTTTGTTTACAAATATTCGTCAGCAATTTCATTTTGCCAAAACAACCAGTGTTATTACGAAAATGAAATAATGGAGTACAAAATTTTTATAAATCAACAAATTTCGTCTTTTTCGTTTTGGATTCAAACATGGGGAATTGAATTATCACCGGAGAAGGATGGTGCATTATTATTATTATCCGAGGGCTGGAAGAGACATTTGGAAACAAGGGCAGACAAGTTGAAAGGCCGGGCGTTGCACCTTTCTATTTCGCTTTAGATGAAACACTGTTATACACATTAACTTTTCTCGTAGGTGCATTGTTAATGGGAGCGATTTTATACTCCTGGCAATTTCCGCACTTCAACGCCTTGTCCTGGAACCTGCGCCCTGATTATTCAAGAGCTGGATATCGTATGATGTCTGTTGTTAACCCTGACCTTTGTCGGAAAACAGCACTTCGACACAGCATTGCCATTTTGGTTTTCTGCAGTATGGCACCACTCGTGGATCTGACTACATGGTCTTTCCCCATAGACTCCTTTCCTTTGAATTGTTATTTTATTTACTGTTCCTGGAAGTTTTACAACAATGCTGACAGCCAAAGTAGTCGAAAACTGTTTCGCCTTAGCCTAATCCACTTGCCTGGATTAATGTTGTTATTGTTTGTTGGGAAAAGATATGCTTCGGAATCAGAAAGCTCCATAGATTTAATGAATTTATGATCATGAACGACTTATAGATTATTATCTTAGTCGTTCTAAATGAATATGTAAAAAGAAAACGATTGTATATAAATTTAGCTCAAATGCCTATAAAGCTAATTTATTGTTTAATACTTTGTCTGAGTGTTTTTTGTGACGCATAGCAAGTTCTTCAAACTAATAATATCTTGAACTCATGAAGATTTGTTGATAGGAAAATCCAAACAATAGGACATTTACAAAGATATGTATACAGTAAAACCCCGCTTTTACGTTCTTGCATGTTTCACTACTTTGGGTTTTTTCCCCCAAAGTCCCAAATATGAAATAATTATTAATTGAATAGAATGATATTCCCGCTGTGTAAACGTTTTTTTTTTTCCACAATCCCCAAGAAATGTGGAACTGGGGTTTTACTGTACTATGAATTACACAAAATGGGTGTGTGAAGGATATTTGGATAGAGAGAGGGTGTCTGTTGCAAATTATGATGATGATAATATAGAGATAATGCGGATATCTTTTTTATTGAATTTCTATTAAAAAATCCTTTTCTAAGAACCAAATGAAAATTCCCAGACCACGTAGGAATGAGTCACCTTTGTAGTTTGTTATCCAAGCCCAGCTTATTTGCCATTTCACTGTCAATCATATCACACTTGCTTATCCATATTTTCATTTTCCAAAAATATTCAACAGATTATCCGCGACAGGTCTGATGGTTTAACATTAACTCTAAAGCTTAATACATTTACAATCAAGCAAGCTTATTGGGAGTGTAATTCAGCCCAACGAACTGAAAGGATGTTAAGGTATTATTACCCTCCGCAGGGATAACACAATTGCCAAATATGGTCAACACAAGAAAGCCTCCGGGGCGAGATTTTTGTGAGTTTTCGTGGGGGAATTTATTATACAATAATTTTTGCCACCCACGTATTAATTACAGCTCAAACTAGAGCTTATGTAATTTTGGAGAAAAAGAGACGCTTTCCCCATCCTGGATTCGAACCAGGGTCCCTCCGTTTAGCCCGGAGTGTCTTGGACCGCTAGACGAATGAGGACAGGAAACAACGCTCTCTTTCTCCGTATGTAAAGATGTTAAGGTATTATTACCCTCCGCAGGGATAACACAATTTATTATACAATAATTTTTGCCACCCACGTATTAATACGCTCTAGTTTGAGCTAATTAATACGTGGGTGGGAAAAATTATTGTGAAATGAAAGGATGATGGTGACCACTTGGTCATTTTCCTCACGTTCATATTTTGAGATGGTATATTGAAGATGGAATCAGCGTTGTTAACCTTCAAATCATGATAAAACAACACACAACCAATCTTACTAGGACTTGAACTTGATCAGTAGGTTTAAAAGTAGCGACCATAGAGATGAAAAAATTTAAAATGTTAGAAAATCACAATACGCTTGTAAGGACCTATACAATGTCTAATACGGTCAAACCTTGTCAACTCAGACTACTTTTAACACAAATTGCTTCCTAATTCCCCATCAAATTGTATAGGAATTCCTATGCTTTTGGATTTTTTAATACAAACACTGAACTGATAATGGCTTCTGGAAAAGTTCCTCTGCTTAACACAAACAATTCACACTTTTCTTAGTTTCACCGTGCAATTTTTTCAAATTCTATTGTTTCTTTGAAATATAGAGTTCTATTAAAGGCCAAAGTGTTTTCTTTCAAAGGGAATATCTTTTGTTCTGGTGGGCGTAATGGGATTGGGGTGACTAAGTCACTTTGACAGGGTGTCTACTCATCTGGAAAAGTCAGGGAAATTTGAAATACAAAGGCCAAAGTCAGGAAAATTGGAAATTCATTGTTATAATAAATAACTTATTAAAATAATTTTCCTGAACTGTGCTTTTCATACCACATTACCTACTGAAAAATTTGTATTTTTGACTAAACTTCTTCCAAAAGTTACCATTTTTCACCAAAACTAATATAATTTATATAAAATTATTAAGCCTATATATTTTTCAGAAGAAAATGTTTGCCAAATATGTAACTAAAACTTGAAAAACAAAAAGTGTTTTTAGCTAAATTATTTAATCTGTAAGGGGTTTTGATCATACCAATCTCCTTTGCCTTATATACAGTCATACACATTTTAAATGAAATAGAAGATGAAGTTTCAGCTTTGCGATTATATAGTTAAACTCTTTTATAATGAACTCAAAAAGGGCCAAATGGAAATGTTGCTGTAAATATTTAATTTGTGCAAGTTTTCTGTGTAAAGAAATACACTTTTTAATACAGCTTTTGAATTTGTAAATTCACTATAATTGAGTTATAAATGGCTTTGGGGTTTGCGTTAATCGATTTCCTGGCCTTGAAACTTATTTTGATTGCGCATATTTGAGTGCATTGTGTGTTGTTTACTGTAATTAGTAACTGGTAATCGATTAAGATTTGGTCTGGAATGGAAAAGTCAGGGAAGTTTGAAATAGAATTTGGGTAGACACTCTGCTTTGACCAAGGTAGAATGTTTGCATTGTTTTATTTTCATCTCACGTCCCCTCAATTCACACTACAAAGCAGATGAAAGTTTCTTTGTTTTGGTATGCACTTTTTATGCAGGATGTTTGTTTGCTAGATTTTTCAACATTTAAGTGCAAAAATGAACTGCACAAAGTATATTGGTCTTTGAGTTTAGAAAAAAAGCTGGAAATTCTAAATAATGTGGATTATGCAGAGTCACATAAAACAGAAGTTATCATAAAATTCGTGATTGTAAAGAATACTTTATCAACGATTTTAAAAAACTGAGAAAAAATTAGATACATATGTACAGTACATATAGTAAGGATTTTTCGAAACATCTACTGTACATAACGTGGACTTTGAAGGCACACATAGCTTATTTTTCTTTTTGTTCATATATATATAATGAGCAAAGTATGTATATGGTAATCAGAGGTGTAATACATAACTTACAATGGAAGTGTTTTAAGTGCCAATTGCACCCAGATTTGAGACTTAGTAAATTGGAAAAATCTATATTTTTGATAAATATATCCGTTGAAACCAGCGTGTAAAACACATTTTTTGATTTCTTATTCATTATTAAAAATATTTGAACTGGCGCATTTACTGACATTGGCAAATGTTTGCCCTAATGAATGGGGGTTGTAGCCCTTCATTTTGGCAGACTAACTCGGCGCTTTCAAGCAACGAAGTTGCAGTATTAATTAATGTGGAAGATATTTTCTCTTTTCATTCAGATTAGGCATCGCATTTAATGAAGGTGTAATTTTTTTTTTCGTACTGGAAAGCAATACTCTTCACATATATTATACCATGATTTGAAAACATTATTTACATATAAGAAAAATCCAAGACACGTTATTAATAATTTTCAGTTTCTTTCAGATTTGGCAATCGAGAAATACTAACTTAATCCTACGACGATTAATGAGAACCGGTACTTACAAAGTAAAATTTTCATGCCAAAATTTGAGGAAATTATTTTAAATAACTCGGCATTTGAAGAGGAAGTGACATTGCATTTCAAAAACGAAAATGACTATTGTAATATTGATGATGAAATAAATCCTGCGATGGAGTTTGATAAGAAATGCGAGACAGAAAATTTTACTTTACCCCAAATGAAGGTTGTAATTGATTTTTATGAATCGTGTAAAAGCAATACATTTTGACAAACAAAGCAGCGTTATAAATGTATCCTCGATCAGAAACATGTTTTCCATTTAAAAAATTGTGTCAAAATGTGATACACGCAAAGATAAATTTAAAACTCTAAAGGAAATGTTACAATCGAAATTTCATCGTATTCAAAGTCATAGTTTACCAGTTCGTGATAGTAATTTAAAAATATGGGCCACTAACATTGCAAAAGATTTAAATATGAAATATCTAGTAGCTTTATCAATAAATTAAAATTAGCCAATCGAATCGTTTCACAAAAAATAAGGAAATATACTACTGTCCGATCACTTCATGATGTTGAAACTAATGAAAACAAAGCTATTGAATTTGTTTTATAAACAAGAGATTTAATTTCAGGCTGTAATATACGGAACAAGTGCTTAATGCAGATCGGAGTGGGTTTCAGTACTTCATCCCAAGCGACATAACGCTTTCTATTAAGGGTGAAAAGTGTACAGTGGCAATTGTTGAATCCAAATTTTCAGTCACACATTCATATACGATAATGCCATTTTTGTTTATGACCGCAATCTGAAAGGGAAATTACTTTTTACGTCAACAGTCGGAAAATGTAATCCATCAGTTCAAAAAACATTACGTCGCCCTAATAAAATTTTTATTACATGCCCCAAATCAGGGAAAAATGGGAAAAGATACTATGAAGGAATAGGTTACCAACTGTCTCAAACCACTTTTAAGTTCCCCTTTATAAGTTCTAGTGGATTCCTGGACCGGATAGACACACAAAACAACATATAGTGAATTTCTGAATAGTAACTTATAAATTCCTCCTGGCACAACAGCTTTCGTGCAGGTCCTAGACGTATATTTTTTCAGAGAGTACCAATTCCTTATTAAAAGTCTCGCGAACTTCATTCTTACAAATGAAATTGCAATTAAAATAACTGATAGTAGTGAAATAATTTAGCCACATTCTTTAGTTTACAACCAGTTGCAATCCAAAAAAATATCACACGATACTTCGTTATCTATGGTCCGAATGTAACTATAATGATGATAACATTGAAAAACTTGGCAATGTATCTTCGATTTCATTTACCCTGTTCGCTCCTGGAAAGTGGAATGACCCTCACATCCCGGCAGCTTTTACTCGCTAAGCCTAACAAAAATAAAATACTTCTTATATTCCGATCGGGCTCTAATTTTGACAACGAAACTATGACCGTCTTGTAATGCTACTATTCAAATGTCAAGGTATTTGGTTGATTAGAACAACAGTTTTTCACTTTTTACGTTTATCGTTAAAAAACATCCGTATTACTTGAATGAACAACCCTTCCTGGGCTGTATATCTAGGCTTAAAGACATAGTCCATGTTCAAATAAAGGCTTCTTTTTGTGTTTAGGGGGCCTGTGGTTTTTCTAACCCCAGGGGAGAAAACAACTTGTCTAGTAGGGAACGAACAAGGTTAACGCCTCTTCCCAAATTGTGGGGTACAATGAGCTTTGATGTACAAAGTCTAGTAATATAGCGGCTCTAATAGAAAAGTTTTGTATAGAAATTTGGGGAGAGTCCGAGCACAATCTCCAATAATTTCAATGGTATTGGCAGGTACAAACTAAACTTCGAGCAATCATAATCAATTGCATTTTCGCTTAATCATAGATGAACAGCAAGGTTGAGTTTTCAAAATTATTGGTGGTGGGGAGAGGGGGGCATGCACATATTTTAAATTTTATACATTACAATATATGTACAATTGCAATGTATTATAAATTATGTGGGGTGGGCCCCACATAATTGGGTACCTCTTATAACTGTACAAATCACCTGTACAAATGCATAACGTAATTTTAAACTTGTATAATGTAATATAATTGTAATCTCATGTTTAAATTTGTATGTCAGGGGATTACAGTGAGTATTGCTTTTATATATGTAACAGTAAAAGAATTTTGTTTTTCAAAATAACGTTTCATTGTGTATTGTAGAAGCTACATACACATTTATAACTGTGACAAATAATATAATTAGTGTTATTAATATTATTGTAACCAAAAATTGACAGTAATCGCATAAACATAATCTAAATTTTATCTTATTGTAATATCACCTTGGAAGATCCTAATTACATAAATTGGTTGTAATCGTTCCAAGTCTAGACAGGTAAAGCCAAGGTATGAAATAGCCAATGTATTTGAAATCCAGGATCGGATTTAGTGTACGTGGTGCCCTGAGCATAATGGTTTTTGGCATCCCTTCCATTGCTGTAACTAGGGAGCTAACCCCCTAGAAAATTTCTTCTAAACATTGAGGTATACAGTTTAGCTCCTCCACCCCCCTAGAAAAAGTTATCCCCCTAAACTTTGAAACTAGGTACGCCCATACCCCTCATTCCCTTCCGTACTAGCAGAAATAAAATTCTTTCGTTCTGCCCCCCACTCAAATGCGACGAAAAATCGCGGAGGACAGGGAAAGAGCGCCATTTATGATTAACTTACCATATGTGCATTATTATAAGATAAAATAACGATATTTTTATAAATAAATTTAGTTTTTGACTATTTTTTTTTTATTATTATTATTGGTGGATTGGACAAGGGCGGATGCAGAACAAAATTTCAAGGAGGGCGCAAAGCTTGAAAATTCACTTGTAAGTTTAGTTTTATTTTTTATTTGAAAATAATCACGGGGAGAGAGCAAAAAAATTACTTATCTATAAAAATTTCTTTCTTTCAATGTGGTTCCAATGAATCTAAAGAAGTTCAATTGCGAACAAAGCTTTCAGAAGGAAACTTGTAAACTGTTCAAAGAAGGAATAATTTAGAAATATTTTAGAAGTCACATTTGTTTATGCAAAGCATCAATGATTTTTCAATAACAATAAGCCGTCACCCTTTACTACACGGGGGAGCTACTGTAGTTCCTAGCTCTATTCATACCACCCTGATAACGCCATATTCACCACAGACCTCCTACTGGGATAAACCCCACCCACGTAGAAGAAGCGCCCGTCCATGAAAACAGATTCTCTCTAGCTGCCAATGTAGTCTTCCGCCGGAAAATCATGCGATGGCATTTTTTACGATGTTCGCAAATATTGTCTTTTTAGGGTAATCATAATTTCATAGACTACTGAAGAAAATAGGGATTAGTCTAAAGAAGCCATTTTATAAGACAGTGAAAAAAGCATGAATATATCTCCATTGGTTCGGCTTAGAAAAAATCCCAAAGGATGTTCCAGTTCTAACACTCAACTGTTAAGTGATTGGGAGCGAACAGTTTAAAATCTATCACGACATATGCGACTTTCAGCCATGTGAACAATTTCACTGTAACTTCTATTTCTGTTTCCAATATTTTTCATTATAGTTATATTTTCATTATAGAATATTTTATATTATATTTAATTATTCCAATGATTTCCTATATAGATTACCACTATCACATAAAGTGTAATCATGTATAATTTTTCAGTAACATTTCATGTTTATATTCTTGGACGACAGCGGTTTTTGACCCTTCTACGGTTATTTAATGCATACATTTACATTTCCTGCTAGCCATAGCAATACAAACTGAAAATCGAACGTTCAATGTACTACCTTATAAGTTACATTGGTGAAAAAGAAAAGAGTAATTGTATATATGCTCTTTTTTCATAAGCTAAGTTGGTTTGTTTTTGAAAAAAGTTATTTTGTTATAAACTGTTCACAATAGTAGAACACTTTTCAAGTTTCGTTTTTACGAAAATATGTCTTTGGTTTGTTTTTAACTCTCTAAAAAGCAAACGAAATTATGTATGTAGTTATAAATTTCGTGTTATAAAGTCAAAATGTTCTTATTTTTGTTATTAAAAATAATATATGGTAATTATGTTTAACAGAATACAATATACTACATGTGTGCAAGCCGTAAATGACGCAAGTACAGATCGATCTTCGACTCACACTTATATCAAAGGTAATCACATTTTAACACGTTTCTTACAACTGAAAATACGGAGGAGTAAAAAAAAAAGGTGAGGTGATGGCAAAACTTTTTCCCATCGTAACAAAGAAATTGATTTTATTGTTTTCGCCAAAAAAAGGAGTAACTTTGAATTGCGGCAACCATGTCCATCGTTTTTGCGCCAGTTCTGCAAATGAGCTTGGCTGAAAACTGGCAAATGCGCCAATTCAAATATTTTTAATAATGAATAAAAAAAATGCATTTTACATTCTGGTTCCAACAGATTTATCAAAAATATAGATCTTTCAAATTTACCAAGTCTCAGATCTGGGTTCAATTGGCACTTCAAACACTTCCATTGTTAGTAATATGATCACACCTTGTTAGATAATGCAAACTACTGTTTACACAAATGGATTTTTTGTCCCCCTTGGTGACACGAGGTTTGACTGTATAGATAATCTCCATTTTTAACAACAGTTATTTCAACACTGGCATAAGGTTTAAAACACGATGTTTATTAACAGAAGGCAGAATGGCATTCTGCCTTCACTTCACAAAGGGAGCAATTGGCACCGTGTTTGTTCATCTTGCTTGACTATGGGCTTCTTGAGTTACCCAAGAGATGTATCCGTTAGCTTAATTTGACCTTTGACCCAAATTTTCTACTGCAAAATTCGTAGCTGTCAGTGGGGAGTAGACAACCACAATGTTTTTTACAAAGTTGATTATTATGTCAAATAGATTCTCGACTTGTTTAATATTAAGTGGAGGAGTGAAGCAAGAGAAAGTGCATATGGAAATACACATAAAAGAATGACCATACTTATTTTCCATCCAGTTAAATCGTTCCAGAAGAATTAAAATGATTCCAAAATTGTATCTGTTCTATGATATCAGGAAATCAAACCGCTTTGAAAACCAAAGTTTGAACTACGGATATTTAGGAACAAAATCTACAGAGTGCCACTTCTGCTTGAATCAAACTTGCACCATTTGCATGATAGCCAGACACGTTTGGGGGTGGACTGGGACCTCACAAAGGGTGCATACCTTGGATTATCAGAGGGAGCAAGTTCTATCATCCATGAGGGTGCACCGGCGGCAGAGTCCGCCCCTGGACACATTACTACAGAATAGCAGGATTAGAGCGACACCAAAGAATTCATTCACCAAAATGAATGGTTTAGTCCATCTCTTATGGCAATATGAAGTCAAATGGAAAGTATACTACTAATGGTTTCATTCACAATTCGAACACATAATATACCCGTTCATTTCATCTATCATGGTGTCACACCACTGCTGCTACAGTGGCACTCCTAGTATTATGACACTGCTATTACAGTGGCATTTAGTGCAGTGTCTCTGTAATGGCTATATTTTTAAATGTTAGTAAGGAATCTAAACACTTATACAAGAACACAAGAGATAAATGCTGCAACAAAACTTTAATTTGGCATGTCAAATTAGTACTAGAATCCAAGGATTTGTAGCATTGCTTTTAGACTATACAGATATCGCCAATGATTTGGCATTTTGACTTAGGTCACACTGTGAAAGTAAATATTAAAAACGTATACATGTCAGTGTAAATACATTGAATAAATAACAAGAGTAAATTCATGTCCATAAGGTTTACAAAGACACCTATGGCACAAATCAGGGAACATCCACAAATTATAAAGGGGTTAGCTACTGAAATTTTTAAGAAACTTTGCATTATTTAAAAAAAATATATATATATTTACTCTACTTCACATTGTGGTAAAATGGAAAGGAATTGGATTCTTGTTGTGTAGGCAGTGGGAACCTGCATGTAGGTGCTGGATCATGGGAGAACATTAGGACCCAAGATGACCAGAACCTTCCATAATGAATAACCAGACACCTCTAATAATATTGCAGTCTTTGCTGTATATATATCTAGAGGACAATCTGCATTAGGACCTACATTCTGTTTACGGCCCCTTGACTCGAACTGCTTTTTTATTCACTAAAGTCTCTGACATGCAGGAGCGAAACACCAACAATTACTTCATCACAAGAATCTCTCTTAAAATCAAAGAATTCGAAAAAATTTCTCTACTAGAATTTTTTTTTTATCACTTATACACTGGTGCACAGAATTAAAGGATAATCTTCGCTTCTTGCTTGTGTGTTTTTGCAGCACAAATACAGCAAAGACCATGCTGCATAGGCACCTGCAGTTTCTCAAGGAATCGGGAACCTCTGTTGCTGAGAGAACCGGACTACTGTGGGCAGAAAAACAGGGTGAATTCTATGCCACCATTGGGGGTGTCAAACCTGGCTTAATAGTATAATAGACAATGTGTTACGATTATGCCATCATAGGACAGCGCATCTACATTTTCTCCACGGAATATGAACCTCTTGAGGCCTAGGGAACGAAACACCGGACTAAAGAATTGACAAGCAATTTTTTTGGCACCGTTAGGGCTCAAACTCTGGTTAACAGCCCATTAGGCGAATGTGTGACCTCTGTGCCACTACAGGGGGCCACCGCTTTTGCAGATCATCTATAACTTGAGCATCAGTATATACTTTTAGAGTTATCTACTAAAGTTTACACATATACTGGCTCTTCAATATGCATATAAAAAACTGCCAAGCCTGCAAATTTAACGTTACAAATAGACATTAAAAATGTTCTAAAAAGATGTCTTTTCCCATTTGAAATTTCTCGGTTTTAGTTTCCTGGTTCTATAAAGTTTCTAGCAAAAACTGTAGATAAAATTTTTTAAAGCAATAAATTTTGGCACTTTTTTTCCTTCAAGCCACTGTGCTTACAAATCTCACCAAAACCTGGAATAATTAAACTTCCTTTGCATAGTTTGCTAGTTAACTAATTTCAAAGCTAATCATTGAAACAAGAAGAGGGGGAATCAGAGAAAAAACAATATATAACTTTTTTTTTTTTTACAATAAAAATTGCACAAAGCAGCGAATATACATTAACACATTATGTAAATTTAAAATACAATTTCAGTAGCCCACCACTTCGATACATTCCAATAGTAAATTGGGAGTTTGTAAATCCTAGATATACATTAATATGAACTTTCTCGGATTTACAAATTATATATACATTCATAGACATACATACAGGGTAGGTTACCATTGACAGCATACACCATGCAGTTTTGTTTATATGTCTTTTTAATAGCTAATATATATTTACACTAGAATTCCAATTATCTGGATTTGAATACCTTATTCACAAGGTCACATGACCTTGTAATAATCAAGATAATTGTTTGATTTTTTATGGCGCAAGGATCATGTTGAGCTAGGCTCTACGGTTTTTCCGAGAAATCTGAATCTCTCGAGGACTAGGGAACAAATCTATGGACTACGATGAGCAGTTAGTCATTAAGTATAACCAAGATAATGACATATTCCACTACTGTAAAATCATTAGGTGTAGATTTCTGAGTATTTGAATTTGCCATAGTCTAGATCAGCCTTTTTCAAATTGTAGTTTACGAACCCCTGGTGTCCCTGAAACTTTTGAGGTATACATTCCACGTCTAAATATATGATGCAAAAAATCATACATAAACAAAAAGAATAGATCCTCAGGTTCCACAATATTTTTTAAGAATATAAAAGGGTCCTCTGACAAAAAAAATTCCGAGGAAGGTTGTTATAGGAAATTATAATTTTACTATAAACAATGCAATATATATTTACAACAAAATCCCAATTTATGCAGAAAACTAAATTATCCGAATCCTATATCTGTAAGAGCGTGTGACCTTGTAGATATAGAATAATAATCAAGGTAATAATCTATTTTAGGGACTTCACATTTAGACTAGAGAAAAACATCCCCCCTGACTAATTGTGGAGACCCAGTTATGTGCTGCATGTTCACAGGAAATTTAGTTACTAAAAACAAAAATTAAGATTTTACTGACTTTTTCAAATTTGATGAAAGAAACTTTTTTTTCCTGACTTGTCAGGAATTTTAAATTCCCTGGTAATTCCACGTAAGTGGGAATCCGGTCTTCGGTGTTTATAAAATTATTAGATCTTATCATTCGGATTTTGAATTATTGGGACCTGCCATATTCCAGATAATTGGACTTTTACTGTTATCAACAATGCAATAGTTATTGTTCCCTTTCTACGGATAATAACTCAAATTTGTCAAGTGATCACAAATGGGAAGTACCTGGATATATGCCTATGGTAATATTAGTTTTCAATAATTTTTTATGAGCACAGAGATGATTATACTGTGCTAGATGAGCATATATACAGTAAAACCCCAATTTACCGATTTCCTGCATATAACGTCATTTTTAATCGGTCCTAAATAATGTCCTATACCTGTAATGTTAAAAAATCCCGGATTTAAAGTTACCGCGTCGAAACATTTCCGCATTTAACGTTTGTTGTTGTTTTTTCTCAGGACGAATTCAATGAAATCTTCTTAAAATAGGTCAGTATCTATGAAAACAACAAAAAACATTTTCTTGACAACAGGTGTGATATATCCAAACTTTTAAATAGTGAAGGCCAATAGAAAAGTTTACAAAAACTCATATGCATTGAGAATGCAATTTGTGAAATAACTGATAAGAACAAAACGCAATGCAAAACTACCGATTTCTTTAAAAAATAATTTAGAAAATTTATGTCTAAATCATTGAGAAAGAGGAAATAGGTATGTAACCCAAATTACTCTTTATTCCAGGGTCCGTGTTTTATTTTCCCTGTCCGATTTAACGTTTTCCCTCATATAGCGTTATTTCTTATCGGTCGCTTGAATAACGTTAAATCGGGGTTTCACTGTATATATATATATACATATATTTTTTTTTTCAGTCACAAATTTACAATCCAGTACACCACAGTTGAATTTCGTTCGCTTTATGAGTCAAGAATGGCCAAGTTCTTGCTCGCCAAGCAGGGTTTTTATTTATTTTTAAGTAATACTTCACTGTTACAGCTCACAACTATTCAGTTTTGCCTAGAAGTGCCGATAGAATGACGAAGCAGTTTTGAAGACTCAGTATCAGTAATCAGGTCCATTAGACATATGAAATTTCAAGAATTTCTAATAGGAAACACTTGGCAGTTTTAACTTGCCTGATTGGCCAGGGGTTAGAACCTACATGAAAACGCGAGCATCATTGGTGGACCTAATCGTAAGTGAATCCAACGGCCATAGTTGCTGCAACCAAATTTCAACAAAATCAAGTAAAATTGAACTACACATACCAGATGTGATTATACAAAGCACACATACACTAATTAAGGAAGGTACAACCAGAATTAGAATAAATGTACAGGATTTTGAAGTACATAACTTCAAAATTTATTTGCATCGAAATTACATACACAATAACTAGAAATTTAATATTTTTTTTAATTATGTGGCAACAGTCAAAGTTTTTTCTGCATAGTTAGAATGACTCCATGTGAACTCCTTAGTCCTTTAGGATAGTGTGTAATGGAAGTCTAATTACGTTCATTGCAAAATGTCGGCTGCTACATTGAGGAAAGCTTCGTCAATATACTATCTAAGTATATCAAGAGAAGTTAGATTTATTTTGTACATAATATCCTTAATAAATCCCCAAAGAAAGAAATCGCATGGGGTAATGTCAGGAAAATGGTGAGGCCATTTTCTCGTGCCATCACCTTGGGAAATGTTTGTATTAACAGATTGGAGCATCCAAAGACCAATGGGGAAGGCATACCCACTAGCATACATAGGGGTGTGTTGATGGAGGTTGCAATCTTCACTGCACTGTAATTTTGTATATTTAACATAGGAATATGCGAATTGTAACTCTCTAACCTCCCCCCCCTCCCTTTACGTACTTCCTGCATATGCCTATGGGCATACTATCTTGCTGAAAAATTATGTTTGGAATATCTTGGAGTTGTGGAATTGCAAATTGTTCCAACATGTCCAAATACCAAACAACAATATAAATCAACGTTTATTGGCGTAGTGATACCAGCGCCGATGTTATGACGTGGATAGATGGTGAAACATTCGAAAGAAAAGAAATGTTTATGTGTTCAGTGGGATCTAGACCCACCTTCCACTTGACAGGCGGAGGCTCTACTATCTGAGCTACGAACGACAATATATAATCTCTTACGAACGCATATAAAGGCTTTTACTGAAGCCGGTTATTTCGCAGAATGGTGTAGTACATGGACTACTTAAACCAAATTACGAAAGCGGTATTAAATTGATTGAAAAGCCCGTTGCAGCACATATATTTATTTCTTTATTTGCATTTCTTTTCTTTCGAACGTTTCAGCATCTAACCACGCCATAACATCAGCGCTGGTATCACTACGCCAATAAACGTTGATTAAAATTGTTTTTTAATTTAATCTGCGTAGTGTTCGATTTATATAAATAAATGTCCAAATACGTTGTAATAACCATATTTCCAACAAAGAAAAATGTCCAATAAGTCTGCCTACCATTACGTTAACTTTCAGGCAATCTCTCTCTCTCCAGAGTTCCCACATAACCTGGAATTATCACGGAATTTGAAATAGTCCTTAAGGTCGGGGGAAAAACAAGATTTTTGGTCAGAACCTGGAAAAGCCAGGGAAAGTTTTCTTAACTTCCATTTTAAATATCTAAATCTCCCAGTAACGTTCCCTGCAACTGAAATTTAGTTTAAAGTTTTGTGTTTGGTCAGGGAAAAACCTGGAAAAGTCAGGTGAATTTTCCCTTCCAATGTGAGTAGGAACTCTATCTTTCATGTTCTATCACCATATGGGTGATTTTCAGTGCCCCAGGTTCGACAGTTATGCTTGTTAACTTCGCCGGAAGCATGAAAAGTTGACTCATTGTGTAACTAGGGCATTGAAAGAATTGCAGATGCTTCCCTAATGCCATTACTATTGTTTTTAGTGTCTTTTACGTTTTACGAATGCATGTGCACAGTTTATCACACGGAGACATTCTAACTATACAGAAGAAAACTTTGGCAGTTGTTATGTAATTTGTATACTTCTTTTATAAACACCCTGTATATTTGTGCATTTATGGTTCAACGGCAGCAGAAGTCATGCTATGGTGGGACCTACAGTTTTCCAAGGAACCAAACTCTGGTCTATAGTAGACGGAAATGCGGCAAGCATCTTACAATGCCATTAACAGTTGAACCTGTGTTAATAGCACAATAGGCCAATGTATTGCCGTTACTTCACTACAGGGCCATCAGTCGACTTTTTTTCCCTCCCCTCCCCCCAACATTTTTTCGAGTAATCGAAACCTATGAAGACCTAGGGAACCAACCCCCAGACTATGGTTAACAATCAGTCAGAAAATGTTCATATTCACTTTTCCACCATTAGAAGTCGGATCTAGATTGACAACATGTCAGATGAACACATTATCACTGTGCCACCCTTGCACGGCATTATACATATACAGTGGAGTCCCGGTAACTCGACACATCATGGGACTAGTGATTTAGGTCGACTTATGTAGGTATTGAATTATCGGGGTAGAGAGATATTAAAATATATATATATAATTTAAAAAAAACAGTTTCAATTTCTAAAGCATAAAAACATAATTTGAAAATTTTTACTTAACGATTCAAGCACCACACATAGAAATTCTAAATTATTTCTTACTTAATATAAATATTTTTATAAATTATTATACTATAATTTTTGCCACCCACGTTTTAATTACAGCTCAAACTAGAGCTTGTGTAATTTTGGAGAAAAAGAGACGCTTTCCCCATCCTGGATTCGAACCAGGGTCCCTCCGTTTAGCCCGGAGTGTCTTGGACCGCTAGACGAATGAGGACAGGTAATAACGCTCTCTTTCTCCGTATGTAAAGGTGTTAAGGTATTATTACCCTCCGCAGGGATAACACAATTGCCAAATATGGTCAACACAAGAAAGCCTCCGGGGCGAGAATTTTGTGAGTTTTCGTGGGGGAAATTTATTATAC
>QLNU02015003.1:120777268-120804685 GCA_006491805.2 Dysdera silvatica | reverse complement strand
CCCTAAATTAAAAATTTCTTTCGATTACAACTTCCTAATTAACACTCCCAAGTGCTTCCATCCTAATGACCAGTGGTAGAAAACCGAAATTTGCTTTTCATAGCACCTTTGTAACAGGAAAAATTGCTCTTTCGTAGCAGTAAAAAGTAGTTCTGTAGCAGCTGGATTGGGGCCTGATTAATGTATGGGCAAATTTGGGGCCCCAAATTTTGCATTTTTATGTTTTTTTTTAAAAATCATTTACCACATAAAATTTTACAGTGTGGGGGAGCGTTTAAGTATTGTGTGGCCATTTTATACCCCCGCCCCCTGGTAAACAAAAATTAACATTACTAACGTAAGAAAACAACCCCCCTCCCCCAAAGGTGCTTACATAATCCTTGAACACTCCCCTGTGAGCAAGTTTTTGTTTAATTGAATTATAGCAATAATTTATTTGTTACCGTTCAAATAACTTCAAAATCATTTGAAATAATATTAACATATTGTTTATGCATATAACAAGTGTCCATACTTTTTAATTATTTTAATGTTGTATATATGAATATTTTTGTTGAATGTGTTGGAGTCCCAAATTAATACAAGGCCCCATTTTGCCTTAATGGGACCTGGAGATGAAAAATGTCATGCATGTTCAAAAATTATGACACACGTATGAAAACTTCATATTAACAGTACTAGACATAGAAGAATATTGAAAATTGTCTATTAAAAACAAACTTAACATGAAAAAAAACAAACCACTTTATACACCTCAATTTTAAAAAACGTAAGCTGCTTGTTAAATTCACAGATATAATATTTTAAGAATTCAGTCATAACAGTTTTAAAACTTTGCAATAATTCAACTTTCATGTGCTCTTCTAATTTGGTTAGATACTATACAATGTTAAGAGTTTGCCTATTTAAGAGAACTTGGAACTTGACCACTCTCTGTCTCTGAAAAATCTTCCTCATGCATGCTTCTCAGCTTTTAAAAGCATTTTTATCATGATTTTACCCCTTTTTCTTAAATTTCATTGCTTTTCACTTTAAAATTTTTTTAATATACAGTCGATGCACCGTTGCCAACGCTTCACCCAATCATTGAAGGCGCCCTGGAAGTCGTCAACGGGAATCTCCTTCAGTGAGGTCGTCGCGGCTGCTTTTACCGCCTCCAGCGTCCCATGCCGAGTTCCTTTCAGGGTTCTTTTGATCCTTGGGAACAAAAAGAAATCCGCTGGTGCCAGATCGGGGCTGTACGGCGGCTGGGGCAGCGTTGCCACACCCATTTTGGCCAGCAACTCGGAGACAATGAGCGCGGTGTGGGTTGACGCGTTGTCATGGTGCAAGATCCAATTGTCGCGAATTTCGTTTCGGACGCGTCGAACCCTGTTGCGCAACCGTTTGAGCACTTCACAGTAAAACTCCTTGTTGACTGTTTGTCCTTGTGGCACGAATTCACTGTGAACTACACCTTTTCTGTCAAAAAACACAATGAGCATTGCCTTGATTCGCGATTTGCTCATCCTTGCTTTTTTCGGGCGAGGAGACTCCTTGGTGTGCCACTCGCTGCTCTGGCGCTTTGATTCGGGATCGTACTGAAAAATCCACGTCTCGTCCCCTGTGATCACTCTGTCCAAAAATTCTGGGTCCGTTTCGTAGCGTTCATGCAATTCCTGGCACTTCAACAAACGCTGCTCCTTCATCTCACTCGTCAGGACTTTTGGCACCATTTTCGAGCAGACTTTCCTCATTTGAAGATCCTCCGTTAAAATGCGATGAACGATTGTTTTGGGTATTCCACACTCCTCTGCAATCACCCGAACACTTAATCGTCGGTCATTGTCCAAAACTTGACGCACTTTTTGCACCGAGTCGTCCGTTTGTGATGTCGACGGGCGTCCAGAGCGGTCGTCGTCGTTGACGGACTCCCGACCTTCCCGGAACCGCTTGTGCCACATGAAAGTTTGGCTTTTTTTCATCGCCCCGTCACCGTAGGCTTTCCGAAGCATTTCGAGTGTCTCCGCCCCGTTTTTACCCAGTTTCACACAAAATTTGATTGCATAACGCTGCTCCAAAAACTGGTCCATTTTTTGATCGACGAGGGTGCAGTAGATACCTCTGCGCGGAGCGTGACCCTGCCTCAACAACTGCCCGCAGGCGACTGATACCGGTCTCGTTTCCAAGCTCAGATCCCCCACCAACTTCTCCGCCCCGTCAGCCAGCGTTGCCAACTACAAAAAATCATTCCGGGAACTTCTGGGACAAACCCTGTATTATTTTGCTCTTGTTCAACTTTTCGTCTTTTATTCCTTTTTTGTTATTCTTTGTCTACGTTTTCCTCCTGCCCCTTTTATGGGTCTTACAAGTTTTCTAGACACTGACAAGTTGTTCACATCTCCACTTAATCTCTTCACATGGCATTTAATTTGCTGCGTGAAATTAACACTTTCGATACTGAAGCTAGATCTATTTGTCAATAATCTTTTATATCTACATTAAATCCATGCTCACATTCTGCATTTCTATGAACCATGAATAATAATGTTTTAATGAGAGTTGTTAGTTTTTTATGTTTAGAGTGTACGAGTTATTCTGTAATGCAGAATATATTGTGCCAATGGCTACCTATCCTCATGTATTTGAATTAAACTGTTCTAAAGTTGGTACTTTCATCTTCAGACAATATAGTTGGACTTTATATTGAGGAGAATTTGCAATAGGTTTGCCATAAAATCTCATTGCCGAGAAAACAGTAGCATTTCCATATTTGGATCTTATACTGTTGGTGATTTATTAATTTCTTGGTGACTTTATTCTTTGCCAAAATGGAGCCAACACGCCAAAGAAAATTACGTTTTTTTAGCAGTTTGGTACAAATATCAAGATTTTTAGCGTTTTTGTAGCAGGATGCAGCAGCAAACGGAAATTGTAGCAGTCTGGCGCAAATGTAGCAGATTTTCTACCACTGAATGGCTATCAATGAATAAATGCAAATCACTTCACCGCAAAATATAAATTAGTTTTAGAACAAAGTTGAAGTGGTTAAAAATTTGAATAATACATAAACATGCTTTCAGTCATTCAAAGTGATGGTCACCATCAGATGACAAAATCTGAAAATAGAACGTTTCAATAAATCTACTTGTAAATCTAAAATATTAAGACTTAAACAAATCCGATTATCTTTCAAGGGACTTAAACATAAAATAAATGCATAGAAAACATAATTTTAAAATAAAATAAATTAAAGTACAAAATAGAATATATTAAACGTCAATCTGAACTACTTAACAGGAAATAAAGAGGAATGGAAAATGCATCTTTCCTGTTAAGTAGTTCAGACTAACGTAGAATATATTCTATTTTTATACTTCAATTTATTTTAAAATTATGTTTTGTTTGCATTTATTTTGTATTCAATTCCCTTAAAAGATGATTGGATTTGTTTAATTTATCACGAGTCTTCATACTGTTTTACAAGTAGATTTATTGAAACGTTTTAATTTCAGATTTTGTAGCATCTGATTACGACAATGACTTTAAATGGTTGAAAGCATGTTTATATACTATTAAATTTTTAACCACTTCAAAGTTGTTCTAAACCTGACTATCAACAAGTCATCATAAACTGCAGGATGTGGTAAAGTAACATGAAGAACCACACAATGTAACAAGAACGACGAAAGTAAATCAAAAAAGCATGTTAATCAAAAAACGTAAATGTACCTTGAAGTGGTCCATAAGTTCAGAAGAAACTGCATAGGGAGCACCAATAACAACTTCATTGACATACTAAAAATACACAAAATAGGACAGTCATTATGTTCAATTGTGTATGCGCAGTGAAATTCTACCTGTTCTCACCAGTTAGAACAGGGGACATATTAGATAATCAGAAATCTAGACATCTGGGTGTGACCTTGTTATAAAAGTCGAGTAGGCACTCATCTTGATTACAAGGTCATGACCTTTTAAACCAGTGTATTCCAAACTTTGAACACTCATCGACTACCTTATCGTTATTATATCGTTCTTTCACATATTGCAGAAACCAGAACTTCTTGGGAAATCTGAGGGCTTTTTTCTGGGGAAAAAAAATTGAAAAACGTATTCTGTAGATACGTATCCGAACCCTGCAGACCACAATTTGATAAACACTGTTTTAGATGAAGGTTTGTGATACAGTTTATAAATGGACGTAAAATTTCTTTGTATTATAGGTTATAAGGACAGCTGAGGTTATGTTGCATCAGGTCCTCGGTTGGATTTTAACGGAACAAGCATACTATAGACCAAATTGTGCCAAAAGAGGTGAAGCTGTACGAATGGTTTCCAAATCAATAAACCTAACATATAAAGATATTTATATTTATTTATACAAAATTTGTATATGTATTTAAAGCTTATATTATTCATCCCTCGGTAACACTGGATAAGATTCATCCCTAAGCAACAAGAGGTAGTTGTAATTTGGAGTTCATTCAGTCTTCCATTTCATTCAGAGATTACAGTATAATGACAGGAAACGTGGAACATAATGCTAAATTTTTAAGGTGGCTAGTCACATATCTGTTTGTCAAGAGCAGCAACTAAATTAGAGAGTATTATAGCTACTCCACCGCATGGGCTTGGTTGTATTTTTTATGGTGCAAGGACAACAAGAATCCAGCATGGACTAATGCAAAGGGGTGGGGAGGAAGGGTTGATGGAGGGTCATGACCTCTCCATTGGATATATATACAGTAATCTCTCTTAATTAAGTCCTTCTAACTAACGAATCGTCCCATTTAACAGCCTTATTTTGTTCTACCGGCAAATTCAGAACCACACATCTGACTAGCCAGACAAGGCCATTGCCTAGGGCCCCAGCCCCGCAGAGTGCCCTGGCGCCAAAGGTGGCTCCCTCTTTTTTTCCCCCGTCGTTTTTGGCACTAGATAGTGTAAAAAATTATTTAAGATCTAATACAGAATATAACAGACTTAATTTGCTCTCAGTGCTGTCTATAAAGTAAGAAATTATGCCGTCTATAGACTATAGTGAGGTCATTCCTTTGAAAATCGAATTATGAATGAAAAAGTGTGTGTGTGTGGGGGGCGACTTGGTTAATTGCCTAGGGGCCGACTTGGCCTAGGGCTGGGCAAACGCCAAAACTTTAGATATGCAGAGATTTCTGATATATGGAAGTTTTACTATGCAATTACTACAATTTTATGTATATAAATTGTAACCCTACCCCATTTGTAAATTTTTTACATATGCTGATGCTCCTGCTTCATATCTGCAAATAATTCAATGTTTAAAAGTAACTTGAAAATCAAAACTATTGATAAAATAATATTACCTTGCAAGCTAGCACGCTGAGCACTCTCTCATGCAAATTCATGATGGGATAATTGCTTCCCTTGTACCTATTTACAACCTGTGGAAATCACAAAAGTTTAGTGGATATTATACGTTCACAAAAATGCTAAAGACAACATATTTCAAGCACATTCGCAATAACTGTCAAATATATATCAGTATCATAAATTGTATGACAAAACTACACATGTGTGATAATTAAAAAATCTCCCCAGTTCGTTTGACCATACAGAAGAGAATTCTTCCTACCATCCACGCTAAAAAATATGCAAATGGAAAGGTACGGTTTTCCTGGGAATGTGCTAACTTTCAAAAAGTATAATTTTGTTAAAATTGTTATATCAATACAGTGATTATATAAATTTGATAAATACTAAGATGAAAACGTACAGGATCAGTATGTAGACCAACGATGAGGTAATCGCCTTCTTGTTTGGCTTTTTCTAGGAAGTCCACATGCCCGACATCTTAGTACCAAGTTAAGGTAACTACACAGACAATTATTCTCTTCAGTATGCATTTGTAAGTACCTAATACATAATCTATAATGCTTGGATAAATGATCTATTCAATTCAATTCAAATTTATTTAAGACAGATGCAAATACAGACTACAGTATACACAACATACAAATAATCGATCTGCTCGGGCAGCTATGGGTAGAGACCATAAGGTCTAAACATATCCCCAGCTGGCCAAGGCAAAAGCAGGAATAAATCAATAAAATTATGCAGAAAATCAGTTTTTAGGTATTTTTTAAAAAGTGAAAGTGGACTAAACATTTTAAATCTGTCACTCTAGGGCCCATGCAGCCCAATAAAAGATTTGTTTTGGAGAATTCTGGTATTAGATTATTTAGATTTCTTGTGAAGTGATTATGTCCAGGTGGGATTAAGGACATAAGATTAAGATATAAAACGATTCATATGGCATTAAACATAAAAATATAGATCTCGTAAATTAGTAATTTTTCAATTAGTAATATTTGAGTATTATTGGAAGATGAATAAAAAGAGTGAGACACATGACTATTGTAAGACAAAAGTGAAATAAAACATTTTTGAAGAGCAGTAATCCCATAGAGATTGGATTTTGGGATGCAGGCCCAAATCAATAAGTAGTAATATATGTTAGAGAAAATCAAAGGAAAGTAAACGTTAATAAGAATTGAAGTAAATAATACCTGGTATTTCTTATTATTCCCAAATTTCTACTAATTTTTATACAAGTGGTGTTAACGTGGCTGTTTCATTTCAAATTAGATTGAAATGTTATAACAAGAAAATTAATTTCTGTTGAGAATGAAATTGATTCATTATTAATATTAAGATGTTTGGTGCTCTGAAACTCTACACTTTAGTGGTTGATTGATTGATTGTTTGGCTTTTTTATGGCGCAAGAGCATCTGGGCTATACTGCGCCAAACACGGTGCTACACTTTAGTGGGTTCTTAAATGTTCATTGAGACTGAATGTTATTGAAGTTGGAAAACGGGTATGCCTGGAAGGAACATTGCTATTATTATAGTTAATGGTGAATGACGTACGGATTTTGATTAATAAACACTTACTTTCGCTTTAGTTTAGGTGTTCAAATACAGTAGAACCTATCTATATCGGAATTTCTAGTTCAAGCTTAAATTCTGCGTTTTTCCATGTTATATGGAAGAATATCTCCCAAAATCTCTATATCACGAATGGTCTGAAGTGTCAATTGACAAGTTGAAAGCAGTTGAGAAACACACTTGCACAGACAGCAATGGTCTTGACATCACGTGGATGATGGAACAGTAATGTAATTGGTGCAGGTCGTTGATTTTTTGGAAATCCATAAATAGGCCGAATCCATAAATAAATGACGCCCTTTGGCACCATAAGCAGGGACCGAGGACTTTGAACAATGGGAGTTGAAGTGGGAGAGGGGAAAATAGTAAGCACATGGTTAGTTTTACCCTTCTTGGCATGGAAATTAAAACATTTGAAAGCTATTTTTTTTTAACTATATCAAAAATGTTTTATTTACATCTATATTTTTTATTATGCATTAATAAAATACATTCAATCAAACCTGCATACACTGTTTACAGAAACCTTTCTATCTAAATTTTTTTTCCTCATCCCCCACGGGATTCAAGATGACAGGTTCTACACTGTACCTTTCCTTACATTGTAACTATTACATAAATAGTAGTTAGCACATTATATAGAAATAAAATTCGATGACAAAGGATACGAAATAAGTCGAAAGCGCCTGCAACATACACTATCAGATCTTTTGGCTAAAAAAAAAAAAAAGTGTGAACAGTGCAATATAACAAGTAGAATGTAAATATGGTTATTAATAATACTAAAATGTGTAAACAGTAGACGTGAAAAAATATGGCATATCATCATGTTCAACCATTATCTATCCACTACTGGATGAAGGTCTCTCCAAATGCTTTCCACACAAGTCTATCAGGAGCAATTCGCTTCCATGTTGCCCCAACCTGTTTTCTTATCTCATCCACCCATCGACTTTGAGGACATTTTCTAGGTCTTCGGTGGTCTCTTGGAATCCAGTTGAGAATTTCTGTTGTCCATTGTTGATCTTGCAATATGCCCAGCCCATCGCCATTTCAGCCCTTTTACTTTAACAATGATGTCCTCTACTCTAGTTTGCTCTCTCACCCAAGTGTTTCTTTTTCGATCTCTCCTAGTTATTCCAAGCATGCACCTCTCCATGCTCCTTTGCGTTGTCTGTAACTTTCGTATTGCTCCAACTGTTAGACTCCATGTCTCTGATCCATAAGAGAGGACTGGCAATACACACTGGTTGAAGACCTTTCTTTTTAGACACAAAGGCAATTTCCCCTTCAGGATAAAACTGTTTCTTCCAAATGCACTCCAGCCAAGTTTAATACGTCTGTTGAGTTCTTTCATAATGTTGCCATCCATTGAAATCAGCTGGCCAAGGTAAATATATGAATCAGCAATTTCTAGCTCAATGTTGTCAACTTGTATTTTTGTTTCCTCTACGAAATTATTGAACATGATCTTAGTTTTTTGTAGGTTCATCTTGAGTCCAACTTCTTTACTTCTAGTTGAGAGCTCCTGTACCATGTCTTGGAGTTCTAATGGGTTCGTTGAAAAAATAACAATGTCATCAGCAAACCGCAAATGATTTAAATATTCACCATTTATTTTTATTCCCTTGTTATTCCAATTTATCTGCTGAAAAATCATCTGTAAAGCTGAAGTAAAAAGTTTTGGAGAAATGGTATCTCCCTGCCTCACACCTTTACCAATTTTGATAGTTTTGGTATCTTTATGTAACCGAAATTTTGCACTTGCATTTTTATACACACGTTTCACCATGTCAATGTACACATCCTCAATGTCTGTTGATCTTAAAGAGTTGATGACTGCTGACGTTTAATAATAGCATATATAAAACAGAATACCAAAAGGCCATGATTGTCTACACAAACACTTACAATAAAATAATATAATATTAAAACAAAACTTCTCAACCTGCCTCTTATGCAAGGAAGGTATAACTACATGTTTCTGCAAATGTTATTAATTAATACAGGGGTGGGGAAAGCTGCAGCCTTTTGGATGAATTCGAATTTTGCAAACCAAATCCTTTTATTTTTATTAATGTTATTTTGTTCATCTTATTTTGTATTTACTTTATTCTTATCTTAAATGAACACATTTAAAATACAAAAGAAATATAGTAATCTAAAAATTCAATTTTTAAAGTAAAGGTGCAAAGAAACAATATTTATCCAAAAACACGTTTAATTACATATTACTAAACAAATATATTGATAGTAAAGAACAGGGGCGGCTCGAGGTTGATTTTGAACCCGGGCAGCCTGACACAGATTGCTTTTTGGCGCCCCCTCCAGAGAAAACAGGAGATTTTCACAGATGCACAGTGAGCCATATATCGCATAAAAGTGGCCAAAAGTCTCTGAAAGAATTTCTATAAACTCGTCTTTTTAGAGAGATTTTATATTGTTGTGTCAATTAAAAAAAATTTGGACTTCAGTTTGGTTCCCTCCTTCCAAACGGGGACCCGGGGGACTGCCCAGATTACCCGGCCCTTAAGCCACACCTGTTAAAGATTGCCACAAAGGATATCAATACAATAATTGTTTTGTAAGTAGCCCATATTCGTAATTACTGCATATATATACACATAATAGTTATTATATCTATTTATTAATTATATTTAGTTCAATCATACTACCAGCATCATAAAATGTATTAAAAACTTGCAAATAATATAGAAAAAGATGATTACATTTGGCTCTTTCCCTTCTGCAAACTGGATTATCTTCTGTGTCGTGGGTAAAAACTGCGATATGCCAGTCCATGGGCTATGTGTGGTGGGATCCTGTAAATATGACAGAAAATGTCAAGACATCTATAATTCAATAAGTTTACAAGCAGAGAGACACACTTGTGAACCAGTCATTTACAATTTCCTTTAATTCCTTCCAACAGGTGATGACATATGTTCACAAAATTTTTTTTATTTGTACTTTAATTTTTATTTTTCTATTTACTTTTCTGAAAACTGGTAAATAAGGAGGCTGTATTAATTTTTCATTCTGATGATGGGGGACGTGTTTACATCAAAACAACTGCAAACAAACCATCTAAATTTATAACTGTGTTGGTGAATTTATTTCTAAATAAGTATTGCACAATGTATTTCGACTAAGCAACTACTTCACATATAATAATTACCCAACGTTAATTAAAATGAGACTAATTAATTACAGACCCGGCTTATGTTGCCTGCATGCTCCTTATCGACTCCATATTCTTGCTCCCCACGACTGTGATGCTGTTTTGTTAAAAGCAGCATTCTAAAATATTAAGTAAATAAGTTTAATCAAAATGAATATATATATATATAAACATTAAATTGAGCAAAACTGATTGAAAAAAGCAAAATCAACTAAAAATAATTAATGAAGCTCAATAAAAACTAATGAAGTTATAATACTAATATACCAAGCAACATTCATTACAAATAATTTAAAACTAATTATTAATTAAATTAAAATGCCTTAACTATGAAAATCCAATAAAAACAGAGAAGGCATAGATAATTAGTAATATAGTTGAAACTGCATATATGCAACAAAAATTGAGTCCCAAATGAGATTTTACACATACAAAAACTGTATGCATGTATTTTTTTTTAAGTCAACTGAATGTTTTATTATAGAATTTAAACCGGATATATATGCAAACAAACTTTATGAACAAGTTTTCATCCACAATAAATAGCTGGCAACCCTTATCCAAGTTTCACTTACCAGTTTATTTATGGCTTTATTTACACCCCTCCCCCACACTTTCTAACAATAATAAATAGATTTTATTTATCACTGGAGACATACAATGCATACAATCTGTATAGACATGTTTATATATTACATTAGACAAGTCACATGTGCAATAAATCGCATGTACTGACATACACAACATGCCCGTGTTCGGAATCACTATCAAAATTTGTGTTTGTCACTGGCACAGTGAATTACACGTCTCGTGTTTCATTGGTCTACAAAATACTTAGTCTATTTGCAAGTTTTTTGCTTTCTTCTTTTGCACTTTTCAGTTTATATTTATTGTGAACATGGCAGATGAAAAGAAATCAACATATCTACTTAAATATTGATCAAAAGTTGGCGATTTTAAATTCTTTGAAATCAAACAATAAGACAAAGATATAAATAACAAAAGAATATGGTTGTAATTTGTCCACTGTTTTCCACAAATACGGTACATGCGTTTATGTAAGTAGCACATTATTTCTTGTTATTTTTATTAATAGAGTAATAGTAACCGTGCATTATAAATATTGAAATAAATAATGTGTATGATTTATAAAATTAGAAATAAGAATATCTAATTTAATAATAAAATTCATTAAAAATTTAATGAGCAAATTATTTCCACGCTATAGTTCAGAGAATACCGCTTTTATGTAAAACCCGCTTATATGCATTGGATTTCATTGCTACATCCATTCGCATATGCGGTTTCGACTGCGTCAGAATAAAACTTCGAATTTTTCATATCTTCATACTTCAGTAAAAAAAAATAACTGATACCTACAAATTTGATGATCTGAATTTTTATTAGAACGAATTTGAAGATTTGGGATATTTTTTTCCTAATGAATTTGATAATGGTTTTTTTTTTTTCCTGCTTTCATGTACAAAATTCATGCTTGCACAGTTTATTTTGTTTTATGTCGCTTGTCAATTATTACATCCCCCAAACGGCCCATACGTTGCTGACGACTTATAAGCTTTCCGAACATCGACCACATTATAGACTCTGAATAAGATGAGGATTAATATGTCTATGAAACTATAAACTTCTCATTTGGATATAAAATAAGCATGGACAACTCACCGGCCAACAAGATCTGTTGTCGATACACCAGCGGTCCTCTTACATTCCCTGAAAAAAAAAGTATATATATATGTAATATTTGTAAAAAAGGCATACTCTTGAAAATATCATGATGCTCAAATACAAAACTATCCATCCATATGGCTTAAATAACTTCTTTAATGGAGAGATAATTTCAAGCAATTACAATAGCAGTTGCATATATAACCTTTTTCACTACTGTAATAGCAAGACTACAAGAGGCAAATGAGGCTCCGATGCACTCAGGAAACATATATACAAGGACTTTAATGTTTTGAATTTTGTCAATAACATTATTGACATTTACAATAACAGTTACAATAACTTTCTTATAAAAAACAACATTTTTGCCTTAAACAATAGAAAGAAATTATTTCTTATGTAGACTCATTATATTCTATCAACATGTAAAATTTTTTTTATTGATCTCATTAGTTCTAGAATCAACCGGAGTAAGTGTATGACAGAAAAACTAAAGAATTCCGCATGATTAACAACTTCAAGCATAAAGTATTTAATAAACTTAAAATTAGAAAGATCTTCATGGATAACAGACTTGTTTCTCTCTCAAAGATAAGGTATAGGTCAACGTTGTTTACAAATATGATAAACATATTGGAAGAAAACTATTTAACTACAAAAATTTCTGCACAAATATTAAAGACGACGTTCGCCAAACCCCCTGCCACTGCCGCAAACCAGATTTTAAACAGTTTGTTAATGAGAACAATAAGCACATTTGCACTGGCGATTTATCAATAATTCCATTCCAAGATTTGTGCAACATCATGCTACAAGGTACTAATTTTCGTCCTGATCTCCCCCCTTCAATCTAAAGAGAATACTGCAGCCTCTAAAGAAAAACCTTCAATTTTGCCTCAAACTCAGCCAAGGATACTCTATACCTGCCAAATTTTTCTTAGAATGGCTTGGCAATATTTCTTTACAAATTAGTGAATCTTGCAAAAACATCAAAGAGTGTAATTTTAGTCATATCAATATGACTAAGATCCACAAGCAAATTGATGAACTAAAGAAACTTTTCATCATTACTAGTGTTGACAAAGCGAACGGAAACTTCGCCATAGTTCGCAAAAAACTTTATCATCAAATTATCTATCAAGAACTTAGAAGTTCTACCACCTATAAGCTCTACAATTACAATTTGTCCACTACTACCAAGAAGATTATTGCCTTTAACAAACTTTTCAAAACCAAACATCATATTACCCAATATCCTTTTACCTTCGCAAGCATTAAATTTCACAAAAATCCCATTAAATTTTGCATTATTACCAATGGGATTCTTACAATAATTCCGCTAATTACATCCTCTTCAATATATTAAAAGTAACGCCCAAGACATCACAATTCCAAAGAAAATTTCTTCTTCATCAATAATAACGTATCTATAATTCAATATCTAAACAACCATGCTTACATTAATGATTTCAGTACATATGACTTCGAGAACTTATTCCCAAGCATACCATTTGAAAAGTTGGAAAACGTTCTAAACACCTATTTTAATAAACGCAAACACCTGCTTAAAAATATTGATGAAAAATACTGGCAAAACTTATTAAAATTTTGCATCTACAACAACTATATATATATATATATATATATATATATATATAGTTGTTATATCTGTAACAATACGAAAGTTACAGACAACGCAAAGGAGCATGGAGAGGTGCATGCTTGGAATAACTAGGAGAGATCGAAAAAGAAACACTTGGGTGAGAGAGCAAACTAGAGTAGAGGACATCATTGTTAAAGTAAAAGGGCTGAAATGGCGATGGGCTGGGCATATTGCAAGAAGAACTGATCAACGATGGACAACAGAAATTCTGAACTGGATTCCAAGAGACCACCGAAGACCTAGAAAACGTCCTCAAACTAGATGGGTGGATGAAATAAGAAAACAGGTTGGGGTGACGTGGAAACGAATGGCCCAGGATAGACTTGTGTGGAAAGCATTTGGAGAGACCTTCATCCAGCAGTGGATAGATAATGGTTGAATATGATGATGATGATATATATAATGGTAAGCACGTCTTTCAACAGATCTATGGCATTACACAAGAGATGTGCTACTCATCACTTGCTGCTAATTTATTCTTACACCATTATGAAAGAAACAGATCTGAGCACCTCTGCCATGTATACAGATATATTCACGATATTATTACTTTTAATAACGATACCTTTGAAGTAAGTTTCCAACACATCTACCCCAGAGAATTGAAATTAGCAAAAACTTTCATTTAAAGTAATAGCTTTAATTTCCTGGATATCAAAATTGAAGTCACCAATAATAACAAATTCATTAGCAGCGTCTATGATAAAAGAATGGACTTCCACTTCAAAGTCAACTACCTTTCCAAATTCTACTCTAATATTTCTAACATCGTCATCAGGAACATTATAATTACTATGGGAACAATAATTTCAAGAATTTGTAATAATAGAAATATTACAATTGATAGTCTTCAACAAGTCATATTTCTCTTAAAAAATAATGGTTTTGCAAAATCGTTGCACAATAGACAAATAAAGAAACTTCTCATCTACATAGCCACACAAAATAATTTTTACATACACCTAAAGCATATTCAGATATGAATGGTTGTTTCTTCACGCCGCCACCTTCCATTAGAACATGCCAAAAGACAACAAACTTATAACCCTAAACAGAAGTGCTGCTACTCGGAACGTGGATCAATACGAAACTAAACAAGCAGCCATATTTCTTAGATTTGTCAGCTCACTTCATCTTACGCTATAGTGCTCAACAAAACAGTGCCTTAAGAAATTTCTTCATTCCTACGTAAGTACTTTTTTCTTTACGTGCCAATACCATAATAAGGTTCAAACTACTGATGATTGGGCAATAGGATAAATCTTGTAAAACTATTCGGCTCTTTTTACCTTCTTCGAAAAGTGTGATTGTACTTCCTTGCTTTGCATTTTGTTTATATATTTCCCTAATGATTGTGTATTATAGTGGATGTATGATTTGTTGAATTTTATGTTGCATGCATATCACTAGTTTGTTGAATATGAATTATTATATGTGTTCATTTTGTTGTGCATATGCTATAATAGTGGTTGTTTTTATACATTTAATATTGTCGGATGCTCTATGTGATTGATCATTCCTGGTTCCTTTTGATATTTGCCGTTAGTGTGTTTTAGTTTGTGTGTGTGTGTGTACACGTTAGTGTAGATGTTCTGTTTTTTGTCGCCTTTGGGCCTTGGGTATCTCGCTTTATACATGTAACAAATATGCTTTGCTTGCATTTTGCGACATACCTCCAGAAAAGTTACACACTTTGTAAATATTGCTGCACCAGAAATATGTGTCCATTGTTGGTGTAATACTTTTTGACAAATAATGTTTACAACAATCTTAAGTTAACAAATCTGTTTTTAATAAAAATTGTTGCTCACAGAGGTATACATCTATCATGGGTGAAATACCTTCTTTACACAAACCTCATATAATATTAATTTAAAAAGGCTTCATATAATATTAAGTTAACATAAACATACACACGTTATTAACAAATCCGTTGTATCTATATACATGGGTGCAACATTTTTTTTTTATATAATTTAAGACATTAATATAACACTCTCCTTATGTACCCTTTTTGGCTAAAAAATGTCTCCCATGGATATGTGGATGCAATAGTTTTTGACAAAGATTGGATATAACGTTAATTTTGACATACATAAAATATGCACTCTTCGTTAAAAAAAAAAAATTGCATTTACATATAAATTTGTACAACAATTTCCTCGATAAAGGGTGCAGACCAAGGAAATATAAGAAATGGAGGGCAATATGAGGTTACCAATGTTTATATGACAAAACAATACAGAGTTTCACCAGGAGATTCCATAACAAACAGTTATTTCGACACTGGCGAAAGGTTTAAAAACACGATGTTTCGGGAGCCAACTGCTCCCTTTGTCAAGTGAAGGCAGAATTTCTGCCTTCACTTGACAACGGGAGCAGTTGGCTCCCGAAACGTCGTGTTTTTAAACCTTACGCCAGTGTCAAAATAACTGTTTGTGATGTTTACATGAAACAACCTATTACGTTTTACGCACTGAGATATATGCATTTACATCCATTTACTCACTTATATTTTCCAGCTGCTTTCACATACCGATATGTGTCATTGCCATCTGCATCTAGCGTTATGTCATCTGAAAGTTAAGAAAATGACAAGTTCTTAAAGTAAATGAACAACACATCCTGAATGTCAATCAGTCTGCATATAACACAATATCTATTTATGAATGATGGCGATTAATTTGGATATGGTATAACACACTTGGTTTAAATTTCCTAAAATAAGGACAGGATGCCTTCCCTGTTGATTTCTAGCATTTGCGTTTTATGGCAAAAGGACAAGCAAAGTCATGCCATATTGGGACCTAGTTTTCCCAAGAAAATCCGAATTTATTTCGCCTGAGTGGAACCCTAGCAGGGGTGAACTGGGCTGCCAGACTGTGCGCACTCATGGGCGATAGGTAAAGGTTAAAAATCACGGTCGCCACTGGCCCCAGGGCAACTAAATATTGGGGAATGGTGATTAAAAATACGACTTCAGTCACCGTACACACTCGCCACTTTATTGTTTCCCAATGCAATCCTGTCTGTTTTGACTCTGCAGGGAGGTCTCATTCTGAATCCACAAACTACTTACTATTTTTTTATGAAAAATGTTGATCAAACAAACCCTTCTAAGGTTGCAGTATTTAAATGTTTTGTGGCCACGAGAAAGTGGCTATAACTTAAATGAAGTGGCCTCTAATAAAAAGGGCCCTGCTGGCCAATGGCCACTAAGTGCCTCCGAATTAGCAAGGACTCAAGCTTTTCAATAATTCAAGGTATACGACCTTTGAGAGCACCTAGTCTTCCACTGAACCCTGGGGTTACATATTAGAATTAAACGCAAATTATTTGCGATGTAGTCACATCACCACCACAGGGCTGATTACTAATGGCCAGCACAAGATGGAACACAGCATTCTGTTTCTCATTATCAATTTCATTTCTTTATAATTTTTTCTACTGAAAATGAACCTGTTTAATCTGACATGAGATTGTTTAATACACTCTATAAACTGTGGTATATTCTGGTGATCAAAAGTAACCTACAAGAAAACATGGCATTTTGAATTATAAAAAAAATTTTTTTTTGTCTGTCTGTGACACAAGGACTCCTAAGTTTACCCTGTGCCAAGACCTACAGTTTTTGAAAGAATCTGAATTCCTTTCACTGAGGGGAAACTAATTCCAGAATGCGAATCTGTACACAAAATTTGTCAAGAACCGGGTATATGCTCAAAGCAAATCTGGATTAGTAGCAGTCATTGGACAATATGTTACTTACTAACACTTGCCTTTTCTGGGTAACGCCGAGTAATGCTATTAGATTTTTAAGAAAATAACTTAGTTTTTAATGGTAACGGATTAACAGAAATTGTGGTTACATCTCCATTACTTCACACATGCATCCCCCCTCCCCACCAGAAACACTTCAAGTCTACACAACATATTTATCTCCGAGCCTGCATAAATCCTATTAATTTGCCTTGCATATTCAACAATCGTATGCCCCACACACACATGCACCAGTTACAATCATTGTTTTCCTGCCCTCCCCTTCTATCTGTTCGTCGTGATCCTGAACTCTTCACCCCTCTTTTGCATTATTTATCAAATATTAATCAGTGAGCCTAGAGCAATTCGGCAGAGTAATTGCAGTTTTTATTTACATGCATATGTTTCTTAAATCGTTATTCTCTCTTAAAAAGAGAGAAATGACTAAATTGCAAAATTTTATTGTGTACACTTGAAACTGCCAAAAGTAACTGTTAGTTATTACAGAAGCAACTGTAACACAGTCACTTTTGAAATACAGTAACTGTAACACAGTCACTTTTGAAATACAGTAACTGTAACACAGTCACTTTTGAAATACAGTAATTGTAACACAGTTATTTTTTAGAAGTAACTGTCCAATGGCTGATTAGTATCATGCTAGCCAAATGCATTACCACTATGGTACCGCTGGACTTCATTATTACATAGTTTCAAAACTTTATTATTATTACATAATTTCAGAACTTTACTATTGCATAGTTTCAGAACTTTATCATTATATGGTTTCAAAATTTCCATGCAGAATACAGCTATTGGAATAAAACTTGCATAAATTATATAAATGAAAACAGAAGCACAACGAAGTGTTCTTTCCAGAGTTTTTGTAATGTTAATGGGATGTATGATTGTCATGAGCCAATCTTTTCGTCTTCCAAGTTAATTCATTGAAAGCTATAATGTGTGCATTTACACCATCGTTATGACTGACACGGAAGGTGAATTGGTGTCTTCTGTGATAACGTTGTGTGGAACTTTGCCCTTTCATAATTTGAGTTTTATGGTGCAAGGGCAGCCAGAGTCATGCGGCACCGGGATCCGGATTTTCTGAAGAATCTAGACCTCTTAAGGCCTAGTGAACCAAACCGCAGACTACATTGAGCAACTGTCATAATTAGACATTATTAATTTATTGGTTCTGTGCAAAAGCAAGCCAGACTTGCTTGGGTAAAAGTTGCAAATGTCGTGGCGCACAACACACACATTTCCCCGAGGTTATAACCTTGGGTTTACCAGGCAGGTCACAACCTCCAATAGTATCCTGGTGGCACAGCCGGTCAAACAAAAATCTGAACACTAGTTTACCATTCGCGTAATAATTATGCTACAAAAAATTCAAAGGTGCCTGCCAATCTATAGGGAATAATGAAATATAGCAATCCATGTGCATAAAATTCACATAAGGGATTGTTTTCATATCAAAACTGGAAGTAACTTTGAAAATTCCAATGGCAACAACTAGTTTTGATTAAATATTTTGAATCTGAAAAAAGAAGGAGGGGAAAAAAAAAGCCACCTCTAATATTCAATTTCAATTCATTTGGTTCAAGGGCTTATGAGTTTTGAATATTAGAAATATTGAGCTCACAATGTTAAAATATTTCACGGCATTTTTATCAACGTTTCTCCGAAATATTCTTCATCTCTTTCCAATATTTTTTATTCCATTAAAGTTCAACAGGCCAAACTAATGTAGGGTATCTAATATGAATTATAAATTATGAAAATCATATTCATTAAAAATATGAATAGAAACATTAATTTTCTGATGGGAATTGAAACCTTACGGTTTTTTACCTACTGTACAGACATTTCAGCGCAATCCAATCAGGTGGTTTTTTTTTTTTTTAAATGCTTAATATTAGTTGAGGTGATGGTTTAAGGGACATCAGATAGTTACAAAAG
This sequence comes from Dysdera silvatica, assembly GCA_006491805.2. NCBI lineage: Eukaryota > Metazoa > Arthropoda > Arachnida > Araneae > Dysderidae > Dysdera > Dysdera silvatica. Next base: position 120,785,520 of record QLNU02015003.1, on the reverse strand, counting down.
GAAAAAAAAAAATAAAACAAAGATTATTTCACAGTTAAAACTGTTGTCAAGTAGCATTTCTTGATTATCATTAAACAGGCATATGGGTAAATTTACATCTGTGAGAGAGAAAACAAAAAGTCAACGGTATTATAACTTTTTGATTTCAACAGGTTTGATCAGAAAATTAGATTTCCGACCTACAAGTTCGTTTTTTTATCATGGTGGAAGGCCCCATAGACGTTTTATAGAATATTCTGAGTTTTAATAGTCACAATGATGCTAAAATTTTAAATTAGCTTAATTAAATTGTCTAGAATCTGACTATGATATGAAATTTAAGTGTTGCCATTGTAATTTTCAAAGTTGCTGCAAGTTTTAATATGAAGACAGTCCCTTATACAAATTTTGTGCACTTGGATTGATAAGATTGTTCACTACCTATCGGCATCTTTGAATTTTCTGTTGCACAATTACTGCGCAAACGGCAAATGAGTGTTCAGATTTTTATTTCACCGGCTGTACAATCTTGGAAATGAATTTCTTGGCTAACGAATGTGACTTATTCTCACACTTCAAGGCTAGCTGCTATATTATTGATCATACTGCTACTACAGAAAAGCATACACCTTGGATAGCTGAACATCTCCAAGCTGGGACAATGCAGTGTTAGTTGCGTGTTAAACAAAGACCTCGTTTGGCACAGTACCAACCTCAGCTATTCCTGTACCACAAATCACAAAGAACACACGTTCCATTATCACATCTATGGAACTTACCTGCATGGACACAGAAATCGCACTTGTACTTCTTGAGTGTGTCTATGGTAGTAATGTATGGAGCACCTTCAACCACCTATAAAGCACAGTTTCTTCTTAAAGTCTCAGTATGGCAAATGCACTATTTAAGAATTTTCAATTAAAATGAAAGTAATGTTGCCTTTATTCATGACAATGACATTATAACAAATATACAAACAGGGTGATTCTAAATTACCTGCTGGTGTGCTCCCGCAGACCATAATTTTCAAACCAGAAACATTAAAATAAAACTGTTTACAGAATACGAAAATGCGGCTCAAAAAGTCTCATTACCCACAAAACCAATATTGCAGAATGCAGCAACATTTACGCACCTTTCGTGGCATAGGAGATTCTTAAGCGATAATCAGTTTCCTTCAAAGTAATCTTCAGCATTTACGGCGTAATTGTTTCTATCGTCATAACATTTCTAGATTCTGGTTCGAGAGAGAGGTCCTAGGGCTCTTGTAAAAAATGTTTTTCAAACATTTTCATGGTAAGAGATCAGTTCTCATAATATCAAGTGTTTACACAGACCACAGAACTGGTCCATCAACACTCGGGCAAATGCACGTCAAGAAATTTGCAATGTAAAAAAGTTATCATGCTAAATTTGCATTTTGTTATTGTTGAGAATGACATATTTATATTCCGAAACCAGTTTTACTTTAATATTCCTGGTTTGAGAATCATACGCCACAAAAACCCTCACCACAATTTAGAATCACCCAGTATATATAGAATTCGCTTACTTCATTCACCCACTTCACAGCTCGTACCATTTTGTACCGTTCTTGCTCATTGAAAACAGGTGGCCCCTTATGCTTGGTAATTTCCTCTATATTTTAATTAAAATTTTATTTATAAATTATAAAAATATTAAAATTTTATTTATTTTTATTTTAATTAAAATTAAACAGAGACATTATTTTTTTAGTAACCAAAAGATAGGAGTTTCAAAATTGCAAATCAACATCATACTAAAATATATAATTAACAGCAGAAGTCCTTCAAACCCATTCCACATCATTACTTAATAGTGGAATAGTTAGGGTAACTTACCGTCTGTATGAACACCCACGATCAAGTAATCGCCCATTGCTTTAGCCTGTAAGAAAAAACGAAATTTCAGACACACTGCAAACGGTCTTACACAATAACGGTACAATTATTTCCTTGTAATAAGTAGTCACAGGGAGAATTAAAAATTGACACTGAAAATCTTATTAGCATATATTCTACAACAAAACTTCAGCGACTTGAATGACCATTCTGAATCATTTGTTTGTTTGCTTCTTTGTGGTTTTATGGCTCAAGGACTACAATGGTCATGCTGCACTGGGAGCTACTGGTTTCCGAGGAATCTAAAGCTCTGGATCTACAAGATTCCGAACCATAGCTCACGTTGCTGCACTTTTCACATAAATATTACCCCAAGAAAACATGAGTGTAGCAGAATTTTTCGACATGATACACTTCCATATATCTCAAAATGTGTCGAAATGAAACTGCATCACAGAAGAGAGGTAATGCTAAAACGTTGATTAACCTTTTTTTTTTTTTCCTTTTTTTTAGAAACGCTGTTTTATTTCAATTTTCTTTAAGTGAAATTGCAATAAAAATTAGTAATTTTTTGCATTATTTTCTATTTCAATTGATAAAGTGGTTAAAGAACGTTCACATTCAAAATGTTTTACAGTGTGTTTACTCAAATTTTGTTTCAAACTTCCCTGACTTTTCCAGACCAAATCTTAATAGATTTCCAGTCGCTAATTACAATAAAAAACATGCAATACATAAAAATTTGTGCAATCAGAACATGTTTCAGGTTCCATTAACATAAACCCCAAAAACATTTATAACTCAATTACAGTGAATTTACAAATACAAAAAATGTATTAAAAATGCATTTCTTTACACTAAAAACTTGCATTAAGTAAATATTTACAACAACATTTTTATTCGTCCCTTTTGAGTTCATGATAAAAGAGTTCAACTGTATAATCGCAAAGCTTCTATTCCATTTAAAGTGTGTATGGCTATATATATATATATAAGAGAAAGGAGATTGGTATGGTATATATATGTGTAGGTATCCCTTACAGATTAGATAATTTAGCTTAAACACTTTTTTTTTTTTTAATTTTCCTGATACGGTTGGCAAACATTTTCTCCTGAGAAATATCTAGGCTTAATAATTTTATATAAATTATATTAGTTTTGGTGCAAAAGGGCAATTTTTGGAAGAAGTTTAGACAAAAGTATAAGTTTTTCAAAATCTCCATTATGCAATGTGGTATGAAAAGCACAGTTCAGAAAAATTATTTTAATAAGCTATTTATTATAACAATGAATTTCAAATTTCCCTGACTTTTCCAGTCAGAAAAAACTTCCCTGACTTTTCCAGGTTTTCTAGATGAGTAGATACCCTGGTTTTAAATATACACTAATTCATTTCTGAGACAATTAAGACTTCATACAAAAAGTCCTTGTTATTTAACTCCAGACTTAATCAACTGAGGAGTTATATGACAATAAAAATCATACAAAACCATGATTTTTACATAATACAGTAAAACCTGCCTAAAGTGAACACCCTGAGGCTGGACTTTGATGATCATCATAGACAGATAGTCACTATACATGACAGACTTTGGTATAGGCATAAGTCCCTACCAGTTCTCTCTTATAAAAAGTGGTCACTTTATTCAGGTGGTCACTTTACTAGGTTCCACTGTATCTATATATAAACTCTGTCCAGGTGTTATTCTTATTCTGACCACCATTTCTTAAACTATTATAAATTTATTTTTATATAAGCACCTCAGTATATATATATATATATATAATCACGGCCTTTTGGTTCACTGAATTTGGCACCCAAGTAAATTTAGTCATATGAAGGGGCGGACTGGGCCAGAGCGCCCACGGATAATCCAAGGTATGTACCCTTCGAAAGGACCCAGTCTGCTCCTGGTCTATATGCCTATAAATAATGGGCACATGAACAGGCCTTTTCTCTAATCAGTCAGCGCATATAAAGCTTTCTGGTATTCCACTAATGGTGTTTACACAGGGGCGGACTGGGCTGCCGGCCAACTGGCCCCAGGCCGGTGCGCCCTTCGATAATCCAAGGTATGTGCCCTTTGAGAGGACCCAGTCCACCCCTGATCATATGTAAACATATTGTGATGCTATTCGCCTGTATGGTGCTTCCCAGGAACAGGCTGGGTCCATTCCAAAGGAGCATACCACGGATTTTCGGAAGGCATGAGTCCTTGCCCACAAGAATGCACCGACCCAGTCTACCCACTGCTACTTCCATGAATAAATGACCGATAGTATTTCGCTTTCAGACACCAATATGGTTAGATAACTACCAATACTAGAAATAAAAAAAAAATTATATGATTAATGACAATTATTAAACTATCAACTATTACTCTATCTTGGTTATTGTAGACACTTTTGAAAGTGTGGGGCATATTTTCTAAAGTTTTGTTTAAGTACAATTTTCTACAGTTTTTTTTATAATTTTTAATGTACCCATTGTCCTTTCTTGCTAATGATACAGATTCTAGCATATGCAGCACCTATTGTTTTCATAATTTTTTTTAACATATGCACAGATACCAATAAAATCAGCGACGTAATTGTACAGTAAAAACATTGGGACAGTTTTCAAAGTGCATGACATAAAATACTAGTAGTTAATATGTCCAGATACACAATATGGTGCCATAGTTGTTAACGTGATATTTATTATCATATATAACTAATTATATATAGTTAACATTATATGGCATAGTTTCATCTTCAGGGTGTCTACCAAAAACAAAAGCCCAATTCTTTGGCTTTCCCATGACCTTTTTTTTCTTCATTTTCATACATTCCTTGAGCTTAAGAAAAAAAGTTTCTCAATTTTTTTTTTTTGTTTTTTTTTTTTTACGATTGATAAAATAGCTGAAAAATCCCTAAATATTGCCAAACTATAACGGAAAATAGTCGGAGATTGCTAAAAATTGCCAAGTTATGACAAAAAATAGCTGAAAATAACTAAACTAGTAAAAAATGGTCAAAATGTTGTATGGAAATTACAATTCAATGCACACGTAAAATCGAAAAAAAAAATGGCTGTAATCGTGACCTACATTGATTTGATGACCTTTTCTTGACTTCCATGATCTTTTTTTTAATTTCCTTGACTTTCATGGCCTAGTAGACACCTGGATCTTAAGTGTTTCCTAATAATATAATTATTATTTTGTTATATGATAAAAGAGCCCAGTTTGTTTGAGTTTTACAGTGCATGGATCATGCTGAAAGGAAATTCATGTACTCAGAATTCTTTACAAATAAGACATTTCAACACTTTTTTCCCTCCGGTTTTAGTTACGTTTAGTAAAAATGCTTTTCTGAGAAATAATGGACTTGTACAGTTTATTGGCTTTTGTGAAAAAAAAAAGGAACTTTTTCTAATCCTTTAAGTCATTTAAGTGCCAGGTGTTCCCGAGATTTTATCTTATAGTTAAGAATTTAAGCGCCCGGTCAGGTGGGGTGAGGAAATCGTGTTGTTTTTGTTGTTTTTTTCAACTAGAAATACCGTTAGCAATAGCGAACAATTCCTTTATTATAAGCTGGGAGGCTTTACCCACTGAGCTATGAACTACAATATCTAATCTCTTTACGAACGTATATATATATACTGTTGCCAGTTATTTCGCAGAATGGTGTAGTACATGGACTACTATTTAAACCAAATTGCAAAGAGACTGGTATTAAATTGATCGAAAAGCCCGTTGCAGCATACGTATTTATATAAATTGAACACCACGCAGATTAAATTAAACAACAATATAAACCAACGTTTACTAACGTAGTGATACCAGCGTCAATGTTATAGCGTGATTAGATGGTGAAACGTTCGAAAGAAAATAAATATTTCCGCGTTCATAGCTCAGTGGGTAGAGCCTCCTCCCGGCAAGTGGAAGGTCGTGGGTTCAGGTCCCACCAAAGGCAGAAATATTTATTTTCTTTCGAACGTTTCACCATCTAATCACGCCATAACATCGGCGCTGGTATCACTACGCCAATAAACGTTGATTGATATTGTTGTTTGATTTAATCTGCGTAGTGTTTGATTTATATAAATGTATCTCCTATATTTTGTCCTTTTATACTTATTATAATTAATACATTAATTATAATTAGTTAACTTTAGGATATCTCAGTTTAGATGTGGTCGAAACTCACCTGCCTAAGCTGATTCGCATGCCCAAAATGAACCATATCATAACTGAAAAATAAAGCAATTCAACCATTAAAAAAAGAACATATACACACACACATTTATATATACTAAAAGAGAGTTTTCCTAAATGCACATATTTTGCGGCACAACAATGAAAAACATCAAAAACTGACTCAAACAACAGGAAACCAATGGTTTCCTAATAAATAATAATAATAAATTATTATTATTTACTAGAATGCGCAAAATGCTTTCATTGGTTTTTATTGTTTGAGTTTCATCTCGGCGTTTTATATTGTTGCGCCGCAAAATATGCATGGATAGGAAAATACGTCTTTAAATGTATTTTCAAATATGCCTTTCAGATTTCAAAACCATTTGACATGTTATCTTTCAGGGAAGTGGTTTTCAAAATTTTTCCTCTACGGTGCCTCAACATGTAATAAAACTGGATTGTACATCAGTGGCGCGTGCAGTGACGGGGAGGATCAAGGGGACCAGTTCCATCCCCCTGGCCTTAAATTAAAATGATAAAAACACTGATTAAAACAAAAACATCTTTATTTTTTCTTATTTCTGGTATTGATATTTTTACTTTTTTCGTACTTTGTTAAAACAAATTTAATTCCACTAACATTTTATTTTTACTTGACACATCGTTTTTATTTTAAAAGAAATTCCCTTCGAAAGGGAAAAACCCTTCAAAAACGGAAATTTTCTTGCAGCTAGATAAGTTTGAAAAGAATTTCTTTCTATCATATGTCTTATCTTGTTTTGGAAGCATGTATTCTAGCTTTAAAAAATAAAACTTCTACATTTTTCAATCCAGGGACCTTTCACATGTTCTCTTATGCCAGCAAATGAATAGCAACAAATATTAAGTCATGTGAGAGTAGCATACTCAGTTCCTTTAAAAGAGAAAAAAAGGAAAGTGAATGTAATGAAAATAAGTTGAAAATACTGAATGCTGAGGATAAGAGTGCAGAAAGGAAAACTCCAATAAATGTCAAGACATCCTTACACCATCTGAAGTCAACGTGCACCCCAGTGATATTGGATTATTTGCAGATAAAAAAAAGTAAGGGCTTTTATTATATAGTTGTCACGATAGATCATAAATATAATTAGCTTTAAAGCACTTTTAGTAAGTTGTGAAATTTTATGAATAATAACATCACTACATAAATTTAAAATCTCGTTAAGAAATCTCCTTGAAAAAAATTTGCATAAAAAGAAAATGAAATTTTGAAGAAGTTTGATGCTACACTTTGTAGTCATTTTTTTTTTAAAGCATACTATATCAGAAATGCAGAAAATACATTGCCTTTCTTGGATTATTCCTCTTGAACGTGAAAACCTTCTAGGCAAGGGATAGCTCTCAGGGGTCATAGGGATGGTGATCAATTGGTGTCGATTCTTTTGAAGAAATCATACAAAATAAAAGGAACTGTCATGCTCTTTTAAAAATGCGACTTGAGAGTGGGAAAGATATCCTAAAAAATCATTTAGTGAGTTCTGGTAAAAATGCGACTTATTGAAGCTGGTCTTCTCAAAATGACATCATTACAGGTGGCAACAAAGTAATTTTGAAAAAAAAAAAAAACATCCAAAGAATCAATAATGCAAAATGTTTCAACATCCTAGTTGATGAAACAACTGATGTTTCGTGTACCGAACAACTGTCATTAGGTGCTCGATATGTTAATATGGAAACATAGCAGTATGCGAGGACTGTTTACAGTTTGTTCTGATTACAGATATGTCTGGAAAGGGTATAAGTGAAACTACTTTAAAAAAAACTAAGGTCAATCAGTGTCGCAATAGAATTCTTGAATGGTTGAAGATATGATGGTGCATCAGCCATGAGTGGCGATTTTCGTGGAGTGCAATTGCATATTAAGAACCATTTCCCAAATGATTTGTATGTTCATTGTAGCAGCCGTTCCTTAAACCTGACTAAATCTCATTCATGTTCTTCATTGAAACTGTATCGGGACCATAGGAAAAGTGTATGATTTTTTCCATATGCCTAAACATCAAGCTGTATTAAATTCGGTGAAAATTATTCAAAGAAACTCAAGCAGCCATTCCCGTCTCGATGGATACAATGACATGATGCAATAAACATTACTGCTAAAAATTATGATTCAGTTAAGAAGGCCCTTACAGAAGTATCATCTACATCAGGGGTCTTCAACCTTTTTCAGTCCAAGGGCCAATTT
>QLNU02015003.1:120766332-120777168 GCA_006491805.2 Dysdera silvatica | reverse complement strand
ATGCTCGTAATGAGCACGGATCTTTCGGCGAGGCATTGTTACAGTCGATGTAAGATATCCGCAGTCAAAATGCAACAGAAATTTTGACCACATATTAAGAATCGCTCCTTATATACACCTGCTGAATGCTTAGTTCCGATGCACTGGAGTTCCCGCTATTCATTCATTGGACACCAAATTTTAATCATTTGCATGTTCGGTCAAAATGTCTTTGAATACGAAATTTCATTACAATCGGAAAATTCCTTCTTGGTGAGTGGATTTTTTTTGTTATAGAGTGTACATACCTGGTCATGGCATAAGTTCTGTCCCTCACAAAAGAGTGTCTATCATAAAAGAATATTGTAACATTTTAGAATATTTATATTTATTTTGCTTCTAAGGCATAATAGATTACATTAAAAAGCAAAGCTACTGAAAATGTCCACTCTTTGCTTTCATGCACCTCTTTAAATGGTGAGGCCATTGATCTATCGCAGAATGCACCACATCAGTGGATATCGAAGCCGCTATCTTGCTTAGTTTTTTTCTTCACAGACTCGATATTTCTATGAGGCTTAGTGCAAGCCACTCCCTTCCAAAACTTTCCACAGTCAACAGTCCATGGGTTTGAGATCAGGGCTTCCAAAAGGCCAACCTTCAGCAGTAATAAACATCTTGTAAATTCGCCTGTAGAAAACATTGTGCGGTCTTCGCTTTGTGTGCAAGAGCTGAAGGCTGCTGCAAAATCTAATGTTGTCCAGTAAACACAGAATGATTCAGTGATTTTACTACCTTCCCTAAGACGTCATTTTGGTAACTGGCTGCATTAGTTTTGATGCCTTTCTCTCAAAAATGCAGTTTTGTGACCTCGCCGTAGCAGACTCCACACCACACCACACCATGACTGAGGTTGGATGGTGACCTCTCCCCACCTTAAGGATCTCCTCAAAGGCTTCTCAAGAGCTGTATGTGTAGACTCGGTTATTTTGGTGGTTGAACTTTTCTTTAATCGTCAAATGGTTTTCGTCTATAAACAAAATTTTATGGTGTCCATGCTGCTGTAACAATCGTTTTGCTCTCATTGCCCTGATGTTCCATAAAGCCTGTTGCAAGACGTTGTCCTGTGCTTCTATGGTAAGCACGAAGCCTCAAGCCTTCTTTAATAATGCGTGACATGGTTCTGGTTAGAATTTCCATCTCCCTTGTCATGATTTTCTGTTTGCAGAGAGGATTTAGACGAATTCTTTGGGCAACTGCCTTAACGACTGCTAGCATTCTGTATACACGTAGATGACTGGTTCTTTCTCTGCCACCGACAGAGGACATTTCATGGTATCTGCTGATGGTATGATAAATGAGTTTCTTGGATATTTTGGGGATTTATTGCACTTATGAAGAGCGATAACTGTGACACAGTTTTGTTTTATGCTCCATTCCATTTTAAAATATCATTGGAATTAATTTGAAATACTTTTATTCACGAGCTAATAAACTTGTTCACATGCCTTATAATAAATGTATGCTAGAAATTGGGAAATATAATGTTTCTAAACTATTTCTTTGGCGGGACAGAACGTAAAGCAAGACTAGGTATACATATATATACATATTGCAATGTAAAATAAGTATGATACTTTTAGTTATTAATATGTACAGCGAAATCAAATCTTATAGCGAGATTTTTGGCACTGCTTATTTTCAATAATCCTGTTAATATCCGGTCTTATTTTTGATATTACAATCCTAAAAGTGTTTCCAAGGTGGACGTCAGTTATTCTGGTCCTAACCTGCTTTTTATCAACTTCATTTTTGCAGTAGCATTGGCGTAAGCAGGGGGAGGGTGACATTAGTAGGGGTTACAATCCCCACTGCAATAAAATGTTGTGTATACACATATGGATATATTGAGTTGTAGCTCTGTAACCCCCACAATTGTAAGTCTGTAATCCCCTGTGAATTTTCTACGTCAACCTAGGTGCATCAGTAAGTACTCCAGAATAGTAACATTTTTGGAGTGTGTGGTCAGATGGTTGGAAAGTTGTTCTTATCAATATATTCAAAATAAAAATTGACGAGCCCTGAGATGACTTTTTTTTAAATCACTGTTGCACTGCAAATCGATAAAACTACACCTAGTGCCTACATACGCTAGAATAGAGGTTGAAATTAACTTTTTAAATCAGGTGCACAAGTGCACCCAAGTCTTGTGACTTACGTGTACAAGTAACTAACAGAATAGAAAGTAAACCCCAATATTAAAAATTCAGGTAAAATGCAAGTATAGCTATTATATTAAAGCATGTAAGGTAAAAAAGTGCAAATTTTCAAAATAATTGAACATTCATTTGTAATAAAAAAAAATTCAAAGCAAATGCAGATACATTGAGAAAATTATATAAAATTAGTCCGTAGGTCACTGTTCTTGAAAAATAAACGTAAGTAGCCATAGTTTTGAATAGTTAGGTGCACTATGTGCATCCAAATTAAAAATTTACATGCATATGTAAAATTTCATGTGCACAGTGCACCCACTAATTTCGAACCTTGCACTAGAAAACTAAAGACATGATTGAGGGGGAAACTTGGTGTTACTTTAGATCTATAGTGTTTTAGGATATTTATTACGAAATGTGAAATGACAATAGAATAAAATATATGGATTTCAGACTCAGAGGGAGCAAGGATGTTATTTTTGGGTGAAACAATTTGCAATTTTTCGTGAGCCAGAGGGCCACACGAAACATGTCAGAAGGCCACATGCAGCCCGTGGGCTGAAGACCCCTGATCTACATACATAGACAGATAGGGATTCTTCAAGCAGTGCAAGCATTTTATACACTGCAATTAACAAGTATGAATTTGTTACTTCTTTACATATTGTTAAAAAAATACTATCATATAGTTTACCTTTGTCGACAATATTTACAATCTAAAAAAAATTGATCTTTCCAAAGCCATAGGTTAAGCTGAAGATACATAAGGAGTTGCACAAAGTTCAAGGGCCAATTTTGAAAAAAAGTTTTTTGTAATTTTTAAAGATGTTGAAAAATTTTGTGAAAATTCTGGAATTCCCATACCAGTACCAAAAAATGTAATATATCAAGCTACACGAGTTGTTGAGTAGACAATTTATGAAACAAAATTATCTTTTTCAACAAATTAAATTAAATATTTAAACCCATTAAAATAACCCCCCAGAATCCGGCCATGCATCTTTCACTTAACATATAACAAAAAAAAAAAAAATAAAAAATTGCAAGACAAAGCATGTCTATTTTGTTTTTATTACTCTGTCTCGGTCTTTGTTTCTTTTTTCAGGTGGGTTCAAGTGCATAACAGCATAGACACGGTGTCTACTAAAAATAAGAAACCCAATTCCTTGACTTTTCCTTGACTATTTTTGTACATTCCTTGACCTTAAAAAAAGTTTCTCAACCTGTTTTTTACAACTGATAAAATAGCCATATAAAAAATAGCTAAAACTCTCTAAAAATAGCCATAAAAAAAATAGCAAAAAAACATTGTCGGAAAATAGCTGAAAATAAAAAAAAAAATTGCCAAGCTATGACAAAAATAGCTAAAAATAACTAAACCAGTAAAAAATCATTAAAATATCGTACAAAAATTAAAAGCATGCGTAAAATTGAAACGGGTGTAACTGTGACCTACAACATCAATTTAGTGCCCTTTAGTTGACTTCCTTGACCTTTTTTTCATTTCTTGACGTTTTCTTGACTTGGTAAGACACAGTGATAGATTAAATGCCTAGAACTACTAAGTAACCATTGCAACTTAAAGAAAGAAAAAAACTTGTATGCCCAAGATGAAATGAATGGACCGTACCTCAATTGAGCAATCTAAGTAATACATTTTCTGAAGAATAAACCAGGTGAACGTTTCAATTTGAAGTGAACTAAAATCCACGAACTTTTTTTCAAGCCAGATGAGAAGAATTTAAATATTAATTTTTTTAAGCAAGTTAAAAGAAATTATAGCGAGGAAGATATGATCAGTGAACTTCATTATTTATGACGAGCTATTAACTATAATTATTGTTTGTTTTTTGTTTTCATTATTGTCAATCAAGAGAAGCTATTCATCAGTAGAAGTAGTGGTGAATTCTCAGAGATAATAATTATTATAATATCTCATTGTTTATTACAAATTTGTGTTTAATCCATTTGAATTAATTTAATCATTTTTACTTCGCCAAATAAGCATTATCCCACTTAAAACTACTTCGGCCGTTTTCTTTCTGCAACATTTCTAACTATAAATTCCCCTCTGAAGTTATTTGTATACACCCACTTCCCCTTCCTTGGAATTACAGTTCTTCTTCCACTTGCCCCTCTTTTAACATCTCTTGTAATTTCACACCCTCACTCTCAAAATGCCTAATCCTCTGAGATTCTTGTTCCTACCGCCACCTGCAATCCATTAAACTTTTAACAATGGCCAGAAATGCACAAAGAACATTAAGTTTCAGAGTCCCAAGTTAAGCAATAAATCTTCAACCAAAGCAGTAAAATAGAGACATTCGATACCAGTTTCCCATGGTGAAACAAAAAAGTTGGCAAAGAAAAGTACTCCCCAGTGGCTGCAACCCTTAGAAAAGGGGTTAAAAAAAAAGATAAATAAATATATAGATACGTTGGGGACCAGTGGACATTCCGCTATCCCCCCCCCCCCTTGCGTCTACTCGCAAGGGCGGTAACCTTGGCGTGAAGGGTAAGTCTCGGCCAACTCCTGGCAATGGAAAAACTTTCACTGGTTGCCAAGACTTCATACTAACAAGATGTAGCAAATTTTTCTCCAGCAAAGGCAGGGGGCTCAGCACCCCTCCAATAAAGTGCATGGCCAATGTAAGTTAACTATTAATTTTCCTTTACTTTCTCCTGTTTTTTAATTTACCATACTTACCTCCCAGTGTCTTATTACTAAAATTGATATATTATTATTTAACAAGTCAATTTTTTTTTTAGGCGTGAAATTCGTAGATTAGGGTTAAATTTCTAAGAACTTATGCTTTAAGACTGACATAAGGATAACAATTTAATTTCAAAATTATTGAAAGAGAATTTGGTATAGAAAAGAATTTTGTTGTGTTACTTTAAAATAAATTACCATTGTGAGTCATTTGTTTTATTCGGAATAGTACGAAGTGAAATTATATTGTGTCAGACCTAATTTTATGGTCAAAGTAGAATTTTTTGAAGAATTAAATATACTTTTGCCCACCTGAATTTTCTCTCATTTTTGTCTTTATGTATATGTTAAGTAATCTTGATATAAGGGTTTTCAGCTAATAGGTCAAAAATCTGCATGTCGATATACACCCCTAAGGGTGTACTTTTAATTCAATACATTTTACATTCAATCATATTGCCTTACTGATCCATGGTCTGCTCTCATTGCACCTGTCCTGTATTATTGTCAAATAAAACCATGTTCTACACCATACAAATCTATCATATGCCTTTATAAATTATTAATTAGATTTGTATTAACTGGGATGTACTTGAGCTAAAAAATTAATTTCCTAAGTTAACAATTTGGAAATCAAACTCATGTTTATTGATTTGAGGAATTGAACCTGGCCATTATTAGGTGAATCGGACCTGGATGTAAAATTGAGAAATCAAGGCCTTCCGAATTTGGAAATCGAACCTTCAGTTCGTAACTCTGTCAGAAAACTTTTGCCATGATTGTCGCTTAATCGTCACCAAGTTAGCAACTTGACAACTAAAGTATCTTTACTTAGGCTCATAATTCAAATTTTATTATATCTACTCCCACAACCAACGGTATAAAAATCTTCTACCAATCATGCTATTAATTACCTTATTCAAATAATAAAATTCTAATAAACAACAACAAACAAACAACCCACCACAAAACTATATACAACAGAATTAACGTTGACTATGACACTCCTGAGATATATATGAGGGCTGCTTTCATACCTTTTATAGGACATTTTCTAATGCAGCTCCACAAGAGATTCGTGAAATATAAAAATATATTAGTTTCCTTTCAAACCCTATTGCCGAGCAAAACGGCTCAAGACCAAGACCTTACAAAGGAAAACGATGAAGCAGTGAAGGTGCTATGTTCTTGGTATTCAGACAATATTAGTCGTATCACATGTGAAAATTTGTATCGCAAGTTAAAAACATTTTTTAACTCTCACATAAACAGCAAACTCGAACGACTTCAGAAATGTCCAGATAATGCTTTCATGAATGTGATGAAATTGTGCTTCCAAGCATCTGAAAATGTCTGCAGATAATGAATACACTTGCAGTCATAACATGTATCGCAAAGAGATTATTCTCCAACTTACGATATTTGAAATATTATTTAAGAAATTCAACAGGCAGGCACAGATTAAAGGGACTGGTTATGTTCACGTATCTATGAGGATGTTGAAGTAAATCCTGAACAGGTTTTAAATGAAATGGCTAAGAAGCCTAGACGACTTGATATTAAACTTTGAATATTGTAAGGTATTATTACCTCCCACAGGGATAACACAATTGCCAAATATTGGTCAACACACAAAGCCACTGGGATGAGATTTTTGTGAGTTTTTCGTGGGGGATTTTTTATTATGAATAAATTTGACAACCACGTATTAGTAGCTCAAACTAGAGCTATTTTTGTTTTATGAGAAAAAGAGACGTCGTCCCCATCACGGATTCGAACCAGGGTCCCCACGCTGAGTCCGCAATGTGTTAACCTACTAGACGAATGAGAATAAGAACAAACGCATTTTTCTCCGTATATAAGGATGTAAGATATTATTACCCTTCACAGGGATAACACAAATGCCAAATATTGGTCAACACACGAAGTCACCCGGGCGAGATTTTTGTGAGTTTTTCGTGGAGGATTTTTTTATTACAAATAAATTTGACACCCACGTATTAGTAGCTCAAACTATAGCTATTTTTGTTTAGGAAAAAAAAAAGACACCGTCCTCATCCCTGTTGGGATGTGCTTCACAGGGATTGTGTTATTCTGTGAAGGGTAATATCTTACAACTTAATATGCGGAGAAAAATGCGTTTGTTCTTGTTCTCATCCGTCTAGTAGGTCAAGACACCGCAGGCTAAACGTGGGGACCCTGGTTCGAATCCGGGATGAGGACGGCATCTCTTTTTCTCCTAAACAAAAATAGCTCTAGTTTGAGCTACTAATACGTGGGTGTCAAATTTATTTGTAATAAAAATCCTCCACAGAACATTAACAAAAAATCTCGCCCCGGTGGCTTTGTGTGTTGACCAATATTTGGCAATTGTGTTATCCCTGTGAAGGGTAATAATATCTTACAACTTAATATACGGAGAAAAGAGCGTCTGTTCTTGTTCTCATTCGTCTAGTAGGTCAAGACACCGCGGGCTAATTGCGGGGATATTGGTTCGAATCCGGGATGAGGACGGCGTCTCTTTTTCTTCTCCTAAAACAAAAATAGCTCTAGTGTGAGTTACAAATACATGGGTGTCAAATTTATTTGTAATTTGAATATTGTATACTTTCATTTCAGTCGTTTGAGTAACATGTTATTTATTAACGCCACTACAGGGTGGGGGTGGTGATCGCCATCTCCTTGAATGAAAATGTAACATTGAAAAGATACAAGGTAAAGGTCCAATGAGGTATCATTTTCAAAAATCAAGTCATTAATCACATTCCGCCTTGAATGGCCTCTAAATCCGCCCCTGACCTGACCCAAGAACAATTTCAAATTCCTTGACAATTCCGAGTGCTGTGGGAACCCTAGCAAGCGCCTACTTAGAAATCCAGACCTACAGCTAAATTCTCGAAATTGCTCAACACTGGAAAAATAGTATAATATTTTTATAAAGGCTCAAGAAATTGTATTTTTTCCAAGCTAATCAACATTACTATTTTGCAATTCATGGTCACTAGATAGAAGTACATAATAAAAAAAAATTTAATATTTTTTGCAAGATATTCATTTAAATTGCACAGGTTTTTACGATAAATTTTTTTGGGGAGGGGGGGGTCGTTTTCAAGGAAGTTTGAGGTATTAGTTTTTTTAAAGACACTCCTTTAATGTCTTCTAAAGAAAAAACGACAATTTGGTGATACATAAATAAAAAATAATGAATTAATAACGTTCAAATATTGTAAAATCTGCCTTTAATATTGTCCTGAGGAGTGGAAAACAGATATTGTACAGACGAGGTTGAATTTGACAATACTAGTAATTCGTCGGAATTACGGAAAATCCCGTTATAGCCAGATTTATAATTATAGGCTAGGTAGAACCTGATACACTCAATATCTGTCGGAATCACGGAAAATATTGTTAGCGGTAGATTTCACTGTAAATCAGATCGCATTAACGTGATATTAAAACACATCAAGTTTGAAAAATACCGGGTTCGAACTGTCGTCTGCAACGAAAAAAAGAAATGAAACGATATATAAAAACCTACCATCCGTCGCACCATACACGAGTCCCTTTCGGGGAATCGAACCCGTTTTCACAAGTAGTCATGTCAGCCGAAAAATGACCATTCGTAGTTACGGCGTGGCTTGAAGTCATCTTGCGAGAAGGAACTGTTGCGCCGAACACAGAAAAACAACGAACTTCCACCCACCAACTCCCGTTATCATACTACTAGCGCTCTCCAGAATGTAAACAGTAAATACGCATAGACCGAGGGTGAAAGTGAAATATTTTCCTCGTGCTTCTCGGCGCTTAGCAAGGTCACATTGAATAAACTTTCTGTTTTGGTGTTAATTAACAAACATTCCTGCTTTTTAATTCAATTCATTGTAATCTGCAGTAAACTTCCGATTAGCTATCTCCATGGAGCGAAGAAAAGGTGTTGGTAATAGAAAAAGATGTTAATCAGAATATGCGTCAGCTTATAGTCATACTTGTTCTGATTTTGTTGCAAGTCATCCAGGTGAGACTCTTCACTTAAAAGATATTGCAAAATTATAGCGTTCATGAAAGCAGAAAATTTGAATAATGACATCAATGGGTTCTGGCAGTGAGCCACTCAACTCCCAGACTTTTTGATGACATAGACTTTACACCATCGAAAACCACAGACAATGAATATCTTAAAGAAATTTATACCACACCAATGCCAACATCGCTCATAGCTGGAATATAATCCGCTCCTACTGCTGATGAAGAAATGTAGAGAATATCAAGTTTGCCTTTTCTGCCTCATGCAACTCAAAAAGAGCGGAAACAAAGAAAAAATTTTATTCTTTCCATATTACAAGTTTTACTGTTAGAAAAGCACTAGAAGATAGAAAAACAGAAAAGGAAAAAAGGAGAAACAAAGAAAAAAGTGCAAAAAGTAAGGAAGATATTAAGAAGCAAAGAAAATTATTCATTAAACATAAATTCCCAATGAGTAAGAATTCTAAAAAGCTTTCCAAAAAGATCTAGATGAAACACCATCCGACTCATGAATTTACATTGATTATAAAGAAAGTGAGACACTCTCTCTGAAGAAGAGAGAGAGAGAATGCATTTTTTGTTTTGAGTAGAGTAGAGACAAACTGTGATTTCAATGCTCTCTCTACAGAGAATGGACACATGCCCAATGCTCTGATATTAATCCAAAAGAAGCTAAGATTAAAAGTTGTATATGTGATTTTTGTGAGCTCTGAAATACATGATAAAAAACCCTCAATTAACTTCCATTTTTGTACAACTTAATTATTCGTCATCTTACCCGCCAGTGCAAGCAAGATGACGAAACTGCGCTTCATGCAATAAAGTTTATTTGTTCATTTTTCTTGTTGTTTGAAAATAGTCTAATAATTCGTGGTTAAATCTAACTAATAGTGCACTAAATACAGATAAAACTGCGTCTCTATTTGCAAGCTGTAACAACTTAAACGCAAGTATTGCTTAAGTTCGTCAACTTACCCGAACTTCTGCTACCATATCAACAATCCCGTTTATTCGAAATGAAACTTTTCCCCTTCCCTACAGCTCTGAAGGGAAGGCCTAAGTATCATGGCGGCAAAAATAGTGAGGACAGGGTCAGCTGCTTGTTTGCCGCGGATATGGATACGATAAATTAAAACCATTAATGATTGGCAAAGCAGCAAAACCCAGATGTTTCAATAAAACCATTTCTGATGGTTTATAATTCCAATAAAAAAGCATGGATGACTTCTGATTTATTCCAGGTATGGCTGACTTGTCATTTATTCCATGAATGGCTGAAGTTGTTAAATGGCAACATGGGGAGATAACAGCGTAAAATTCTGCTATTCATTGATAATTGCATGGCCCACAATGGCGCTCTGATTCTTAGTTATGTAAAAGTTGAGTTTTGCCTTCTATTATGACACTGGACAACACCATTGATAGAATGCAGGAACATTCCCTTCATCAGACAAAAATTATCGAATGTTTTTCCACTTTACTTTTTTTCTACATACGTATTTTCTTTTATTTCAAGTCCGTTTACGGTTTTTTAGGATACATATAGGTGCATACACCTACGTACTTTGTATAATTTGCATTATGTCCATGGGTATATACTATCGATACTAATTTTATTATTTACACCCTGTTAATTCGAAATTTTACTTTTTTTTACCCTTGATAAATCGTAAACCCGTGTAATCGAAAATCTCAATACTTCGTAATGAGGTTTTGGTCCCTTGGCATTACAAATCATCGGGATATTACTGTATTTATTACGAAACATGGAAATGGGAACAAAATAAAATAAAACATATAAATTTAAGACTCGGAGGGTGCAAGAAGCGTTATTTTTGGGTGAAATAATTTATATTATTTCATGAGCCAGCGGGGGCAAAAACATGTTGATGGGCCGCAGGTTGA
>QLNU02015003.1:120739303-120754743 GCA_006491805.2 Dysdera silvatica | reverse complement strand
ATATAGATTACTTTTATATGCCCTGTGTAATACCTTGTATTTAGGGATATCCTCCCTAATCCATGCATTTCTTTTTATAAATAAGGGAATATGAATCATATTATGTACAATTTATGTTCATATAAATAATTTAAAAGAACGCTGTGGCGCCCATGTGCATTTATATTTGGGTAATTAACTTTCTAACGTCTTATTAAATATTGTTTCCTTAACAGTGACTTTTAGTTTATTTATTCTAATTTAGGTGTAAAGAGTGTGTAAACCAAATAATTCGAAATGTTAGAAAATTTAATTTTTATGCCTTTATATACGCGTATTATAAAGATTTCGATAATGTATTCGACGAAAAATTTGGAAGTTGAAATATCGAATAATATTTTAACATTTAATGATGAATTTTCGCATTTGTGGGATAAGCCAAATCATTATTTTTCACCTTTTCTATTCGGCAACCCTATTTCTATTATTCCCCCCCCCCCCTCTCCGGGTCTCGTGGTCTGGTGGGGAGGGGTCTAATTCCATCCCTATACTCAGCGCATAGCATTCATATACAATTTTCGTTTTCCTAGTTGGGAGATAGGACTAAAATTTTCCCATGGCGGACTAAGCCACCCCCCTAGCTCTTCCGTAGTTATGCCAATGCCCCCCCAATTCCCCCCTTATTGTCGTAATGCATTTATTGGGAAAAGTAGAATAAAGAAGCTTGAGATATTTCTGTATCTTAAATAAGAAATCGGTTTTCTTTCCGAAAGGTTGTTTTTAAATGACATTGGCGTAACTACGGGAGCTAGAGGAGCTCAGCAACTCCCCAACCCAGGAAAGTTTATTCTTCCCTAGAAAATCGAAAATTACAATTAAATATTATACGCTGAGTATTGGGTTGAGGGCCATAGGACCCCCCCACCGTCTCAAAATCGCCTTAGAACTTGGCGCACCAGTGCCAAACGATTTCTGAAAGCGTAGACAAGTGATAGAATTTATTATAAATTTTTATCCGAGAAGCAGGGATTAATGTTTAAATACCAGGCACTTTGCATGAGCTTGATCAGTGATTCATGTTGGCGAAAAGACATGCGTCACGAGAAGTCAGTGACTTCAAGTTAACGACCCAACGCCCTTATCGACCACACTATACCGTGGTCGATACCTCCCAGACATTACTTGCTCCTTAAAATCGTAATGTCGGAAGCCGTGATTAATGTAGGAGGGAGGGTAGGACCAGACCTATCCTACACGTCCTACTTTAGATTTCATGTCTCGGTGATTCGCACATAGTGTTTTTCGTCGAATCATAATCACCTATCAATTAGAAATGAGGATTCGCGGAGAGCAACCAGGGGCGTGAAAGAAGAGGGAAAAGGTGGGGGGAGCTAGAGGTCATTTATTTGGGCTATAAGTTACAGCGTATTCGATTTGTAAAGCACACTGTTCTTTATTACACTCGAATTGTAACACATTTATTTAGGTTTTCTCTAATTTTCCTTCTACTAGTAATGAAAACTCACGCTCAAGGGCAAACTCGAATTTAGGATTTTCCCCCTAGAGAATAGGGGTCTAGCCAGAGAGAGAGAGAGAGATTTACGGGGGGAGGGATCAATTTGAAGTACTTACGCAGAATCTCAAAAATTAATTATAATTATCAATTTACTGTGATATGATCTAATTCATATTGGTAGCTATTAACAGGCTTTACTGTTATGTAAACATTTTTACCTTATTTTACGTTTCAGCTTGATCTTTTGAGTGTTTTCTTTAAATAGTTCGAATTGAAGCCCCTAGAATAGTGATAGGGAACCTTTTCACGTTGGAAGGCCACATTAAATTAGCTGTTAATGTTAGAAGGCCACATTAAATTAGCTGTTAATATTAGAAGGCCGCATTAAGTTAGCTGTTAATGTTGGAAGGCCGCATGGAGTTAGCTGTAATGTATGAAGGCTGCATGTGTTTTAACTGTGTCAGTCAGTTAAAGAAGATTATTTCGCTATATCTTCTTCTACAATTTTATACTTTACTTAGGTAGATTTTAAGATTATAATACAAATAAAAAATATCAAGAGAATCATATCAATAAAAATAAAACGATTTTTCTGCAAAATTTTAATTCGGTTAAAAAGCCGCATCCATGAGCCTCGAAGTCCGTATGTGGCCATAACACCGCGGGTTCCCCACCCTTACACTACAATCATGGACCAACGCATCAGCCGCCATTTTGTTGCACATTTCCGGTTTCACAACACAGCGCTTACCATTGGAAAATTATTAATCCATTTTCTTCTTCTTACAGGATCTGTTGCATATCTAAACGTTCTGTGTTTATTCCTCGAGTGATTTGAAGAATTTACGACGGCACACCCACCCATTTTACCCTATTTTATTAAAAATAACACACTTGTAAATCACTCAACTTTAACACAGCAGTGAATGAGATCACGTGATACGATGGCATCAAAATGGCGGATGCGCCAGCTCCCCCTTTTTTTTAGGAGCTTTAGTTCGGACGATGGCTGGGGCATCATTGTTCAAACCAGTCTTCTGGAAAAGGATTGCAAGCAGCAGGGCTGGCTTTATCAACAGACAAACCCAGATAGTGGCTTGAAGCCGCGTCCAGATTTTCATTTACTACCGGCTTCTTCCATCCGCAGGGCCCGGGGTCGCCAGTGGTCGAGCACCTAAAAGCATTCATCAATCCCCAAAAAATTCTGATGCCCCTTTACGCATCGTAATATCCTTTGTGCACGTTCCTTTAATTTTTCCCTTCCTTACATTTTTGTTTGTTTGTTCGAATTCTCGTTCACAAATTAGCGCGGGTAAGATTTCAAAAAGGGGATTATGGGTGAATTAGGGGTGGGAAGTATAGTGGTGAATTTTGTCCTTTAATGTGGAGTCTATGAAGAACTAATGTAAATTTTCACCACTGGAGCCTGACCCTGCATCTAGCTTGAGCCTTCACACCAGTGACGCCGACTTCGTGGGTCCGAGACACTTTTTGAACCCTCAATAATTTTGTTATGGGTTCCTCGAACCCCTAATATTTTTGTTCGTGGGGAAAATACGCGTACGGAAATATATGCACAAAGTTTTTCGTCATCAATTCTTCAAGATTTTCATTATTTCTACCCTGTTCCCGGGACCTTTTTTTTTTTAAAAAAAAAAATTCTTCATTTTGTCTGGGTTCATAGAAAATACAAAAGTTTAGTCTGTAGCTCTACACACAGAGACGAGAATCTTTAGCGGCCATAGTGATAAAGTCATAAATATATTGTCCAGTAAGTTGACTCATCCTATATTTCAATAGCTAGGGAATCCACACCTTTCCTTGTTTTGCCTTCCAAGCACCACTGGAGCATCTGGGGAATCCAGCTTTTATTTCAATCAACTTTTTAAAGAGAGAGACGGAGGGAGCTGGGCACATCTGAGTATTTTGGCAGCAATCGTAAAACTATAAAGGGTGTATACATTTAGGAGAACATTAAATAATTATCTAGAGAAAAAATATCTTTCTTTAATAACCTATAATTTGCTTCATTTTAAATATTTCAGGTGTCTTATTGTATATATCAGATAATCTGATAATGAAATTTAAATTACACTTACATCCTTTTAAAAAGGGCGTGGGTCAATCGATTTAAAATTTTTGGAACCCCCGTAATTTTTCAAGTCAGCGCTATACTTCCTATCTGAAGTTCCCGTTTACGAAGTTCCCGTTTTTAAAATTATTTTGGGGGAGGGGCACACTTAAGAACATATTACGTACTTTTATACATTGCAATATGTGTAAAATTTCAATTTATTTTATTGGCGCAGTATAGCCCAGATGCTCTTGCGCCATAAAAATCCAAACAAACAAACAAACATCAATTTATTTTAAATCATTGACGAGGTAGCTCGGGCCCCGAGGCTTCATAACACTCTACGTCTACATTAAGAAATAATGTTTATCGACGTTTCTTAGGAGTTCTGATAGTAACGCTGATGTTATGGGGTGGTTGGATGGTGAAACGTTCGTACAGAAAAGATTTTTTTTTTTTCTGTGTTTGGTGGGATACGACCTCATGGCGAACGCCATCCGGGCAGGTGAACTTACCAACTGAGCTACAGACGACAAACACTCAATCCCCTACGAACGTATTTAAAGCGTACTTTTCGAAACCGGTTTATACAAGTCGAACACTACGCAGATTAAATTAAGAAACAATTTTTATTAACATTTTTTAGGCGTAGTAATAGTAACGCCGATGTTGTGGCACAGTTAGATGGTGAAATGTTCACACAAAAAAGAATTTTTTTTTCCTGCGTCAGGTGGGATACGATCCCACGACCTTTTGCTATCTGAGCAGGAAAAAAAAATCCCCGTCAATAGCTTATGGATGTTAAATACTTAAAGCTGGCCTTGGGGAGGAGTAAACCATAACGAAAAGTAACGAATGTGTTCACATGACTAATGTACACGAAAATAATCATGAGTGCACGAAAACAATCATGAATTTTTCTGATGAAAATACGCACAATATAAAATCATTTGATTATATTAGTATTGCTACTAAATATATCCAACTATTTGTTTCTTATCCCCCATCCCCCCGCTACACTAACATCAGAACTTGAGGAAATAATTTTCCCACTACTTTTTAACTGCGCATCAACTGGGTAATAGGCATTATTTCATTATAGTCGTGGATATGCATGTGGCGTAGATGTATTAATTGTTACCATACTGATACGCGAGAAGTTAAAAAAAAAATTGTATGTAATTTTAAAAAAAAAGGGAGATTATAGGCGGGATGCCTAGAAAAAGGAGCAAGGAAACGAAGGGTCGTTAAGGTACTAGGCCGTTAAGATGACAGACATTTTTTTTAGGTACTATATAAATATTCTTTATTAATACAGTAATTTCTCTTAATAACGTCGTTCCGATTAAAGATTAATTCTATTCAACGACAGTATTTCGGAGACCCGGCAAATGCTTTTTAGAATTACACACTTGAGATATGCAAAATCAGTCACTAAATGAATCAGTGTGTTTTGCCCATTTATCACACATATTCCGATTAATGTCTATTTCTGATTAACGACCTTATTTTCTCCGTAAGTCACTAATGGGAGAAATTAATATACAGTAGAACCTACCTAAAGCGACCACCTTTGGGACTGGACAGCAATGGTCGCCATAAGTAGATGGTCACTATACATAACAGACTTTGTATAGGCATAGCTAAGTCTTTACCAGTTTCCTCTTTTATAAAAAGTGGCCACTTCACTAGGTTTCACTGCACATTGCTTACATTACGTGTAAAACTGGGTGTTTAGTCGTCAGCACACTTCACAACAAAAAGTTTATGTTGTATATCACGAGGACAGCTATAAGAGCGCGTTGCGCCGGGACCTATAGTGTTTCAAAGGATTCGGATCACCATGTCGCTCCATTTCCGGAATGGTGATCAGTAAAAAAAAACGTGAAACCTCTGTCTATCAGCAGGATTCGAATCCAAATCTTTCTCGCAGTAGGCAAACGCATTATTTTCGCGTCTGTGATGGCCAAATGACGGCCCTCGAAGCACATCCGCTCACCAATTGATTCAGTACGGCTAGCGTATTATTCTCATTGTATTCAATTAGATCCATTAAATGACGCGCAATCATTTTTAAAAATTAAATTGTATTTTTACAAATTACAAATAAAAATGCGATCATTGATATCCTAATAAGGCTATAATCGATTGAAAACATCTATATTTTCGATATTTAATTCCAAAAAACATTCTAAAAAAAAATTATACAGCCGGCCTTTTAATGGCTCTCGGTCAATTTAATTGGCCATCATTGCACTACGCCATCGTGACGCTCTACCCTAAGTAAGGACAGATGTATAAATCTTTCGGGAGGGAGGGGCGATTTTTTTCCGATTCCTATTTTTAGCCAAGTGTCCGGTACTTTTCATTTTATTTTCCATGATACAATCCCGATTCAAGGGGATGGAGGGGGGGAAATTCTCCCCCCTCCATCCCCTTGAATCCGCCAGTGACTCCAACTAAGCCCTGCCTGGGGATTACAGCGCCACTTTCGGCGGCCATCTTTCTCAACTTGTCTTTCCTAAATACTCTCTCTCTCTCTACCCTAAGTGCAAAGAGACATTTTTTAACTCACGCGTGTCCGATTTTAATTCCCGAGAAGACGAAAATGCGCTTTTTCCTACACTAAAAAAAAAAGGAAAATGTTCGAAAAATTAATTAAAACAAGTAATAAGGAACAAGCATATTGTAGATGAATTTTTCTTAAGCATATCTTTTACATGGTACTCTTCGTTTTTGGAATGCCTAAATGTCTGTAGATTTTTTCGTTTTATATTTTTGGCTTCAATGTGGAAACCAGAATGGATTATGTCACGCACGCTATCTATAAATAATTTGTAAGTTAGAGTCTTTTGTCATTTTTTTTTTGTGTGTGTGTGTGCGTGTGAGCCTCATTGTTTGACATGTGAGTATTTTTCTATCGATACTAAAATTGGAATAAAAAATCGATTTCCTTCGATTAATGTCTTATGCCCCAAGGTCACTTATGGCTTAACATAATTTATGTCCCAACTTCAGTTTTTGGCAAATATTATAGTTTTAACCTGGATTTAAACCTAGGTTTAATAATGTAAAATCAATTAATCACTCAAAGTTTATTTACATATATATAGGAGAAGGTGGTATTATGAGCCACATTTGTTTTTAATTTTTTCAAAATTTATTTAAAAGTTTTTTGTGCAAATTTTTATGATAAAAAAATTTAACTACTACTATTCATAAAATTGTTGTTAAAATATAAAAGGTTTGGAATAAACTTAAAGATATGAAAAAAATTAAAATCAAATCAATTCAGTTTGTGGGGCAAAAAGTTTCGTGCTGGTAATGCGAGTCTTTAGGCAAAATAAATAAAATAATTGGTTTAGAATTTATTTAAATAAGCAACATTTTATTCACCCAATACTTTCGGCCTGGCACTTCTCGTGGCATCTGAAACAAGAAGTTAAAACCACTCCTGTCAGTGGTGTAGGCGGAAAGTTTGTAAGGATCAATGGGGGGTTACAGAACTGTAACTCACATATTCGTAAAATATAAAATATTTCATTGCATCAACATCCCCCTGCGTACGCCAATGACTCCTGTAGTGTATATAATATGAGCCCCTTAAAGTTTGGGGGCTCATTTTACAACCCTCGCCATATTGTAATTTGAACGAGCATAACTAATCTTCGTTACTTGCAAAATTACATAGTATCTGCACAAAAACGATCTTTTAAACATGCTTTATCCAATGCAATAATGCGCTAGGATCAGTTTCAATGAAAAAGATTTGCAAATAAAAGCAAAACACTTACCTTTCGAAGTTTTTCGGAACGAGAAAACAAAAACAACAGGTTCGTTCACAAACTACCAGCTATAACTAAACGCAGTCGCTCTGGCGACAAACGACGTTACTAAATTAGTAATTCAAGTCGTTATCGCCAAGTTCAGGGTGCTGTATTAAAAGATATTGAGTGGCTTATAATATATGAATGGCCCATAATACCACCTTTACCTCTACTACGTACAGTATGGTGGAAAAAATCGACGTTATTAATTCCGTTGTAGAAATATTTTTTGTGTTATCATGATTATTTGGTACGATGAGGTAGCGACGACAATCCCATTTTGTCATAGGCGTACCAGTGGCGTAGTTGGTTAAGGCGTCAGCACGGCAACTAACTGGATGCTGTTTCAAATCTGTGTAAGCCATGTTTGTTTCATTGTAAGCATTTTAAAGATGAAACATTAGGCGAAACTACTAGAGTAAGATTGAGAAATCGGTACTTTGACCAACAATGTCGTAGAATGGATGGACACCTTAAAAACCGCCTAAATAACAAATTTTGCCCTATTAAGGTGGTGAAAAAAACACGTTTCTTACTAATTAGTTGGTGCTTAACAACTTTGTAATTGAAAATTTTCCTGTATCTCCTCTAGTTCCAGAATTAGGTGCAATAAC
The DNA here is from genome assembly GCA_006491805.2 of Dysdera silvatica. Lineage (NCBI taxonomy): Eukaryota > Metazoa > Arthropoda > Arachnida > Araneae > Dysderidae > Dysdera > Dysdera silvatica. The sequence goes on along the minus strand of QLNU02015003.1, from coordinate 120,746,733 downwards.
TTCCTAATTTCGCCACAGATGACGCTGCCGTCGATCTCATTTCATCGGCCATGGGCGCTTTACTATGTCCTACACCTAACTAGGTTTACACCTAACTTTTACAGTTCTACGAGCCTTCGCTGAAAAGTTATTTACGAAACACCAGACTTTAGAGAGCACCCTGTATATAAAACAATCCGCAGGTGCCCTATGCCCCATATGCCCTTTGCCTTCCCCTGTAGCCTCTTCATCTTGGCTACAGGTATGGCTCAACCATCGCGTCACAGGAGTGGAAAAAATTACAAAAAATTTATTTAAAAAAAACAAACCGGCGTGAGTTGAAACTAAGACTACGGGAAAGAAAACCAACATTTATGCAACTACGCCATCGAGGTTTGGCGCAGTATAACCCAGATGCTCTTGCGCCATAAAAAATCCAAACAAACAAACAAACAAACGCCATCGAGGGATAACGCAAGTAACTGCTTAGAGAGTATAGTGACCTGTGAAGCACTGGGTGTAGGTTATAGCCCCCACCCAGTGCTCCACGTAGCATTCATTTGTACTTTTTCATTTCCTTAGAGAGGGTTTAGCCAGAGGCGTAGCCAAGGAGAGGTTTTGAGGGTTGTAACACTCCTCATTGCAATGAAATTTTGTATATTTAACATAGGAATATATGAGTTGTAGCTCTGTAACCCCTCCCATTGAGCCTATAACCCCCTCTTATAAACTTTCTGCGTACGCAGGGCCTGATGATCGCAAAGGCGTCCAAAGCCTAGGCTTTGGGACTAGACTCTAGCAGGAGTGGGAACTGCACGGTGAACAATCCTTCTGCGCCTGATCTTGGTCCACGCACATGCTCAGAATATAATCTATTCTCAAAGCTCGGGCTTTGGACGCCTTTACGGTGATCAGGTCGCACCTATGACCGTACCTCTGGAGGGTCATCAGTTCTATAAAAGTTACAATTTCAGAGCTTGGGTCCCTATTTCTTTAGGCTCCATGTTCTTGAATAATATGGTCACATACGCGAGCCTTGTAACCTACAGACGTTTTCAAGCTTAACAATGAAGGATCTTTCTATTTTGTACTTTATTAATTTTTTCCCCTTTAAACTGCTGACAATTTACATTAGATGGTTCAGCCGCAAGTTTGGAACTTCATTAAAAACTTTAAAATTATATTTTTAAAGTACCGCTGGACCTCCCTTGGTCAGATAGGCCGCTTTCTTTATAGGCCCCATTCTATCCTTTCAGTCCAGAGAGGCCCCTAAAAATCTTAATCTGGCGCTGTGTTTTTGAATAAACATGCTTTGCGCCCCGTCGTGTAGTTTAACCGCAAAACGTTCGTGACCTTTCCGTAAATGCATATACCAAAAGGCCATAGGCGCTGACTTGAAAAATTATTCGGTGTTCCGAAAATTTTAAATCAAATGACGGGCGCATTTTTCAAAGGATTTAAGTGTAATTTAAATTTCATTATCAGATTATTTCGTACAATAAGACACTTGAGATATTAAAATGAAAAAAAAATTATAGTTAATTATAGAAAAATATGTTTTCTCTTAATCATTATTTAATTTATTTCGGTTTTGTAGGCATAAAAAAATTACAAAGATTCGCCCCGGGGCTTTATGTGTTGACCAGTATTTGGCAATTGTGTTAGCCCTGAGAAGGGTAATAATATCTTACAAAAACAATTAGATGAAAAAAGAAGTCAAATGACGTTGTGCATATATTTCCGTACGTGTATTTTCCCCACGAGCAAAAATATTAAGGTTCCAAAGAACCTGCAACAAAATTATTGAGAGACATCAAAAGGTGTCTCGAATCCACGAAGTCGAGTCGGCGTCACTGCCAAAGGCGTTACGTATGCATCTGCTTGCGCAAGCAAGCAGATGCAAGCAGTTACGTATGCATCTGCTTGCGCAAATCTAACCATTACATGTAGTTGGAATTCGTAGGGTTTCAAACACAAATTTGTATATGCAGGGCTCAACGTATCCTGTTGCCACTAGCAACTAGAATTTTCAGTTGGCGAATAGAAAATTTTATCTCCTACTAGGTTTCTAGGTTCTATTCTTAAAGCAGACGACTACTGTTGTTGTCTAGCAAATACGGTCGAGCTTATGTACAAGCATATGCTGCTTGTTTGCTTACGAAATAATGAATGACTTGCATTTACGTAAACATGCTTTGTCCCCCGCAGTGAAGTTTAATTGCGAAATGTTCCTGAATTTTATGTAAATACGTTACCCAGGTGTATATGTACCCCATTAATATAACGACTATGGCTACAAAGCGAATAACAGCATTTTTTTTTCCCTTTACTTGCCAGCATCTATGAGAGCTTAAAAATATATCTCCATTAGTATTCATGAAGCACAAGAACTAAGAAAATTATGAAAACGCAAAAATAATGGATGAAAAAAAAAAAACTAAACGAAAACTCCATTAAAAGCAACATTGCTCTAATTAGCTTTGAAATCTTGGTGATTGGGGGGGGGGGAGAGGATATATTCTCCTATACTTTGATTTTTTCACAGTTGTTTTGAATTTTTATTTGGTTGGAATTTTTAATAGAGGGCCAATCACCCTAGCATCATAGTTACGCCTACAGGTAGATCCCAAGACACCTATGAAAAGCAAGACAAACTCTGGAAATAATGAAACGGAATATGATTGAAAAATACGATATTAAGGGAACCGCTCTAAAGCAGGGTTGTCCAACATACGACCCGCGGGCCACAATCCGACCCGCCAACAATGTTAATCCGGCCCTCCGACAACTGTTTGAAATTGTAATAAAAATCCAAAACAATAATTTTAATTTTTTTTTTTTCAGAAATGGGGAAAACCCGCGGGAAGAGCATGGGTGACCCTTTTACCATATCGGAAATGAATAAACAAATAACTCAAAGAGACTCTGAAGAAAGGGTTTTTTTTTTCCCGAAACTCTCTGAAACCGCTGGCCCGCGAGATCCGTGAAAAAGTTTCAAGTGGCCCGCTGCCCAGAAAGGTCGGACAAACATGCTCTAAAGCGATGGTTGGAGTTAATCAGTATGTAGTTAAAAACTTACGGCTCAGTGACAGCTCAGATCATGTAACGAAAACGAGGTGTACTTTGATATTCGAAGGAAGATTAAGATTAACTTGGAAAAACGAAAGGTACTTTTATATATAAATATGGGAGAGGCAAAATCATTCAGTTTGGGGAATGTATTCTTTTATTCGTATAAAATAATCAATTCTTGGCACTTTTGTCTTCGTTCGTTTGAATCATTCACTAATTCACAGGCCCTGCGGTGGCGCAGTGTGGTAACGCGTTCTCCTATTGCGCGGCTAATCCGGGTTCGACTCCCAGCAGTGCAAAAAGAACGCTTACTCAGAGATCTCATAAAGATCGCACTGCTCACTGTAGTCCGGGGTTTGGTTCCCTAGGCCTTAAGAGGTTCGGATTCCTCGGAAAACAGTAGGTCCCGGCGCAGCATGACCACTGTAGTCTTTGAGCCGTAAAACCAAAAAACAAACAAACACTAATTCACGGAATGAGAGAATGGGAATCATCATTTAAGTAAATGTTACCATTCTTATTCGTCACATATTTCATTTATGCTTTTTGCTATGGACTATTATACTTTTACTGTAGACTCAATTTATACTTTACCTGTAGACTCAATTTATACTTTTACTGTAGACTCAATTTATACTTTACTGTAGACTCAATTTATACTTTTACTATAGACTCAATTTATACTTTTTGCTATGGACTATTATACTTTTACTGTAGACTCAATTTATACTTTTTGCTATGTACTATTATACTTTTACTGTAGACTCAATTTATACTTTTACTATAGACTCAATTTATACTTTTACTATAGACTCAATTTATACTTTTTGCTATGGACTATTATACTTTTACTGTAGACTCAATTTATACTTTTTGCTATGTACTATTATACTTTTACTGTAGACTCAATTTATACTTTTACTATAGACTCAATTTATACTTTTACTATAGTGTTTGCTTGCCATATAGTGTTTATACTTTTACAATAGTCTCTATTTATACTTTTATATGATCTCTATTTATACTTTTTACTGGGCTCAAACACATATGCTTTTATAGACTCTATGTATACTTTACTATAGGCTCTGTATATACTTTACTATAGGCTGTATTTATATTTTTACTATATCCTCTATGCTTTTACTAGACGAATACTCCGCCCACCTGTGCTCATAATTGGTCATTTGTTTTTAGTTTTTTAGCAATAAATATTGCCACCAAAAGGCTCTATCTTATCTGTCGTTCTTCCATAAGGACGACTGACATCAGCCAATAAACCAGTGGTTCCAGTGGCGCAGAAGGGGGTTCTTAACGGCTCAGGCCCCCCATTGGATATCAAAACAAATTATTTTCTCATATGCCGCATCAAACAATCCTCTTTAAAGTCACTTTAAGAACCAGCATGAGCTATGATCTGCTACGCTACTGAGTGGTTTTCAAGCTTTTTGCCCTGCACAATCGTTTTCTTATTCATTTTCTTCATATGTCTAGTTACGGAACCCCCTCTCTATATATTATTTTAAAGAAACTCTAAGAAACTATTATTATCATCTCTCGGACATAAATATAAGCAATGAATCATTAAAAAAGTAGGTAATAGTTACTTGGATAATCTAAATAAAAGCAAGAATTTTTTTAATGAAACGATATAAGTATTTATTAATGGAAACATTAATGGGATGCATGTTTTTTTCTAGTACAAAGTCTTTAAAAACTAGGTGTATCGAAAAGTTGTATTCTGATGTCAACTTTAAGAGGGTTTCCAACGAGAACAATTAGAAAATTCAGAGATTTTCTTTAAGATTTCGACACTATTTTGGCAATTGCTTGCGAAACCTACTTTAAGAAACACTGCACTAGACACAAACCATGCGCCTAGACAAAAATACTATGCTATTTGCTTGATGAACACCACACTTTCTTTAGTAAAAGAATGAAAATTTTGTGGGTTGTACATGAAAACAGGCAGAATTTATTGATCCGTACGTCTTCCTTGGCCAACTGACATTCGTGGAAAGTAAAGTTATGAAGAACTGCCAGGTACCTTGGTGGGCGTGTATTTAAAAGAAACTATTTTTTATTCTGAACGAGAGTTTGCTTTTCTACCTAAAACGAAAAGTTTTCAATTAGTATATTACCAGTTTTCTTCCAGGAATCAGAGATATGGAGTTAGACGTAAACGGCAATACTGAAATGGGGAGAATACAAAGAAGTAAGAAGAGATAAACGTTCGGCTTGACTTCGAAATATAGAAAAGGACAATCAAATTTGGTTCATTCGCAGCCCAAGGGAACATAAATTTAATTCAAATTATCCAAGGATTCCAATTAGACAAGCTTTATATAATTAGTTTTAAACAGGGGCGCAGCAATTCAAAAATTATAAAGGGGGGGGGGCTCAAGAAACTTAAAAAAATATCGAGTGATTCGGAGTTAAGGAGTACAATGTATTTCGTTATTCAGTGGGGGGACTTGAGACCCATGAGCTTCACCTTCTCTTACGCCCCTGATTTCAGATTCACAGGACTGAGGGAAGAGTTCGATTCATGCAGGAATTCGAATTAATTATGTTCGAATGGTCCAAGTACCACTGCACTTGAGTGGGAGTAAGGATTGCGAAAACATAGTTAAAATACACTCAAATACAATATAGAGTTTAGGCATATTACAAGGGCAAATACAGCGAGGGGTGGAGGGGGCGATTGCCCCCCCCTAGGGTTAAATAGAAAAAAATAAAGACGATGAAGAATATTTTATGTATTGTTTGTTAAGACTGTAATAAACAAAAGTCTTATACTGGTGTCCAAAGTATCTAAGTCTTGGAGAAATGCGATCAAGACGTTTTTCCACGAATCTACAAGCTACTCGTCTTTCAAACTACGTTTTCAGTAAGGGTTACTTCAGCAGAACGTAGTTTTTTATCGTTGAAGCGCCGTCAAACTTGGCTTCGAACGCGGATGACAGAAGAGACTTTTAATACACACCCACAGAGACATTCATATTGATGTAAATAAAGTGATTGACAAATTTTCAAAGAAACCAAGATGGCTCGACTTTGCACTATAAACTTCAAATTTTTTAAAAAGTTGCTTGTTATAAAAAAAGTAAAATAATTACGATGTTTTTGTAGTTTAAATTTAAACTTGTTCTATTAATTACATTGTAAATTATCGTTTTTGGTTATTGTATATGTCTCCTTTACTAGCTTATCCTTCTGTCATACTTGACTATAATCTACCCTAAACCATATAGTTTAATTAAAGAAAAGCCCATCTTTAATTCATTATCGTAAATTAAATATTTTGGTGAGTATAAAGGAAGGCTAGTAATATAACAACATTTACCTAAACTATTTAACACAGTCCGAAACTAAAAATTTTCCAGGTGAGGGCCCCCGAAACCGCACCCCGTAATAACATCCTGGATCCGCCCCTGATACAAGAAGTGCCGTGACAGATGGGTGGGTGAAATAATAAAACCAGGTTAGGCCAATGGAAAGACGAATTCTTTTGAAAAGACGTATATCAAGAGAACAAGGAAAGTTTTTCATCTAGCAACAGAAAAACAATGATTGGCTATGATGATATGCATCGTTTGCTTGCGATTTCTATGCCGGAAGGGCAGCAAGGGTCTTGCTACACTGAGACCTACAGTTTTCCGAGGAATCCGGACCTTTTATGGACCTGGAAAGCCAACTCCCGGCCTACAGCGAGTAGTTAGTCGGTAAGCGTTGATTTTGTGGCATCGTTGGGAGTCAGACCTGGAATAACGACACGTTAGATATACCCGTAACCACTGCATCACCGCAGGTGTGGATATGGCGCGAAATACTCCAGAGATATTTCATTCTACGTGCTATGGTATTATGTTTTCCTTCATATTAAAAGTGACCCTCGATGGACGTGCAAGCATCTGAAAGTCCTTGGACGCAGGTCGGGATAGGCACATCGAGTAAGTGCTCAGGACGCAAAATTTAATGAAGCGGCTGACTTTTTTTTTCTTTAAATTGCAGTTTATCTAGAATTCTATCGAATCGTCTTCCACAGGAACGCACCCTCCCCTCTCGAGTCTTAATTTGAAATCCTGAAAAATTACATGAAATATCCCCCCCCCCTCCCCCACATTAAACATCGGAAAAAAAAAATTGCCGTCAAATAAAATAAATAAATTCATAAAAATGTTTTTAGTTTATCATACAACAATGCAAAAAATGCGATAATAATAAATGCTCCCCTCGCATACACCGTGATTTTCCATCGTATTTAAGGGACAGGAAAGATGGAATTTGGACTGGACATTGGGCGAAAGAAAAAATCGCAGAGCCCAGGGCTTCTCGCACCCGAAATCTGAGCTTGCATATACTGAGGAAGAAGTACAGCT
>QLNU02015003.1:120705779-120722796 GCA_006491805.2 Dysdera silvatica | reverse complement strand
ATGCACCCGATTGAACATATAATGCTTTGAAAAACGACGGTCACATTTTAGCAAATGGTCTTAACATTTCTCTCTCCTGATTCCCTTCCCCACAATGATTGACACTTCATAGTTGGAGGGAGCATGAGCAAGATTCAATTCCTATGGTTTACACAGCCATTATACTATCACCCACCTAAATTTCTTGGCAGGACAATGAGGCCATTTTTCTCCTTACCCCTTTCAGATCCAGATATTTTGGGTGTGAAATGGACACTCGTCGGGATCTGTTATCAAGAATAAACAACCCTCCACTTAAAGAACCAGAGTGTATGAAGTTCTTTGTGTACGGGAGTGCCGCTCACCGCAGAAGGAAAGAGGATTTCTGAAGTTTGAAGATAACTCATTTACCTACTGTTGAAAGCGGGAATTTCCTTTCAATACTGGTTTTAATCAAGTTCTGTTGGTTTGCAGTTCTCAACTTCCATGAGAGTGCGAGCCAGTAAATAATTTTTGTATGTGACAAGAGCCGACGAATTTATTCGTAAATACCTTTCCAATTTTTTTCAAAGTTTATAAATTAAACTAATACAAGTATTAATTAATTATGGTACAATCATAAAGAAAATTAATATCAATATATATACTGCGCGATATGTTAACAAATATAAAAAGAAATTAGTTATCAATCACTGAATTAATGCCAAATAGAAAAAATGGTTTGTTTCCCATAATATGGGCAAAAAAATTAGAGGCGCTCGGTCAAGAAAAGTTTTCTTTTTACTGAGATTTCTTTAGCATATATAATTAAATTGGTCGTTTTGGTATTAATACTTGTCGTAATCGATTATGCAGTAAGTTATTGGTCATCAATTAATCGATTATTAGTTCAAATGCCGATTATTCGCTTCAAAAGTGTAGATAAACGTTGTCAAAAATTTTCCGTATTTTGTAAGGTCGGTAAGTATTCGCGTAAATAGATTTACAAAAAGACCCGTTTTTATGCACTTTCATAAAATGTCGATATAAGGCTGAATATATATGCCTGCGTAAAATTTAAAAGTTATAGCTAAAATCCACACAATCATAAAATCCATTTTTTTAACAAATTGAATGGTAGCAATTATACATGTATGATGATTTTTAGCAATATTTTAATTAATTTACAGACACATATAGACAAACTTGTATGCAGTACCGGATTTTTGTATAGACAAAGTAACCAAGAGCCCCAGAAAGGGCCTGTCATATTGCTGATAATTTAAAACATCAGATAGCACTTTTGGCTGCTTGGAATTTAATTAAAAACTCCAAAATTATGTGTGTGTATATGTAATATACATATATAATATACTATTTCCATTATTTTTAATATTTTTGCTAAATTTTTTTTTTAATTTTTACTCCACTCCTATTTGCCTGATTTCGCTATTATTCTTCCCTAAATATTTTTTTAACATATCGATAATACAATATATCCATATGTACCTTATGTATCTCTCGTCAATGCATTCACTTGCAGCTGATGCGCATTATGCGTTGACGCATATAGCTTTCTTTTAAAAGTTAATTTTATTTTCAATACACTATCCATTAATCCATTTATTTCATGTATATCATCATCATCATCATATTCAACCATTATCTATCCACTGCTGGATGAAGGTCTCTCCAAATGCTTTCCACACAAGTCTATCCTGGGCCATTCGTTTCCACGTCACCCCAACCTGTTTTCTTATTTCATCCACCCATCTAGTTTGAGGACGTTTTCTAGGTCTTCGGTGGTCTCTTGGAATCCAGTTCAGAATTTCTGTTGTCCATCGTTGATCAGTTCTTCTTGCAATATGCCCAGCCCATCGCCATTTCAGCCCTTTTACTTTAACAATGATGTCCTCTACTCTAGTTTGCTCTCTCACCCAAGTGTTTCTTTTTCGATCTCTCCTAGTTATTCCAAGCATGCACCTCTCCATGCTCCTTTGCGTTGTCTGTAACTTTCGTATTGCTCCAACTGTTAGACTCCATGTCTCTGATCCATAAGAGAGGACTGGCAATACACACTGGTTGAAGACCTTTCTTTTTAGACACAAAGGCAATTTCCCCTTCAGGATAAAACTGTTTCTTCCAAATGCACTCCAGCCAAGTTTAATACGTCTGTTGAGTTCTTTCATAATGTTGCCATCCATTGAAATCAGCTGGCCAAGGTAAATATATGAATCAGCAATTTCTAGCTCAGTGTTGTCAACTTGTATTTTTGTTTCCTCTACAAAATTATTGAACATGATCTTAGTTTTTTGTAGGTTCATCTTGAGTCCAACTTCTTCACTTCTAGTTGAGAGCTCTTGTACCATGTCTTGGAGTTCTAATGGGTCCGTTGAAAAAATAACAATGTCATCAGCAAACCGCAGATGATTTAAATATTCACCATTTATTTTTATTCCCTTGTTATTCCAATTTATCAGCTGAAAAATCATCTGTAAAGCAGAAGTAAAAAGTTTTGGAGAAATGGTATCTCCCTGCCTCACCCCTTTGCCAAGTTTGATAGTTTTGGTATCTTTATGTAACCGAAATTTTGCACTTGCATTTTTATACACACGTTTCACCATGTCAATGTACACATCCTCAATGTCTGTTGATCTTAAAGAGTTGATGACTGCTGATGTTTTTATAGAGTCAAAGGCCTTCTCATAGTCAATAAATGCAACACACAATGGAAGTTCATATTCATGTGTTCTTTCAATTAATTCTCTTAATACTTGAATATGGTCCACTGTACTGAATCCACTTCGAAATCCAGCTTGTTCTCTTGGTTGAGCTGCATCTAATTTTTTCTGCAGGCGATGTGTTAGCACTTTTGTGAAGATTTTATAAATAGCAGGTAACAAGCTAATTGGTCGGTAATTTTTCAAATCCTCTTTATCACCTTTTTTATGCAAAAGAATTACTGTTGCAGAATCCCATTGGTTTGGTATGTTACCGCTGTTAAGACATTTGGTAAAGAATTTTGCAAGTATGTCTTCTACATATTCTCCAGCTTCTTTTAGGATATCTAATGTAATACCATCATCACCAGGGGCTCTTCCTTTCTTCATACTTTTTATTGCAAATGAAACTTCTTCTTTTAAGATTTTAGGAGCTGTTCCTTCGACTATCTCAGAGTCTTCGTTTAATCCACTGTTACTTTCATACAGCTTTCTGTAGAATTCTTCAACTCTTCTAAGTATTTCTTCCCTATTTCTTGTTACGGTGCCATCCTCTCCTTTTAATGCAATGATGTGTTTCTTCCCAACAGATAAACTTCCTTTAACAACCCTAAGGCTCTTGTTATTTTCAATGGCTTTCCTTACTAGCTCACAGTTGAATTTTCTTATGTCTTCTTTCATGCTTTTGCGCAGAGTTTTACAAAGTTCTATGTACTCAATCCTGGAACTGGTATTTTGATTGTCCACCTTCATATCTCTTCGCCTTTTCATGAGCTGTTTCGTCTTCTCAGATAATTTGCTATTGTGCTTTTTACAGGTTACACCACCAATTTCCCCAGCAGTTTCAACTATTGTCTTAACAATGTTTTCATTTGCTTCTGAGATATCACTTTCATCAATAAGTCCTTCCAGTGCAGAAAAGCGATTTTTTAATTCCAACTTGAATGCCTCGGTATTTTCTTTTAATTTCTTTAAATCCACCCTCTTACTTACTTGTTTCCTAATGAGCTTCTGTCGTTCTAATTTAGTATTTAAGTGCACTTTACATCTCACCATTCGATGATCACTTCCAGTATTAAATCTGTTCAGTACACTGCAATCTTCAATAATTGATTTCTTGTTTGCCAGGATATAGTCAATTTCACTAGTTCCCCCATTTGGGTGTTTCCATGTCCATTTTCTTTGCGGTTTCTTCTTAAAAAATGAATTCATGATGCTAAGATTTTCAGCTTCTGCAAATTCGATGAGTTGATCGCCACGTTCATTCCTTTCCCCATATCCGTATTTACCAACCGATGTCTCTCCTTGTTCCTGTTGTCCAATTCTTGCATTGAAATCCCCCATGATGAGCTTGATATGTTGTTTCCCTTTGGTGTGTAACTCTTTGATTTCTTCATAAAATTCTTCAACCTCTTCGTCGGTATGGCTTGATGTTGGTGCATATACCTGTACTATTTGAAGTTGGTATCGCTGGGTTAGTTGAACAACAAGCCTCGCTGCTCGATCTGATGTACTTTCAACTTCCAGAAGACAGTCTTTAATTCTTTTGTTGATTAAGAAGCCAACACCACTTGTTCTTCCAGTTTCCGTTCCTCTATAGTAAAACAAATGTCCGCTTTTCAGTTCCACCAACTCTTCACCTTTTCTTCTAATTTCACTGAGTCCTACAATGTCCCATTTGATCTTGTCTAGTTCCTCTTCCAATTCCTGAAGTTTTGCTTCAGAAGCAAGGGATCGTCCATTAAACGTAGCCAAGGTCAATAACAAACGGCAGCCTGGGCCATTCCAGTGATTCTTAGCACCCCCTGCTTTCATGCCACACTGACCGCTGCCTTGATCAGGAGCACTCCAGCACCTGGAGACTAGGGGCCATGGTTTCTGGTGTGTCAACATAATGGAGGAATTAGCCATAATTTCACCACGCTGGCTAAACGGGTTGGTGAATTAGCCCTCCCCTTCCGCCTTTCTATCCGTGTAGCAAATATTAATTTGCCACATAAATAGAAAGCTCAGCCTGCACCACTTGAAGGCGGGGTAGGACACTAGGTTACTGGCCTGGCCGGTTCCACACATCGTCACATACGTTCAGCGTGTGGGTCTCCTTCCAGTTAGATACCAGCAACCCTTTTGCAGGCCATATATATATATATATATATATATATATATATATTGCAATTGATTATCACTAACAAATGGACTGGCAGCGGTGCAGTGGTAACGCTTTTGCCTAACGTGCTGTTAATCAGTGGTTCGACACTGCCGACAGTGTTAAAAAATTTCTTACTGACCTTCAAATGCGTTGAAATAATCATTGTTGACGTCAAAATGTAGTAAGTATTTCCTCACACTCTGTAAACTAGCATTCATTTTAATCGAATAAACTCAACTGAGGTTTATTTTCTGACGACAATTGATTTTCTAACTGAAACTCTATTTGCAGCCACAGGCTAATAACGAAAAGTTAGCGTTAAATCGAGGAAAATATAACACTGGCCTCAACATAATTCAATCCGTACCAATAAAAACATATACTAAATTGAGGATATCGTTAAATCAGGTGTCTTTAAATCGAAGTTAGACTGTATTTAACTTTTCACTCACAAAATTGAATTTTCAAATTCAGTTCTACGAATATACGGGAAAAACCATGTCTATTTCAAAGTACATGGTACAGTACTCGTCAGTATCTCCCCTTTGTGCATCAAGTAGAATTACGCTGCACGTGTTGTTTCTTTTTCATTTTCTTTTTGGCGCTTATTAGTAAAATCTTGCGTTTTCTGAAGCTGTCGATTATGGTCTGTGGCGCGTCCGATTTGGTAACAGCTGATAGAAATGGAATCGCTAAACGAAGGGGAGTGCTAATGAGGCAATTTAGAAGCCCCTTTTGGCGGAGAAGATATGAAATTTCTATCAAAAATAACACAAGTGAAAAATAGCATTTGTTTCTTTAATGCAATTAATAGATCAGTAAAGCAAATTACAAAACAACCAGATAATTATAAAAAAAATACTATGATAATACGTGTGTCATTGCAGAGAAAAATATCTTACGAAATACTTTCCATAAACTTCCGCTTAAAACAATCGCAAAAAACAAAATAACAGGATGGGTTTTTTCCACCCTTGATAGGAATTATATAAAATTTATAAAATTTTATCTTCATTCAAGACCCTTGCGTTTTAATTTGCTTTTTAATTTTTTTGTTGGAAAGCGTGGAATTTCAAGCCTTATTTGTCACCATGTCTTCCTTTTCCCAGCAAAATACTTTTTTTCTCATTGTTTGTGAAAAATACACAAAGCAAGCCGATTTTGTATCAGATTATAAGATGGATATTGAGAAAGAAATATTTACATTTGCCAAAACTTTGATAAGTGGGTTAACATACGAAATGAATGACAAGAATACACTTGATATTTGTTTAAATGAAATGAAGTATGATGCAATACAGGGTAATGAAATAAGTTATGAGGAATGGGATGAACAAACTAATTTGCCGTCACGCGTAACTTACACATTAGAAGACATGAAAAGAATTTCCATGGAGTGGGTCAGGAAAACTACGTTCCTTGAAAAGCATACAGCATCGCTTTAAAGACAACACGCTTTCACGTCGACAAATTTATCGCTTTCGGGATTATGTTGCTTCCCAGGGTACAAGATGTGAAAAACTGTTACGGATGAAAGACGAAGTATTTGAGAAGTTTAAAAACGCCGGGAATATGCTTTATTAACAGTTCACGATTCCGATTTAAAGTTATGGTTTCTGAGCATTGCAATGAGAGAAAATCTCACAAACTTTAGCGCAAGTGATGCTTTTCTATTAAAATTTTAATAAAAGAGCGTGGCATAACAAGTAGAAGAGTCACCAAATTCGTTATGCCTGTACGTACTATGCACACAACGGCTTTGGAAGATAGAGCTATAGAATTCGTCAACATAGTTACAGATGCAATGAGCAACTCTTCTTTTAATATGGTTTTAAACGCGCACTCTGTAGATTAATGGGGAAAAGCACACTCCGAATACCATTCAATCTTCTCACGCCATATCCCATTCCGTAACAATCCGACCTATCATTTCTGCTGCTGGACAATTATTACCACAATTTCTGCTCATCCATCAGGAACCAAAGGGTGTATTCGATCCACGGGTACAGGAAAAGTTATTTAATCTCCTAATGTTATTCTGGAATGTTCCAAAAGTGGTAAAACCTCTACCGAAATACATGAGGTGTTCCTCAGCGAAGTACTCAAACCGAACGTAACATCAAAAGTTCTATTAATTATGGATTCGTGGACAGGTCAAATGGACGAAAATATATTTGATAATGCATTTAGTCAAGCCAGTCTTTCAGAGCAATCGAAATTGATGATTACACCACCTGGAGGGATAGCACTCATACAGTCATACGACGTATATTTTTTTCTTCAATGGAAATATTTCGCTAAACGCTTAACACGATTTTGCCTTTTTCATTATTATGAGCATATAATCTTATCAGAACGTCATAACATCACAAAACTGCATTCACTCATTCACAATCAGCTGTCTTCCCCAAAATTCCGTAATATGATAATCTATGCTTGGTGGAAATCAACGTACCAGGTACCCAAGCCTGAAAAATTCTTCAATGTGCAAGAAATTTGTTTTAATTTCACGGACCAAGTGTGTCACGAAATGGACTGTGATGTCAGTTCATTCATTTGTTGCAGTCATTGCTCAAAGTTATTATGCTTTCTCACTTTTTTATTGATTTTCATTTCCATTAAAAGCGTTTTAAGTTCATCATAGCCAAGAGCGCAGTTATAACTCTGGTAACCCCAGCAGTTAGGTAACTCAATTTTTTTTTCATATCTACATAAATTCATTTTCATACATAAATACTCCATGTTCATAATTCAAATCAGTTTCATATGTAAATATTCCATATTCCTAATTCAAATCAGTTTCATATGTAAATATTCCATATTCCTAATTCAAATCAGTTTCATATGTAAATACTCCATATTCATAATTTAAATCAGTTTTAAATGTAAATATTCTATATTCATAATTCAAATCAGTTCCATATGTCAATATTGCAGCGGTAAATAATTTTAATTGATTTTGGAAAGTGCCTCTAAAATTATTTGCAAAGGAACCTCAGCTTTTCCGATGCGCCAGGACTTCACTTCTACAAGACGTAGAAAGCTAAACTTCTGACATGAATAAAAGTAACTCACAGTAAAACTTTTGGCGCTTAATGCTTGCCCAGCACGCCAAAACACTGTTTTCACTGTACTATAATTTTTGCCACCCACGTATTAATTACAGCTCTAGTTTGAGCTGTAATTAATACGTGGGTGGCAAAAATTATAGTATAATAAATTCCCCCACGAAAACTCACAAAAATCTCGCCCCGGAGGCTTTCTTGTGTTGACCATATTTGGCAATTGTGTTATCCCTGCGGAGGGTAATAATACCTTAACAACACTGTTTTCACCTGTCATGCAGCGAAGCATCATCGTAGGGTGAGCTCTATTTTCAGTGGGCCGTAGCTCGACCCCCAGGTCGATTGGGCCAAATTTGATTTTGGATCTTTTATTTACTCGGTCATATTGGCCTATAAACCGAAATTCAGAAAAATCGAGCCTTGACAGTTCGCGAGGTTCCCTTGTTAGCAAGAACATTTACAAAAGAATATTAATATATGTTATTAAAACATGAGAAATAATAAGAACGTAAGAAACTGATAAATAAATAACCAGAAGTGTTGATAAATAAATAGCCAGAAGTGCTATTGAATAATAGTTCGAAGTGTACAAAGAGAGTGGAACTTTTCCTAATGTAGATATTATTTCGAAAATATTTTTAACAATGCCAATATCAAATGCAACAGGTGAAAGATCTTTTTCAGTTTTAAAATGCGTTAAATGCTATTTAAGGAGTACGATAGGAGAAGACAGATTGAACAACATGGCCATCACTGGCGTATGCAGGAAAGAGGTGGCATAAAAGTCACACGCCAGGGGTGCAAGCAAGGAAGGACGTAAAATCAGCTGAAATAATTCACAGGCCAGAATATATCTGTGACTAGTGGGGCACAGTCTCATCAGGCTACGGAGTTCGTTTTTGATGGAGGTAGTAATCCCCACATTGCAATGAAATTTTGTATATTTAACATAGGAATATGCGAGTTGTAGCTCTGTAACCCCCCATTGAGCCTATAACCCCCCCCTTATGAACTTTCTGCGTATGCCTGTGCCGGGGGGGGGACATCATTAAGGCAAATTACAGAGAGGGGCACTTTTTTTTTTACCAATGTTAACTCGAAGCAAATAATTACTTTAACCTTTTAATGTATTAAAAATATTGCATATATTTCAATTCTAGGGGGGCAGTTGCCCTCCCCTGCCCCACCCAAACAATGCCCATGCGCCTGTGATGGCCATATTATATATAGAACAAGGAATTTTGGACAAAATACGAGTAGATACTACAAAAATAGCTGATGGATTTGCCAACGAGAAATCGTGATACAAGTTCATATATATAAAAAAAAAATTTTCAGCACTCAGGTAACTTGGTTACTGTTAAAGTTTTAAAAGTAAGTAATTTCTGATTTTTCTTGAAACGTTGAGTTTATTATTAGTTACATATTGCCGGTTTAAGGAACTCACTAAAAATTTACTACTGAAATCTTCCCGAAAAAAATCCTCAGTTCCTTACACATATTTTTTGTTTTGTTTTAGGGCTTGGGTCTCAAAGCCTCGAAATTTTTACCGCTAGGGGCTTCCAATGGGCTTAATCCGCCTCTGGTAAGCAATATTCTTCAGTATTTATGGATTATTAAAAGTTGTGTTGCTCTACAAAGTCTTAGACATGTAACGCATGGTCGGAGCTTAAAAAGTGAAATTATCATTATATACAGGTTCACTGAAAAATGAATTATCCTTAAAGACATGTTCAATAAATATTATTACTATAAGAATTCTGTCTGGACTCTGGACAGTATCAAAATTATGAACAGTATTGTTATAGGTAACTTTCTCTGTATATAGTATAGATCTATGTTTTCTATGTGCTTTGGTTCAATGAATTAATATTACAAAGATTTTTAATTTGAATGCAATTAACATTTCAATTTTGCGGCATGCTAAATCTAATACTGTGTTTGCAATTACTTCGTGTAAAACAATAACCCATTTTCAGGAATCTGTTTTTCCCTCCTTAGAAACGAATGGAAGAAAGCATGGCTTTATTTAAAACAATTGCCACATATCCCTGGTTTCTCAACTCTTCGATTATATTATTTTTAAACAAAAAGGATCTTTTTGAAGAAAAAATAATGTATTCACATCTGGTAGATTATTTTCCTGAATACGATGGTAAGTGGAAATGTTATCATGCTTTTCTCACCTTCTGTTATTACTGCTTTTCGTTTTTCATATTTTTCCCTCAACGTTTAACTAAGAAAGAAATGTCTTGTAGGCTGTGTTTCTAATGTTCACTGAAAATATTTGTGATGAGATCCACACAATCAATGAATTTCTAAAGAGTAGTAGTTTCAAAGTACTTTGAAAATGATTTGTGCAAAATTTAGAAATCTTTTCCATGTTATTACTAGTCTATAAAAAATTGCAAAGCCTTTGAAGGTCTTACCCCACGGCTTTCGCTATAATTCTGTATCTATTTAATTTGTAAAAAAAAAAGTCATGTAATTAGTTTAAGTGTACAAGAACAACACTAGAACACTTTATTAGAAATAAGTTTTACTTTAAGAGTAACAAATTTGCTAATAAAATTTTCAACTTGCATCAAGAAATATAGTGTTTTGTAACATTTTTGTTCTTTCTTTATTTTGATAATTGTTTAGAATACACTGCATTGGTAGTCATTTTTCTGTCATAGTATATATTAGTTCTAAAACTTTTAATCTGTTGCTTTTAATCAGACATTTAGTTCATATCAGAATTCTTTCTGTAATTTTTAATAATGTTAAACTGCTTCGTGATTTGTAAACAACTTTGAAGATGGTTAGAGATTTAGACCCTGGGTGAAATGTCAGATTTTGTTGAATTTTGTTTACTGAAAGTGTGCTTTATATTTATTTATACAACAATATATATGGTTCAATGAGCCCAAGTAGGAAAGATTTAATTGTTGGATGCATTGTATTGACATTAGATGAAGAAACACATTCTGAATTTTGTTTCACTCGTTTAAGCATAAAAGCTAAATCATGAATGTTAGTATGAAACGTTAATAATTATAATTTTAGCTGATGGTCAATACGCCAAGAATTATAATAATGGGTGTGGGATATTCGGAGAAATCACATTTACATTGACTGTGAAGAATTTTATATAAAAATGTAAGGTGCAGGTGTACTTGGAATAGTCGCCTAACCAAAATAGGGTAAAGGTAGCAATCGAGGATCTTTGTAAAGTGTAGCAACCATGTTTTCTCTTCGTGTTACCCATCATGGTACCTTTCAAACTTCCCTGCAAAATAATCAATCTGCTTTAATTGACAGTTTTGCTAGGTATCTTCTCCTCAGTGGCCAACAGTACCCAGATTTTGGAAGCATAATTTAATTTTGAAAAAAATTTTAAGCTTTATAACATAATAATCTGATTCAGTAGAATGTTTTTTCTCCATAGATAAAATGGTATTGATTTAGCTTGATTGACAGTATTAGAAATATGGAGGTTCCATCTGAGATCAGAAGTAAATGTTATGTTCAGATATTTGAAATGCCTCACTCCATTATAACTTAACCATAGAACTTAAACGTCTTCTAGAAACATTCTGAGAGGTATCACAGTCCATTTTCCTTATTCAAAAAGGATTTTCCTTATTCATGGGCAGTTTTCTTTATTTGTAAGTGCCCCATGAAATCTTACTCTAGGATCCACTGAAAAGGACTAATAATCTGTTGCCAAAGAACAGTGTATATATATATATATATATATGATCATATTTGTAAGTGTAGTGGATGCTGAAATACAATCCACAGCAGTGCCAAAATGCAACGGGTTGATTTGAGTAATATGAAAATCAGATCTCACTGTCAACGAATTTTGGTATTGGAAAACCATGGTTGTGAGCATTTTGTGCGAGGAGAACGAAAGGATTGTATGTGAATAAATAAAGTATATTGCACCTTTTATAAATATTATTCTCCCATAATAGGACCAAAAAAAGATGCAAATCATGCCAGAGAATTTATACTCCAGATGTTTCTTAATTTAAATCCGGACAGTGAGAGATTTATATATTCACATTTTACGTGCGCCACAGGTAAGTCCTTTTAACTATTTATTGAGTTCTGTTAAATTATCCATTGCATTTATCTTAATGTAATTATTAAAATTGTATTCCCCTTAATATTAAGGTAAAATTTTAAAAACGCCTTCAATACATGTTTATGCTGAAGTTAATATAATTATATAATAAAATTTTCCAAAGAAATAAATAAAAAAAATCTCCTTGATATTGATGTAAAGAGTCCTAACGAAATAGTTAAGGCTGTCCAATATACTGCTAGGTAGTTGTTCTGACATAGACATTACTTGGGGGTGGGGGGAGGCAGGTGTTTTAGAAATTTGAGGGGTTTGTCCTGTCCTGAAATTAACAATACATTAAATTTCCAAATATCCACGATAATGGATGCCCAACTACCACAAATAATCCGTAAATCAGAAAATATTACCAGAAATACAGAGCAAACATTAGAATTTTGGAAACAGACTCTCTATTACTACAAATGTGTATACATGATACAGCAAAACCTAAAACTATAAATAAAAAAAAGTACAGTCAAACCCCCTTGTGACGAAGTTGAAGGGAATCATTCAAATGTTCGATATGTCTAATCTTCGATATATCCATTAAAGACTAAAAAAAATTAACTGAGAATAAACATGGTACATAATGCTTAATTTTAATTAAAATGAGAATTTTTGGAAGGAATACAAATTAAAACTACTATGAAAATATTTAATAATATGAGAAGAAAAAAAGAAATGTAATATTTTTAAATGAGTGTTGACTGTTGGTTTAAAAAGGTTACCGACTGTATTAATTATGGTTTTGGGGTTGTTTATTTCATCTTTTTATAGGCAAGATCATGTCTACCCAATTTCTCCTTTTCGTCTATATATCTGCATTCATCATTCCACCAGCAATCCTTTGCCCTTTTACACTCTCTATCGACTTCGTTTCTTGATCTTTTATACGTTTCTTTTCCCTTGAGGGAGTTTACATTCTTCCACCTTCTGTATTCCAAAATTTCTGCCATCATCCATGCTTTTATCTTTTCTGTTTGGCTGACGATTAGAAAGGTCAATAGTATCCAATGTTTTGAATGCAGTTCCCACTCAGCAGTGATTTGGGTGGTCACTTCGGTGACACTTGCACAACGAATGCTTGACAACGATATATCCGATGCTGTTACAGCTCTGCTCTTACAATTGCTCTATCCTGTTCTGTCCTCACCTTAAGCCAGGAGTCTTAAACCTTTTTCAGTCCAAGGGCCAATTTTAGTTATTCCTGTAATCTCGCGGGCTGCACTACTGTATCAGCAATATTAAAACTGAACAAATGTAGATCACAAGGTGGTGCCCCCCCCCCAGATCAGCCTTTATTTTTTTTCATTAGATCTTTATATTACTTTTGCGCACCCATCCAGAGCCTGATTATCTACTAGGCCCAGGCCTAGGGACCCCCAAATTTTTGTTTTGTTTACTCACTTTTGATCGACATCTAGAAAATTTTTAGGTAAAAGCTTACTTTTTTTGGGCTATTTTAGATAGTTTACCAGAAATTTGAAGAGTTTTATAATGAGTATACGTAAGTACTTATTTTTTAATATGCTTTTAGAATAAGGTTACCAGATTTTTTTCAGTGAATCTGGGGACACCTTTGAATAGAAAAATATCGAATAGAAAGCATGCTTAAATTGAACTCCTCATCATACATGTATAATACATTGCAGATGTATTTAATAAAAAGGTTGTTCAATAATGAACTCCATGAATTAGCTTTTTTATTATAAACTATTGTAATTTATTTTGTTTACGAAACTAGTTCATAATTCAATCATTCCTACTATTTGTTCAAAATTAGTAAACAGTCTAAAGCTAATAAAATAAAACAAAATTCTCATAACTCACAATTTAGTTATATTTCTCTGAAGAATGGACTTTATTGAGATCTCTTCTTGACTCAAGCTTTGCAGAAAATTCCTGGCATGATATGTTGAAGTTATTTAAAACAACTAATATAGATTTAATGGTATCAACACTTAGTCTGAATCTTTGAGATGTCCACATCATATTCATGGAAGAAAACACTCTTTCCACTGAAGCATTACTTCCTGGTAAGCAGAGACAATTCAAGCAACTTTTGCATCTGTGAATGATTGATTGTTTTCTCCAAAAACAATGAAAAAATTCCACTTCATCTTGAACACACATCAACACCATCTTCACTCCATTTATTCACATTATCCGCAGTTGCATACTTCTTCAATGAAGAAATTTCATCAAAGAAGTTGTCCTCCTCAATATCAGCCCCACCTACTTTTGATGAAAAGTACAGAAAACATTCTTCAAAATTTTCCCTCTGTGGAGGGACTCTAAGCAAGATGCACTCCATACATCTCATATCCTGAGAATGGGAACCCCATACAGTTAGATAGTCAATTTATAAGAATTTATGTAAATTTAAGGGTATTCAAAGAAATCCGCGGACTGTCCCTAGGAATCGGGGATGTCTTGTAACCTTATTTTAGAACTCCCCTTTGAATCTTTCACCATGAGTAAGGGGAGGGGGTGGGGGCAACATATTACTGTGCCTACAGCCCCCATATGTCGTGATCGTCCCCTGTGACCACCTAAAAATATTTTCTGGATCCACCTCTGGGACAGAATATATATATTTTGCAATATAAAAGATGTGTGGAAACAGAAAAACAGTTACAATACTTTTAGTTGTTAATATGCAGGGCTATCCCCGAAGAGTACATGCTGTTTGTGTATACTCTCAAGAAATTTTTCAAGATATATGATTTGATGAAGTTCTGTATTTGTAATAAAATGTATAATAAGAATTTTTTTACAACATGAATTACACAAGATCTTTTTTTTTTTTCCATCATTACAGATACTGAGAACGTCAGATTTGTGTTTGCCGCTATCATTGATGCCGTACTTACATGCTATTTAAGTTGTTATACTTTGGCTTAAAGATTGAATTTTCTAAGTGACCTCAAAGAATCCACCATGTTGTTTCTCAACACTTGTAAGGCGATGAGAAAAACAAATGGGAAGGAAAGAGGGGGGTTCATTTAGCACAGCAAGTAACAACTAAGAATGCTATCATTGGCTTGTCAACTATTTTTAACTTCACGCTTAGTGTGCAACACTATAAAGCTGCACCAAGGCACATTTTTTATCAAACACTCAGCACATTAGTTTCCACCACCATGCGGTAAACAAGAAATGTAACTAAAACAAAGCTGTTGTTTTCCTGTTTTATTTTTTATTTAATATATAACTGTGTTCTGTTTTAGATAATATTGCAAAATTTCTTCCATCTGGCATTTTTGTTAAAATTTCAGCAGTTTGTCGATGAGTGATGCCAAATTTAAATTTGGTATGGCCCTTGTGATTTTTGTGTATGCGTGTTATGAAGAAATGTCTTTCTATTGGTTGAAAAGAAAATGATGCATTTGACTGTTTTAGTATGCTGAGTATCTGTTCTCGAAGATTAATTTTGGCATAGTTGTTTGTTAGCTCATTACCTAGATGGCTGTGTTAAAAATACTATTATGTTTTCGTGTTTTGCCAGTTTTGTGATTTTGCTGCTTCAGTTTTGGGGCTGTGAGCAATTTGTTACTGTGGCAAAAATGTTCTCCTTTAAAGAAATTGTTAACCAGTATTTCTACTCTTGTCATTGTTTGTGAATATGTTGAAATATAGTATATTTTCATAATGAACGCATTTATTATATTGATATTATTTTGTTTGTGCACCAAATCATGAATGATATCTGCAGCCATAGAACCCAGGTTAATGGTTGCAGGGCTTAAATTTTATGTAATATTGTCACCACTATGAGTATACGTATAATTTTTTTGCCTGTAAATATGCATTAACTTTGAATGCATTTAAATATATTATGTTAAATTTGTATCATGTTTTATACTGTTAATGTCTGTTTTTTGGGTTTTTTTATAGACTCGTAGATTTTGCTCCTAGTTTAATATTTTACTTAATTGTCATAGAATGGTGCCTGCAATATTCGGGGCTAGCTACTAATATACAGGGTGTCTCAGCACCAGGGTTACAAACATCTAGGAGGGGTAAGGTACACCTAGACGAACAATATTTGTCATAGAACCTAGGGTCGCAAACCACTCACAGCTATAGTTCTAAAACCATCCAGCACACAAATATTTACAACCACTGCGTGAAAAGCGCCAGATAAAACTCAGGTCAGCTGCTCAAGTGCATAGATGATTAGGACATCGCATTTTGCGCTTCTCATGCACTGGTTGTCACTATTTGTGCATGCTGGACGGTTTTAGAACTGGCGCTGTGAGTGGTTTGCGACCCTAGGTTCTATGACAAATATTGTTCGTCTAGGTGTACCCTACCCCTCCTAGATGTTTGCAACCCTGGTGTTGAGACACCCTGTATGTAAAACACTATGCAAACTGCCTTTGTTTACTATAATCATCAATATTTAAATTGTTTTAAGTTAATTGTACTTGCCTGTCTATAATGAAAAGTGAAATCTTATAACAATATGACTTTCAGTAACTTTTGTGTTAGGTCACAACAAGTTAGGTATTTTCGTGTGTCAGGTATTCCATATTTAAAAGAATTTATCATTAACGTACTCTTCTGGAGTTCTCAGGGAAATTTTCAAACTTTCAGAGAAAATGAAAATTTTCGATCGCTAAAACGTCTGCAAACGTTAGAGATGTTCAAACTGGTTCATCAGCATGATGAGCCGAAAGCCTATCTGCTCATCAAGTGAACTGCTCTTTCGAACGGTTTATCTGATCTTAGATCATAATTTGTCTACACATCTGGGCCGTATCCTTGAGGGGCTTAACCGCCCCCCCCCCTCGGAAAATAATCTAGGCTTTGTTTTTTTCTGAAAATCAATTGTTGCAGAACTGAAAAATTGAAAAGAGTGCAATATCAAAAATTGCATTCGTTTTTTTTTTAAATTGCTCGTTTTGTACAAAATCTAAATCTTTCTTTGACACTAAAAATATACTCGAAATAGATTTTCACTACAGATATTTTGCTTATGGTTTTTTTTAGAAGTCTGTCTTCACTT
>QLNU02015003.1:120682920-120700234 GCA_006491805.2 Dysdera silvatica | reverse complement strand
TGGGGGCTCCGGACCCCTTCTCGATACATCCTTGACTGCTTGGTGTTGACTTTGAACTAAGACCACGATCTGTGAATAACGACCACGAATGGTGAACTAAGAGTGGTTGACGACTGCAAACTCAAACTGAGAATGAAGGCCGGTGACTGCAAACTAAAATCATGAACAGCGAACTAAGATCACGAACTATGACGCAGAGCTGCAGCTCACAAAAAAATAAATCTGTGCGAACGATTCATTTTTATGAATAGTTCAAAAAGATCTGTTTGTTCACGAACGACCCGTCTCTAATATCAGCGAGAGGTATCCTTTCCGGGAATCTGGTCATGTACAAGAGACCAACCGTTTCAAGGGCGAAAAAAAAGGAAGGCAATTTTTCATTTTAAAGGCATGTAGAGCGGGGGTTTTTGTTTTCGAGGATGGGCAGGATGCAGCACCCTTCGAAAAACGCCCAGGATGAACACTGATGACATCAAGGGTCATGCTGTATCGGGACATGTAGTTTTCAGAAGACTCCGAACCTCTTAAGAGAATACATCCCTAGACAAGGGGGGGGGGGGCTAATGTGCTAAATTTCAAGACGTTGTCAAGTAGCTTGCAAACAATTTTTTTTTTCTATAAAAACTTGACCCCAGCAACAAACGAATAAGGCATCTCTGATATATATATATATATACACACACACAATTGAAAGCCATGAATATTTAAATACACACGCATGCACTACAACCTTTCATTAACAAAATGTTTAGTTACACTTCTGTGCATCCACCCCGAAGGTAAATATCCCTTACTCTCTCAGAAACTAAAATTAATAAAACATACCTGTAATGAACGCGATCAAGATCAAATGAATACTCAAAAATACCAGTAGTTGGAACTCTGGTTCGAAGTATGTCCTGCTGAGTTGGCAAATAATTAACAGCAGTTAGTCTGTCCAAATCATTCAGATAACTAAAAAAAAAGTTAGCTGGATACACATACATAAAAGTAGAAAGATAAGCAGAACTTTTTGTTTTCAAAGCATTGTGGAGAGGAGTTAATTTTCAGTTAACTTTCATTTATTTTTGAGAATTGACTCCTTTGAGTAATTTAGTGGTTACCCAGCAACCAGATAAGCAAAGAAATATTTTTTATAATTAACTATCAAGGTTTTCAGTCACATTGGTGAAGAAAATAAAATGCGACTTTTATGATATGATTCCCTGACCAATTATGGGGGGTCCAGATACCCAAATCAGGTTGCAGGCAAAACGGTTTGATGTTTACAGAAGATTTTGCCATTCAAAACAAAACTAGGAAAATTTTCTCCCTGACTTTACCAGGTTTAACCAGAAAACTTCGGTCCCCCCCCCCCTACTTTTAGGGATTATTTCAAAATTTTCAGATACATGGGAATTTCATGCTTTTTTTTTTTAAATAATAATAATATTTATTTAAAACTCAGCAAGTTAGAAAGAACGCTCATGTTGAGAGTACGAACTGTAAAACAGCACATAAAATGAATACAGAATCAAAATGGAAAACATTTCAAAAAATGAAACAAATCACAGTTCTTAAGAGCAGCACAAAACACAGACAAGAAATTCGACATGAAGACAAGAAATTCAAAATTCTGCCAGTTCTCAATGTAAAAAAGTAGAAATGAGAATTTGTTTTTGATACTGGGATCCTCATACACATTGGATGGCCTCTAGTAGTGTGATGGTCAAGGAATCTCATCATTGGATGGTTGGGGTTGGAAAAAAAAACAAAAAAAGAAAACAGATCCATGAACCAGTTTGTAAAATAACCTAATATGGGCCAAGAGACAGTGCCACTCCATAGAATGCAGTCTATGGGAAGGCCGAAAATCCCAACCCTCTTATCCATCCTAATCTACCATTGATCGGTGGGGACCAAAAAAAACTATATGACAAACACCACATGGCTGACAGACCACCACTAACCAACTTTTCTCTTGTAAATTTTGTTTTTATTATTACATTTTTGAATAGTATTTGCGTTAGTTTCTTTCTTAAAATCGGAGTATACTAGAAAATAAATATGCATGAGAAACTAGAAAATAAATAGCGTTATTGCCAAAAAAGCACTGGTCATTCCATGCTAATGATCCAATGGAAAAACTTCACCCTCTTGGATTTTTTTTCAAACTTGGCTCATTAGATGTACACCCAGAGATAGTGAAAAATCTAAATTTTCAGATTTTGAACTGCAGTATTTTTTAAATTATAGGTCTTTTAAATCTGGAAAAAAGCACGATTTTCTGTTTACGTGCAGTTACAAAAACTATTACTAATCAAGCTAGAAATGAGATAGATGAAATAAAAATAATGTTGTAGATTATAAGCTTTCATATGATATCCAACATGAGTAGTTTTGGGCAGCTTGGGATTTCAAGTTCGTGCCATGAACTCTTTGACCTTGAATTTCTCAAAAAGTGCTATTTTTAAAATTATGAAAAAATCATACATAAACTTGCCTATCTTAGCATCATTTCTGAGAAGTTTCATCTTGGGGCGGGAATGGAGTCATATTTTGGTCATTTAAAAAAAAAAAAAAACCCGTGCTGGGGAACAACTACCCGCATAAATGAAAATTTTTTATTTTAATCTACACTATTAATTACTTTGGCAAGAACACTTGTTTTTAAAAGAAACAGCACTGTCATTATTATTATTATGCTAAACTTGTTTAAAAAATTTACTCAGTTGAAAAGCGTGGTGAAAGGTGATTGAAGCCAAGGCAGGTGTGTCTTAAGAAAATTACATCCCCAAATAAACATTAACTTACGAATACAAGTTGATGCTGCCTCATTCCCTTTTTTCGATGTTATTAACTTCAACAACACCCTGCAATGTAATTTTTAAGAGCTGTGGTTGCCGAGTCCATTTCTTCATTGCAAATGTAATAATATGTGCGGCTAGTAGGACATCTGGCTTCCACCAGAGGAGTCAGAATTTTGGAAACCTGCACTGTTGTTGCACATGTTTATCTTTGAAGCCAAGCGGGTACGTAAAGGATGGAGTGAGACCTTTAGGATACAGAAACTTCACATTCACCATCTCGGTCGTTCCATTCTTTTCCAAAATTATAGCAGGTCACCATTGACTGCCGTACCCTCATGTTACATATCCTTTCGCATCTGTTACTGTGTCTTTTTTCCAAATTTCTCCTATCAAGGAGAATTTGTAGGAGAACATTTTGAATATACTTTTGTCAGTATCTCTTTAGATGACACAGGGTAGAAACTGTGGAATTTCCGGGTGCTAGGTATTGGCTTTGCAACCAGAAATCATTTTTCTAGAACTTTCTGTTCATCGTCATGTTTATTAAAAACAATTTTATACAGTCAATGTTAGCTTGACTCCACAGGCATAGCCAGAAAGTCCGTAAAGTGGAGTGGGGTAAGCTCAATAAGAAGGAGGTTACAGAGCTACAACTCATATATTCCTATGTTAAATATACAAAATTTCATTGCAATGGGGGGTTACAACCCCCAAAACCACCCCCGGTTACGCCTATGCTTGACACCATTTGGATAACTGTAATGGTGTCATAATTTGCTCATCATAAGGTCGTCGTAAACTTGCCCCTGCTGCAAGTCTTTTTCACAGTGCTTCCGAGACCATCGCATACATCTTTACCATGTGATGTTGCACACAAATGTCACTCACTCAATCTCGATACCAAACTCACTCTCATGGTGACATAAGTTTAAAAAGTTTTTCAATTTTTGAATTTAGCAGCAGAACCATCTGAGAAGTAGAATATTTTTTTCAAGTCTGGTATTAATTCTGATTTTAGATATGAGCCAAATTTTATTTGAAATAAATTTATGGCCATCGTGTTATGCTTAAGATGTTCAGAGATACAAACAATGCTTTTAATGTTTAAAACAGAATCATTGTAGTAAACTGTTATTGGGAAAATTCTAGCCTCATCATTGTTCCAATGAAAAGACTGGACCTCATCTTGTAAAACGAAGGCATCATTTTCAGCAAAATCGAAGGGTATCACAGCCTAATTTTCTCTGATGTTCTCCTTCAAAGAATTGTAGTACTTGGACTGTCTTTGTGCTAAAAAAGAATGTCTCTTCAGAAGCAGCAACTGTTCACACAATGATTCCGAAAACTCATTGGTGGTTTTTGGCAAAAGTTTCAAAACTACATCTGTCAACAGATACCTAATCCTTGTTCCAAATGTTCAACACCAGGACATGAAGGATATTCATTACGGCGGCAAGCTGCACTTGGATCATTACATATTATCTTCATTAAACAGGACTTATAGTCACTGCCGTACCATCACCGTTATATTTTTCATTTTAGACTCTTGTACCTACATATGTTTTACATGTTGATGTGTTGTACAAATACACACAGAGTGAGTACCACTTCCTATAGCTAACACACAGTGCTTGGGTTGCAGTTCAGCGAATTTAGAAAACCCTATCTTTTCATCAGTAGGATGTTTTTCTTTACACAACTCATACAATACCTTTAAATTTCCTAAAACTAGTCTCTCTTTTTTTTTAACTCCAACTTTAAAAAATAAATCAAAAATAATGAAAATATGATCCAATTCCCATCCCAAGATAAAACTTCCCAGAAATGATGCTAAGATATGCAAATTCATGTCTGATTTTTTTTAAAATTTTAAAAATGCTGCTTTTTGAAAAAGTCAAGGTCAAAGAGTTCATACCATGACCTTGAAATTTCGAACTGCCCAAAACTAGCCATGCTGGATATCATATGAAAGCTTATAAAATAATCTGTAACGTGGTTTTTATTTCATCCATCCACCTCATTTCTAGCTTGAGTAATAATAGTTTTTGCAATTATGCATAAGCAAAAAATCACGCTTTTTTTTTCCCGGATTTCAGAGGCCCATAATTTAAAAAACGCTGCAGTTAATTATTTAAAAATTTGGATTTTTTACTATCTCTGATAGTGCATCAAATGAACCAAATTTGGGAAAAATCCAAGAGAGTGAGGTTCGAAAGTGCTAAAATTTTGATTCACTTGACATGGAATGATCCTAAACAAATATCTACCGTAGAAAATAAACTATGCAGTACGACATTTCGGTTAAACGAAGTTTGGTAAAGCAGGGTTTCACTGTATAATCAATTAAAGAAAATCAATGTATTAACACATTTCACATCTAAAAAATGTTCCCTATACATACTATTTTGCGGAATCAGTTAATCTGTACACTTTACGACGGTCGTAACATTCTTGTATACCAGAATCATTCCATAAAGATTTAATTGCAGTAACATATTGGGAGTCAAAGCTTGTAACAGTTTCATAGTCAACACCTTGTACTAGTTCTGCATTATCCTAAAACAAATTTAAAAATAAATAAACAGTGACCATCTATACCAGCAAATAAGAAAATCCTTCATACACTCAGTGGCCAAAATATTAAAGATACCCTTCTATTTAACTTCGAAAAATCCGTTAATGACATACGGCAACTTAATAACAAAAAGTTGCATATAAAAGGCACGCTCAGCATAACAAGAACAGGGGTGAAAGTAGACCAAAAAAAAAAAAAGTTGAACTTTGTGGAGAAACTGGCACGCAAGAGGAGGGGTAGGTAAACAACTTAATATTCATTTCATGAACATATGTCACCCCACCTAAATAGTTTTAATATATATAACATATAAAATATATACATAAAAAATAACTCACCTTAGTAGAGATAATGATTTCTTTAATTAATAAATGCAAAATGAATGATTTCATGCAATGTGGTGTGAATTTTAGAAAATTTAAAAGTCAGTTACGTTCTTCAGTCAGTTCTTCCTTTCAAGGTGGTTAATACTACTAGTTAAAATCAGCATGGAAGAAGCTAGTTTCTGTTATCACTTTCGTTGATAAATTATAAGTTTGATGGTGAATATAATGTTTATTCTCAATCCAACAAAAATCATTAATGAGTAAATGTAAATATTTTAAAAATTGTACGTGTTTGTTGATAAATAATAAAGTTTAAACTAATGCAATTTCCTTTTCTTAAGCTGTTTCTGTCTAACCATTTCTTCTAACCTTCTTCTATGAATTAGCCTGTTAGAGTTTTCCTTCTCTCGAACCAAAGCATTGAATTTTAATTTGCTGCATAAGTTTTTAGAGATATTTACGTCTCATTTTCTTTCCATTTCTTCATTTTCCAATTCTTTCGTACATTTTGAATATGCGGATTTCATATTCTGGCATAAATTTCTATTCACAGGTTCATGTAAATTATCATTTTTCTTGAAAAATTCTAAAGCTGACTTATTTTGACTCAGTAGCTTATATTTTACAGTCTGAACAGATGAAAATGTTTCAATTTTCATGGTGTTGGATTCTTTATCAAGTATGCCCCCCCATCACACTAAAAGAACTTTCAACTTGAAGGCCATGAAAACAACTCAATAATGCCTTCACCATTTTTGAGAGGGCACTGAATTTGTTCAACTTAAAAAGTGCAGCCCACCAAACATCGATACGCAAGACATTTACAGATCCATCTTGATGCGATGGTAGAGATTTATCAACCCGATATAAATGAACATCAAGAGAATATTGTGCTCCATCTTCCTCTAATAATACATTTTTTACTAACCTGGGCAATTTTTTTAGCCTATCTAACGTAACAGAATGTCCTCGAGCTACTGGATCAATTGCTGAAAAGAAAGTATTTAAGAAAGGGCGAATTCATCCAAAAGCCAAGTTTTTCCGAGCAATTTTTTCCGCAAGTATTGAGCACATTGGATATAAGCCTGACTAGCTTGCTCTAAAAAGGCCACTACTGTAGCATCCTTCAAACTTTTGTCTCTACGATGTCAGTGACGTCATCCAGTCTCTACTAACACTGCAAGCTCAATAGGCATAACCCCCCCCCCCCTTCCAAAATTTTATTGGATTTTTGGAATAATATTGACAACTCCAAAAATGGAATCAAAAAAGAGGATTTCCGCGTTCTCGCGGAAGTCTTTCACCCCTGCAGGAATCAGTCACAGATGGCCTAAACGTAAGTAATATGAAAGATTTAAGTGACTTTGAACGAGGTATAATCATGGGAACAAGAAGTGGTTAAAGCATTTCTGAAACTGCTTATATTCTTGGCTTTCCTTATGCAACAGTATTTCAGGCATTTCGGGAATGGCAATTCAGCCAAAAAACTTCAAGGAATAAAAACTGTGGGCGGTAAATGCTTTTGAATAGAAGAGGTACAGGGTTGGCAAGTTTCTACCAAGGTGGTTAAAATCAGCATGGAAGAAGCTAGTTTCTGTTATAAAAGTAACAATAACCAGCAGAAACTCAGAAAATAATTATTTTGCACATTGAAGCTTATCAAAATACCACAAATTACAAATGGGAATGTATTTTAAAGTAAACAAGTATAATAAAAAAATTTTTTTTTAAAGTCAATTCCTTCAATGCGCTGCTCAAATAAAAGGGAAGAAAGGGAAAAATTGCGAAAAGCAATTTTGGCGACATTTGGCGGCAAGCATTAATCGCCAAATACACCAAAGGAAAGCAAAAAAAAAATCATTTAAATTTAATTAATGAATTAATATTTGAAAAAACTGTATTAACATCAAGTGTCATCCACTACAAGTTTAAAAAAATTTATTTGAACTTGATTGGATGGATAGAAAGTATTTTATTAACGATTGAAAATTTGAACAAGATATATAAATATATATATATATATAGGGAGAGTGTGAGCTAATAGAAGGAATTGAAAAAAGTTTATTTACAATGTTTTATAGCACATTCAAAAGAAGGTTTTCGGCATCTATTAAAAATCCATTATAAAACTTTGCTGGATATTCCACCAAGTCTGTTTTTTTTTTTAAACACAATGTTTCACTCCGTGCTATTCGGAGCATCCTCAGAAGAAAAAAACGACCAAGTTTTCCTCTGCAAATTGAAAAACTTTCACTTGGTTGCTCGGCCAAAAATGAGTAATTAAGAATATGAGACTTAACCTATAGTACCCTATCTTTGGAAATGCCGACTGGGTATTTGCCGATTATCCGCTATTATTGGTTTGTTGGCTCCAAGGTTTTCGCTCATTTGCCCAGAGAGGGCAGAGTTTTAATCGGCTGGACAAAGCCATATATATCACCATTATGGCTTAATATTATTGCAGTTATAATAAATAATTGCAGCTTGTTCCCTTGCTCTTTACGTACATAACATTCATTAGATAATATACGAATTAAGGAGAGAGCAGTGGCAAATTTCACTGTAACACCTGAACCTTGGGCGAAAACTTTTTCAAAAATCAAAATTGTATAGTCTGGAGAAAAAAAAAATTGGCACATATGTTAGTCAAAGTTGGTTGAAATTGGTCCAATAATCCTTTCTAGAGAGAGAAATGATCATCACGTACATCAGGCATGTTAAATTCGCAGCCAGCCACGAATATTTTTGCAGCCCAGCCTTTACAACGATATATAAAAATCGTTTTAATAAAAATTGCATAACTTAAGTTTTACAATATCTTGTGATACATAATTATTAACAATGAACTGTAACGTTCGCCAATAACTGGTTAGAAGACAATTTTGCTTTTTCTTCGATTCCTTTTCAATAAATATAAAATCGGTCCCTGATCAAATGCAAATGAGATTAACTGAAATCCAATGCAATTCAGATTTGAAGCCAAAAATTGGTGAAGTTGCTATGCCTAGATTTTAAAAATATTTACCAGTATGTTAAAAAATACTCAAAAATTGGCATATGAAATTATTTCGATATTTGGAAGTACTTATTAGTGTCAGCAGTTATTTCCAATTATGAAAGGAAATAAACTTCCTATCAGATCCAGATTTCCCCCAAAGAAAGAAAGATAGTCGCAGAGAAAAGATGCCATGTCAAGAAGAAAACATTACTTTTATCATTTAGTTTTTTAATACTTTTCAAAAAAAAAAAAAATAAATAAATCAATGTTCTTAAGAAAATTGAAGAGTTTTGGGTTTTTTTTTTCAGCCCACATAAACCTTTTTTATTTGGTCCGTGTTAGACTTTTGAGTTTGACATGCTTGATTGACATACGGGAATGATGAACGTATGCATACGTGTATAAGAGAGAAATACGTATTAAACATTATACCTACCCTATTTCTTGGATCTTTATATGGAATTTTCAACATGTCCATTGCTTTAATTATACTTTGCATGGCCATAAAAACATTTTGATACACAGGCTTAATAAATCCCTGTTTATCTTCATCAGAATAGCCTTCACCATGAATAATTCTCATCTGTTTAATGAATGTGCTTTTTCCTGATTCCTCAGTACCTACAAAAATTTAATATTGAAAAGCAACAATATAATACAGTCAAAACTCATTAAAACGAAGATGTTAAAGACAAATAATTTTGAATACGAACCGTTTTCTGAAGTCCCGTCCCCATGAATAGTATAAGAATCCCCAAACAGAAACACAGATAAGACAAAACACCGTTTACAACGAATTGATAATCGGGCTGTAGTTATTAGTTTAAACATACAGGAGGAAGCCCATTTATGTGTCTCCAATGGACAACATAGTTTCAATGAACGCCCAAATAGCTGAGGCTGTTAAAAGTTATATTAAAACCCTTGTTAGGTGGTAATCACTAGATTTTTCAGATAGTGATAACTCTGCTAGTAGCGCCCATATGAGTGCTTTGGGGGGGGGAACTCAGAAAAATCCCTACCTTCTTCAAGGCAGTAAAATATTTCAGTAAATGTATAAGATACTAAAAAATAACCGATAACAATTAGTAATAAGCTAAAAAGTTCATTATTTTAAAATATGGACAAACCTTTGAAAACAAATGCATGATAGAATCCTGAGAATCCAATTTTTAAACGACAGCTAGAAGAGGGGAAGAATCAAGCCATTCCAACACAGACATGAATTCTGCCCTTCAAACGAAAATCATATTAGTGTGATAGAGGCTTTTACTATGTTGTAAACTATGCGTCATTTTGTGACTAATACAAAAGGCAGATTATGGCGCTTCTCTAAAAACTGGCAACAAACTTAATGATTTTTGGCAACATTGTACAGACAGAAAGCCAAAATCTGCAATTGATAATTTTTTTAAGTGTACTATTACAATTTAAATATTTTTTGGCACAGTATGTAATCCGGAACAAATAAATATTTACTAAACCATAGTATATATATATAGTAAAACAAGGATTTTTCGAATCTATCAACTACACATAATATCCACTTTACAGGTATGTATATACCATGGTTTTGTTACAAAATGTGTACAGGAAAACCCTGGTTATTGCGGTTTTGATTTATTGCAGTATTTGAAGGTGACAAATGAGAAGAAAAAAAATGTTTTTAGATATATTTTATAGTTTTTAATTTTTAAATTAAAATTTTAATATTATTATATCATATAATTAGCACAGTAATTAACATCTATTTGTTAGATCGAGTTTGCTTCAACAAACATGAGATCTAATGCCTGATGCTAGTACTAATATATTTCCAATCTGTAGTCAGAAACGTCTCCAAGGATGCTGTCACAGCATTTAAATTTCAGATTTAAATGTACAATGCTGAGAAAGATGAAAAAGTGGGAATGATAACAAAGAAATTTGCTTTTAAAGAATTAGAAGAAATATTTGGCTTTTAGGTTGACAAAATTGTGACCGATATTTATTTTATGCCATTGGCGAAAATAGTAAATTTTTCCACCAACAGCTATTTGCATCTGTAACCTAATCTATGAAGGTGCACATTTTGTATACACTATTGTTCCGTGCCTTCGATACATACCTAGTATATGCTACAGGGGTCCCCTCCCTTTTTATGTGCCAGAAGGGGGGGGGGAAGCAGAGCTAACTACCTGGCTGGCGGACTAAGGCCGTTGTGGGTCAGAGAGACACGGCAGTCTTCGGCCATTGTGAAGCTTAAAGAGTTAAGATGCTTGCAAAACAATTGATTACATAGTCTTTTGAAAATACTGTAAAGTGTGGATGTAAATTTTATAGTGGTTCAGCCAAACGACTTCATAAATTACAGGAAACTTCAAAAGTCCTTGGTGAAAAATTATTCAAGCTAGGGGATATTCACACTGATAGCAAGCAGAGGAAAAGTTCTTCAGGCATTATGTGATTCCTGGAAAACTGTTGTCCTTAATTTGGAACAGTATGTTGTAAACAATGATGTAACCCAGATTGTAAACCAGATTGTAAACAGGTTGTAAACCAGATGCCTCAAAAACAACAGAATTATCAAAGTTACTAAACAGTTCCAGTTTCTGAAGCTGTTGAACTTCCTGGTTGATTTCTACGGAATTCTCAATTCTCAAACCATTATTTCCCCAGGAAGTTCGCATTTAGTGCTTCCTGCTTTGAGGGGAAAAATGCGAAGAACAAGTAAGTGAAGTAATGCGGTAAGTTAGAAAATGCAGCAGGCCTAAAGGGAACAACAGTTTTTGGAAAATGCTTCATTATCATGAACGTGTAAAGACATATAACTTGCTATCATTAATGCAGAAGAAAAAAATTTCCACAGCATAAAAGAAAAATTAATCTTAAATTCAAAATCACACTTGCAAAGCAGGCTAGAACCAGTGTCAAATGACTTGATACAATCAATGCATATCTTTGATAGCTTGCAATGGCCACCTCGAGGTGATCTTTTAAATTACAGACTGCATGAAATAGACACTTTAGGAAAACACATCTATTCAAATGATTGGCACAATAAAAGGAATCTTCTTTCAGAATTGGCAGAATGCAAGCTGACCACCTCATCTTTGAATTCTCAAGAAGCTCTGAAGAGAATTAATGAAAATCCTGATAGATTTACAACTTTGCTCCTTGTGGCGAACTACATTGTTTGCTATTTTGCCCCCTTGCACAGTTGCATGTGTGAGAGAGGTTTTAGTTCATTGAACAGAATTAAAACTGCATATAGGAATGCATTAGCAACAAACACTATGGGTGACCTAACAATATCTATAAATGGACCAGATATTTAAAACTTTAATCCAGATGATGATGCCATTGACAAGTGGTACTTTAGTACTGACAGGCAAAGATACACAAAATCATATTAGCCATGACCTCAAAAATTGAACAAAACATTTTTTGAATTGACTCTACACATTTATGTTCTTAGACATTTTAATCTTTCTGAAATCTCAAATGCAATACATTAAAATGTTTTTGAATTATAGATCGAGACATTATCGAGTTACGCACGAGTGGATCATTTTATGCTTCCAGGCGTGGAACTGGCTTTGGAAGATATCGCAGAACTCCTGCAGTGGAAGAAAGAATACTAAACACAGTAGAGGATAATCCTTCGACAAGCTCGAGAGCTGTAGGACGTGCGTTGGGTGTGAGCCATCAAAATGTTTTGAGGACGTTACATGAAGATGGAATGCATCCGTATCATTTACAGAGAGTGCAGGCAATGACCCCTGACGATTATCTTCCATGTCTCAACTTTGCTCGTTGGTACCTACAGCAGACTGCAGCCAATCAAACCTTCCCTGCAGATGTTTTATTTACTGATGAGGCTACCTTTACGCTGTCGGGTATGTTTAACATCCATAATTCTCACTTGTGGGCTCATAGTAACCCACATGGCACAATAGCACACGCCTACCAAGAAAGGTTTTCCATTAATGTTTGGGCAGGCATTGTGCATAATAACTTAGTAGGACCGTACATTCTACCTAGTCGTTTAACTGGCCACACATACAACATCTTCATACAGGAGTTCTTACCTGAATTTCTGGTCGATGTTCCTCCAGCTGTTCGCAGACGAATGTGGTTCCAGCACGATGGAGCCCCAGCTCACTTCAGTCGAAACGTCAGGAATCACCTGGACGCTGTCTACGGCCAGCATTTTATAGGACGGGGCGGTCCAGGTCCCTGGCCACCGCGTCCTCCTGATTTAACCTGCTTGGATTTTTTGTTTTGGGGTCATATTAAAAGCCTGGTGTACGAGAGTCCCGTCACTTCTGAAGAAGATCTTGTTGCCCGCTTGTCTGTTGCTGCTGGACATGTGATCGACATGCCTGACGTCTTTTCTAATGTACGCCGATCCATGCGCCGTCGCTGTGAATCTTGTATCGCTGTTGGTGGCCGCTCTTTCGAGCACCTCTTGTAAACTATTAATAAATTTTTGTTTTCTTTTGTCTTTACTTGTCTTTTCAGTTTCCTGTGATTCATACTGCTTTACAAGCTAGCGCTTTAATGTGTCATTACCGCACACACATTCCTATACGAAATCTGCTTATTTAGGTCCCCTCTACCTGCCTTTACATTTTTGACATATAGTTTAGGACCACCCTGTATATATATATGTGTGTGTATGTGTGTAGTTTAATTTTGATTTAACAATACCTAATTTAACGAATGTCTTTATTAGTCTAGACTGAATAACATTGAGTTCAGTGTCACATTTTCGATTTAACGTTTTCCTTCCTTGATTTAATGATGTTACGTTATTGATAGAGCCTGGAATATATGCAGTTGCATATTTTGCATTTTTTAAATTATATTTTGTATGCAAGAGCTAGATGTGCACAAGTTTATTACCTCAGTTTTGGAGGAGTAATGATTCTAGGCATGTATTGTGACGCCTGTTACTGTGTTTATATGTATTATTTATTGCTTTTTTAACCGTAACTGAAGTATAACACTTTATTAAATAAGTTTCCTTGGAGTCACAACTGAGTTTGCATTTCTTTTGCTTTTTATAACAACTTCACAAAGGGTATATCATGGTTCCCACAGTCCTTGAATTTTTTTTGCCAAGTCAGGGCCCTTGAAAAGTACTTGAAAACTGCCAAAAATGTGGTTGGTCCTTGCATTTTTTTCAAAATCTTTTCAAGTTTTGGAAACAGAAGGAAAAAGGTATTTTGCCTTATTTCCAAAACAAAGCCAGTAGTGCTTTGGACATCCCCTTCCCCTGCTGAGTGCAGCTGATACAAGGGATGAAAAAAAATTACTTGTTCCTTGAAAAGGCCTTAAAAAGTCCTTGAATTTCATCAGGACAAAAGAGTGGGAACCATGTATATTTATTGCTGAGGGTAAGGTACGTGTATATATCAGGGTGGACCTTTTAAATTAATAATGTAAGATATCTAAAAAAAATAAGTATTTTACAAAACAAAATGTTCCCACCTTGATTGGCGCAGAATGACCATTGCTGTCCTTGCGCCATAAAACTACAACCAACCAACAAAAAAATGTTTTAAACGTAAGTTGCTTGGCATAAGGGGAAAAATGATTTCAATTGTTTGCTTTTAGATAATATAATGACTATTGGCAGCTTGTGAGGTGAAGCAGCTTTTTGCCAGCACCTCATGTATCTTTGCTCTCCATGGATCTTGTATGCACGGATGAGCTTTGTAGAGCAGCGGTCGCCAACCGGTGGTCCGCGAGAAAATTTTGGTGGTCTGCAGAAAAATCTGGACATTATTTGCATTTTTAATGTTTTATTAATAATAAAACAAAAATAATATTCTAAGAAATTCTCATATTCTGAATGACAATTTCCACCTTTATATTGCACTAAATTCACGAAATGTGGTCCGCGGGATTTAAAATTATGAATTTAGTGGTTCATGAGGTCCGAAAGGTTGGCAACTGCTGTCATAGATAATGGAGTTACATCGTGACGTTGCCAGAAATCTACTTCACGAGTCCTGGTTAATCTCTCCAATGAAGCTTAATGGGGGCATTTTGTTTAATTCGTTCTTCTTTTTTTGGGTTTAGAGTTATTAAGCACTTTTAAATCAGTTTTAAAACTTTGTCTAATAAAATTTTTATTTCGATTTAAAAAAGACATTTAACATTATAATGAAATGTAATTTAGTAAATGTATTCCAACATGTTTCATCAGGTTTGGCTACTCTTTATCAGGGAATTAAATGGGATGTTGTATTAATTTGTTTACTGTTTGTATAATGATATTATTTACATGCAATTTAAGAACTGTTGCCAAATATACTGGAGAAAAGATGAGGAATTTAGATAGTGTATTGTGTTATGAGAATATTTAAAGTAATATAATATGCATATATTATATGTACTTTTTCTTCCGAATACACTGGCAACATTCCTTCAATCATGTGTAAATGATATTGTAATACAAACAATAAACAAATTAATAAAATATTCCGTTTAATTCTCCAATGAAGTGTGGTCAAACCAGATTAAACTTGCCCTTACTAAACTGAACTTCACTATAATGTCATGATTGTCTTTTTTAAATCTTTCTGTGTAGAGTTATCACTGTCTATATATATATATCATCATATTCAACCATTATCTATCCACTGCTGGATGAAGGTCTCTCCAAATGCTTTCCACACAAGTCTATCCTGAGCAATTCGCTTCCACGTCACCCCAACCTGTTTTCTTATTTCATCCACCCATCTAGTTTGAGGACGTTTTCTAGGTCTTCGGTGGTCTCTTGGAATCCAGTTGAGAATTTGCGTTGTCTATCGTTGATCAGTTCTTCTTGCGATATGCCCAGCCCATCGCCATTTCAGTCTTTTTACTTTAACAATAATATCCTCTACTCCAGTTTGCTCTCTCACCCAAGTGTTTCTTTTTCGATCTCTCCTAGTTATTCCAAGCATGCACCTCTCTATACTCCTTTGGGTCGTCTGTAACTTCAGTATTGCTGCAATTGTTAAATTATATGTCTCTGATCTACAAGAGAGGACTGGCAATACACACACTGGTTGAAGACCTTCATATATGTAAATATATAATCAGAATATATTAGAAAATTTTTGTTGTATTTGTTAAACTGTCTAAGATGTTATAAATATGTAAACACCCTCTGTATATATATAGATATTATATATATACAGAGGGTGTTAATACAATTATTTTCTAATGTATTCTTATAGCGCTGTCTTTGAACTATCATAATACATCTAGATTTCCATCATAGTACAGCTTTTTGTAATATTGCAAGCATAATTCTGTCCCATACCTCTTCCATAGATTTCCACAGTTCATCCAAGGTAGTGAGTATGTGTTTTGAAAGAAATTGTTTTAAAAGTCCGAATGCACAGTAATTCATCAGTGTTGCATCTGAAGACTTGGTAGGACTGTAACGGGGTGTGTTAGTGTTCTTTTGTGTCACATTAAAGTTTATTAATGATTAAAGGTCAGAAAAATTTCGGTATTAACACTCATTCACCATTTGTTTAGATTCTGGAACTGTCTTTCTGCCGTTTAACAGTATCTGAATAATGTACTATACTTAAGGTTCATACCTCGAGTATCTTGTGGCATAAGCACCGGAGCAAGGCTAGTCATCAGCCAATGTGAGTATCCTGTATTAACGTAACGTAATTTCTAATACTATAGTCGTAAGACGTCTAATGCAAGATACTGTAATGTCCAATTGACAGCGAAATGAAACATCTGAAGCATGCCTTCGTTCCATATTTTTATTCGACAACGTTTACATCTCATTTGAACAATATTCCAAGTCCATAAATATTGCAAACTCGACTAGATTACTATACTCTTTAACGAATGTCACATGATTAGGAACTTACTAGATAACGTTATCGCAACAGTGCGAACTTCAGCTAAAAACACGCTACTCCATCGAACGACTAGAAGCAAGTGAACGAGTTTCACATACTCTTGCTTCAACTTCGCATCGGCCCCCAACTGTCGTGCGCATACTACATTCAGTAACATACCAAGGTAACAGACAATGAACTGCACTTTTTTTGTTTTAATTAAATTCAAATCTTTATTAATCATTTTATTTATAGTTGAAGCTGATGTATACAAAGCTTTTGCAATCGTTCTTTGAGGTACTAGATTTTAATCTTAAAAAATTGTTTTCAGGCAAATCCATGTCAAGATAACCTTTTTTTTTATTATTGAATTCTAGTCTCTTTTTATGTCTCTTTTTGTCTTTCGTTTTGTAATTTGTTTTTAAAATAGCTATTTTTTGCTTCTAAGCCCGCTGCCATCCCTGCAAGCTTACTTCTTAAATATTTTTGAAACACTAAGCGCTAAATTGCAAAAATAATTTATATAAAAGTTAAGTTTTTTTTTTTACAAGGAATAAGTATAAAAATATAGGTTCCCTTTAAAAAAAAAAAAACTCTCCTTGATATTCTTGAGTCGCAATTAGCGACGGACCAACTAACTTTTTGGCAGCGCTGATGATCATTTGCATGGTGTAAGTGTGGGTGGTTTTATTCTTACTGATGACTGCTGCGTCGACATGTTTAGAACCCTCAATATGTAGAGTTCTATTGGACACGGTGTCATATTCAAAGCTGCTTTGATC
>QLNU02015003.1:120662270-120677308 GCA_006491805.2 Dysdera silvatica | reverse complement strand
TTCCACTCCCAACCTCCACCCCCTTCACCTCTTAACCTTTCCCGCTGTTGGCTTTCCTCTCTTTTCCTCCATCTCTTCCCCTCCCCCTGCTCCTTTTTCTCAGTGCAGCGAACAAAATAAAAACGGCATACTAACTTTTATTCCTTTTATCTGTCGGATAACTTCGCCTCTTTAACTACACAGTCATCCACGTTAGGCCTAGCGCACCTTGCAAATCGGGTCCTTCTACTCCAAACCAAATAAACCTTCTCCCACAAACCAATCCAACAACATTCCTCTTCCCTTTCAACCGCAATTGAACAAAAAAATCCATATTGAAATGTTCCGACGTCTTCCCAATCACTTCAATACTTCCATAAGTCTTACCACCGCCACAGAAAAACACCATATGATGCTCCACCCTGTGTGACATCATGCATCGAAATCGCTGATGTCAAAACCCCGCTTACAGCGACTTTCCTTCATGTTTCTAGGGGAAAATTGATCTTGTGGGACAGTATCTGTACTACCACCAAAATTTTTTTACACAAATCTGAGGGGGTCAACTGACACACGTTGGTAGCATCTGCATGAAGTAAGATAGAACGGGCCTATGGTTTTATTTTCTATGCTAAATTACTCACCTAGGAATAGTAACTTCGTTTCTGGGAGAGCATCTCTGCGAAGTTTCCTTTCCAACTCTCTATTTATTCTTTCTTGCTCTTTTACTTCTTCACTTAAACAGCACCTCATGTTTACAGTTTACTTCGACGAGGTATCTTCAGATTTAGTACAACATCGGACGAGATAGTCATAAAATCAAACGTTATCCACGGTAATTCTCACCCATTAAAAAAAACTCAACTCCATGGAGCCACGACTTAATTAACAACGGTCTGGATAAAAAAATTGCACGTAAAAGTTGTCTGCAGTAGTAAACATGGATTCAATATAAGCGGCTAAAATAACGATAGGGTGTGGTAAATCCCATCGCACTTCCTTTCTACGTATGGAAACTCTGGTTCAAAAAAAAAAAGAAAAGAAAAAAAAAGAAAAAAAATACTAACAGTCATATCAAACGGATGCACCGGAACGTAAAGGTAGAGTTGTTAAAAAACCTGGGGATTTTGGACATTTAGAAACTTTGATGGGAAAAAACTAAGATGATAGCTGGAATAAAGGAGATAGTCTCGCCGCATCTTTTTTACATTGGTCCAGATAATAAAATCGACCAATAAAAAGAAAGGCGCGGACGGGACTACCTCCTTTATTCTAGCTATTTTGGTTTCTATGTTCAAAATTTCCAATGTGCCCAAAATTCCCGGGTTTTTTACAACTCTACGTAAAGGTAAGAATTATTCTAAACACTATAAAACTTGTAAACGCTAAACTGTCATGGCAACCGGAAATAAAGCGAACGCGGGGAACAGCACGCGGCCGTCGGGAAACTGGAAGCCAGTGCCATGCTGCTTATCACGTAGTGTGACGTCAAAGCCATAGTCTCAGTAGCCGAAACCGACACCTTGTTTTTCATCAGGCTCCTATAAAAGAAAGCAGACGTGTCATGCATTTTAAATCGGGTTGGTAACACCGAACGTATAGTAAACGAATGGTTTTTGGTTCTTTCTTGTGTTATTTATATATCTTTTCTGCCGTTTTCCTTTTCTTGTTTTAGCTAAATGGTCGGTTGTGTAGCATTGAATCCGTCGAACTGTTCCGAAGAACGTTTCAGGTTATTTAGGTTCCACGTAAACTGTGAGAGAGAGAAAAAAAAGGATAGATTTTCAATCGCAAAAGAGCATCTTTGTTACCTGGAAGACTATTATGTGAAGTGCTGAATTAGTTTTATTTTTTACTTTATCGTGGTGCTATAAACTTGTTATTAAAAATAAAATTATATTTACACTCTAGTGTTAATTATAGTTATAAATCATGTATTAAGCAACTTAAATGATATATATATATATATCATCATCATCATATTCAACCATTATCTATCCACTGCTGGATGAAGGTCTCTCCAAATGCTTTCCACACAAGTCTATCCTGAGCAATTCGCTTCCACGTCACCCCAACCTGTTTTCTTATTTCATATATATATATATATATGTGTGTGTGTGTGTGTGTGTGTTTTATGAAAACTTTAAAATAAAACTTTTTGTTCTAACAAGATTTATAATTGTGCCGAATAAAAGTTCGTGATCGTTACCTTAAATTGCGCCAAAGGCGATGGCTAAGAAACCTAGTAAAATTATAAATAATGTGTAATAATTTTAATTATTTTTCCCCTTACCTAGCATACGTTTGAGTTTTAGTTGGAGGTTGTTTACAGTGTCCTTCTGTGCTAACAAATTTGTTCGGGAGGGTACATTTGAAATCCTTTTTTATTTTCTATTTAGAAAGGGCAAAAAATATTACTGATTTTTAATAGTCCTTGGGATAGGATAAACTTGGTATAAAGTAACAAAAAAAATAATATTTTTTTTTACATAAATTTATTATAAAATAAAAACGAACTTGTGGTGGGGGGGAGTGGAAAAATTTAGCTTTTTACTACTTTCTTATTCAGCTAAGAAACTCTATTTTATTAATTTTTTTTTGAAGAAAAGTTTTTTATTGTGCCTAGGAAATAATTTAAAACATTACAATTTACAGCGTTAAATGTTAGATTTTAATAAAAGGACTTATTTGTGTACAGGGACGTGTCAACATTTTGGAAATTGGAGTGGGGGCAAGAGACCGTTTACGGCCATAAACTAGTGTTACCATCTGTTGCCATGAATCACCAACAGTTATTATAAAATGTTAATTAGTTAAATTAATTGTTAATTAGATGTTAATTAGTTAATTAAATAGTTAAAATAAACTGAATTACAAAACAACAACCACTTGAACGATTTCAATTTTACTGATTTCGCAGAGCACCAAGCTTTAAAATCAATGGTTTCACAAAGACTGAAAGGGAATGTACAGGTAAAGAGACGCTAATTTTTTTAACAATAGATACGCCAGGGGGCAATGTAAAATAGTATTATTGACGGTATGGTGCCAACATCTATTAACAGGAACTGAAATTAGAATCTAAATTTGTTTCATCTGTGCTACATTAGTGGAAATGTTAATTGTTATTTTTGAAGTTAAAATTATATTGTTGCTCGATAGTGGAGGGGGGCGAAATATGCCTTTCGTCCCTCCTCCTAGATTAGGGTTGGAA
The DNA here is from genome assembly GCA_006491805.2 of Dysdera silvatica. Taxonomy (NCBI): domain Eukaryota; kingdom Metazoa; phylum Arthropoda; class Arachnida; order Araneae; family Dysderidae; genus Dysdera; species Dysdera silvatica. The sequence goes on along the minus strand of QLNU02015003.1, from coordinate 120,674,115 downwards.
CGTAGCTGTATATATTGGCTACATATTCTGAAAATTTATAAGGAAATCTTTTGTCATCAAATGTGGACTCAGGCACGTTTTGATTGGCCTGTGGCTGACAGATCAAACTCCTGTTTTCTTTTTCAGGAAATAACAAACACTAATAAGAATATGTGAATTTCATCCATGTATTCTTATTATTCAATAATAAAAAATATTAGACTGAAAATAAAAATCAAAATATTTGATTTTAAAAAAATATTGGAAATAAAATTTATAAGATGTTGAAATTGCCATGAAAAAATGTGGAATTGGAAATTTAACAATTGAAACTGAAGATTTGAAAATTTTTGTTTATAGTTTTAGTCCCTCAAATCGTTAAAAATTTTGACAATTTCATTTCTTTTCCGTTTTCATAAACTTCAATTAAACGAACTTCAGTCAAAATTTCAACATGGTAATTTTTGGCTCAAGCTTATATATCTTCTTTTTGTCAAAAATAGAGTTCCTACAACAGGAGTGTTAATCAAAACTAGTAAACAAAACAGTTTATTTGTGTCTTTCTCCACAATTAAAATTGAAACGTGCCAAAAAGATAAAAGTTCAGAGGGAAACTGCGGCGGCATTTGTTAGCTGTTAGCGATAATGCACCAACACATACGTGTGTGTGACCATACTGGTAAGTGCAATGGATTTTGAAATAGAATCTACGCAGTGCCAAAATGCTACTGTTTCAGGAACAGGTTAATTTGAGTAATATAAAAATTAGATCTCGCTGTCAATGAATTTTGGTATTTGAAAAACCACGGTTGTGAGCATTTTATGTGAGAATAAAAGGATTGCATGTGAATAAATAAAGTATATTACACCTTTTATAAATATTATTCTCCCATAATAGGACCAAAAAATGATGCAAATTATGCCAGAGATTTTATACTCTGTATGTTTCTTAATTTAAATCCGGTGACAGAAACGATGCATTCATATTTTACATCGCGCCACAGGTAAGTCCTTTTAACCATTTATTCAGTAATCGTTGTTAATTTATCCGTTACATTTATTTTAACGTAATTATTAAAATTTTATTCCCCTTAATATTAAGGTAAAATTTTATAAACACTTTGAATACATGTTTATGCTACAGTTAATATAATAAAATTTCAAGTAAAGAAAGTCTCCATGATATTGAAGTAAAGAGTCCTAACTAATAGTTAAAGCAGTCCAACATACTGCTAGATATTGGATATTCTAGTATAACATATATTTTGGTTGTTCTGATATAGGCATTACTTGGCTGGGGGGCAAGTGTTTTAAAAATTTGAGAGGTTTATCCTGTCCTGAAATTAACAATACAGTAAGCTTCCAAATATCCATGATAATGGGTGGAACTAGTCATTCATTGAGTATGAAATTTTTACCATTTATATATTCAGTTAGAATGTATTCGAACATGTCTATTTAAATGGGGGATTGTGTATTTAGATCTCTTGGTTTTTTGTTTTGTTAAAGAGTATATTTTTTCTTAATAAATGGCAAGCAAGTCACTTATCAAGGTCAGTTTTTCGCAAAAAGAACCTTATTTTATCTCGCAAGGAACACATAGATGTATTAAGATTTTAATTAAAATTTAGAACCTGTTATTTCCTTAATTTGATGAAGTGGTGTATTTTTAATAAAATGTATAATTAGAATATTTCTACAACATGAGTTACACAAAATCGAATTTTTTTTTTCATTGTTGCAGATACCGAGCACATCAGATTTATGTTTGCATGTTATCTACGATCTCATACTTCAATGGAATATAATGCATTATAATTCGGTTTAAAGACTGCTTTTCTAAATGGCATCAATGATTCCACCATGTTGTTTCTCATCGCTTGTAAAGCAGTGACCAAAACAAATGGAAGAAAAGAGGTTGGTTCTTTCAGCCCAGCAAGAAATGACTAAGAATGCCATCATTGGCTTGTTAACTATTTTTAACCTCCTGTTTAATGCGAACTGTTAAATGATAACTTTAACGTGAACGTGCATCTATGAATGCCGTGTTGATCGGCAATCCATCTCCCTCTCAGCCACCTCTGCGGCTGAGTACGCTGTTCAAGCGTCCTGTCTTGGATTACAGCGCCGCCTCCGGCGGCCATCCTTCCCAATGAAACCCTTGCACAATTCCTCCTTAATGTGCACTGCTACAAAACTGCACCAATGCATATTTTTTATGAAGCACTCGGCATAACTGTTTTTTCCCCTTTGTGGTGGGAACTAAAAATGGAAAACAAAGCTGTCATTTTCCTGTTTTGTCTTTTATTTACTACATAACTGTGTTCTGTTTTAGATGTAATTACACAATTTCTTCCATCTGGTATTTTTGTTAAAATTTCAGCAGTTTTTCGATGAGTGGGGCCAAATTTAAATTTGGTATGGCCCTTTTGATTTTTGTGCATTTGTGTGTGCGTGTCAAGAAGGAATTTTTTCCTATTGGTTGAAAAGAAAATGCTGTATTTGGCTCTTTTAGTATGCTGAGCGTCTGTTCTCGAAGGTTCAGTTTGGCATAGTTGTCTGCTAGTCCAGCTACCTGATGGCTGTGTTAAAAATACTATTATGTTTTCATGTTTTGCCAGTGTTATGAATTTGCTGCTTCAGTTTTGGGGTTGTGAGCAATTTGTTACTGTGGCAAAAATGTTCTCCTTTAAAGAAATTGTTAACCCAGTGTTTCTACTCTATTCATTGTTTATGAATATGTTGAAATATAGTATATTTTCATAATGAACGCATTTATTATAGTTATTGATGATGATATTTTGTTTGTACGCCAAGTCATAAATGGTATAATCTGTATGCTGTAGAGCCCAAGTTAACAATTGCAGGGCTTAAATTTTGTGGTGTTATCACCATTGTGAATATATCTATAATTTTGTTTGTTGTCTTTACCTAAACTTACGTTAATTTTGAATATATTCATATATGATAAAATGTGTAAAACAACACAAAGAAGGTAAAATACTTTTATTAAAAACATGAGCCAGGCTTTCGGCTGTTCAATGGGACAGCCATCATTAGATGCAAAATATGAATAATATCGAATACAAATATTTAAAATAAAATAAACGATCGTGATCCAAGGGGTTTGGATTCTTTGAAAAATTACAGGTCCTTCTGCAGCCATGTTCATAGCCAACCTTTGTACTTTGTGGTGTCAAATTCAAACGTTTCCCACTCTAAGGCAGTGCTTCTCAATTACGTTTCATCACGGGCCACTTTGGATCTTCTTCTTCAGTTGGCAGGCCAGAAGATATGAAAAAAATTATCTTACACACTATATAGATAATGGGAGGGGCTTATCCTCCTACAAATTTTCTGATTCAATGAAATAGCATTGAGGTAAGAGCTTTAGCCCCTGTACAAAAAAAATTAGACCCCCTAGAAGAAAATTACCCTCCCTTCAGCCAGTTTTTACTGCTCATGGGCCACCTATTGAGGAAGCCGGGAAAGAGAAAAGGATGTGCTCTAATGTCTCATCAACTCTGTCTTGATCTTAGAGGCACATTGAATTTGTCTGTGTCTTGATACTCTGTAGGAAGGTGTTGGTGTAACCAAGGTAGAGACGGTACAGCCTGGTGTGTACGTTTTTGGTGTTGCATCCTAGAAAGAAGGTGGGAGCCTTGTTGACTTCAAACATGGCACGATAATGTCCTATAATGCCACGTTTGAGTAGCTCAACTTTCTCCTGTAGGAAAAGCTCATTCAGCTGGAGGAGGAGGTTTGCAAGACTGAGTTGGTGCGGAGAGGGCCTGTTGCTGCAGACAGCATTCTTTTCTTTCATGGTTCGACATGCCCAGGAGTCAGCAATTTCGATGAAATTAAGTGAATTGCTCCTCCAAAGAAGAAATGGTTCTATCAAGTACATAGAAGTAATAGTTTTTCTTGAATGCATCCTTCGGTTCAAGATGAAGTTCGTAGCTAGGCTCATAGTCAAACTCTTTTTATTGTTTTATGAGGAAGTTATAACTATCTTCCAAAGAATGGATGAATTTCTAGAGTCTCAGTAACTTCCCTAGCATCAAAAAGAACCATCTAAAATCCTTTGTCACTCCTCATTTCTTCAAAATATCCAAATGTTGTTTTTGAAAAAGTTTACTCATTACATTAATTCTGAACAGAACAGAGTGCCACAACAGAAGACAGCAGATAAACTTATTCTTAATTTTTTGGCTAAACTTAGTGCAATTTTTGCTGAAGGCATCAGTTCTGGAATCGCTAGAAAGCTCAAATAATGCATTGTACACTTTTCCAACCTGGTATCTCACAAGGGAAGTTCCCAAAGCGGTAATCCCAAGGTAGACTTCAAGTGTAAAATATTTCGCTTGAATGACTTCTCTACAGGGCGAGGAAGGCGGTAGAAGCCAAAACTTATACTACGCTTTAGGAACACGCATATTAAACAGAACATTGACCTTTAAAATGTCGCCAATAAATACAATTTGTAACCACGATCACGTGATACAATGGCAACAAAATGGAGGATATGTGCCAGCTCTCATATTTACGAGCCTTAGTTTGAAGGTTATAGAACACAATCTTGGAACTTAAATTACATAAACAAGCAAATAAAATGGGTAAATGTCCCCTAATTACACTACAGGATCTTCTGTTACAGAACTGAGGGTTTAACGAGATCTCCGATATTGTCACATGAAGTCAACAGTTAGAACCTAAACCTATGAACTCAAAGCTCGTAGTTATTGCTATTAAGTTATTAATAAACTTTAAAATTAAGGTAGGTTGGTTGAATTTTTGTGGCACAAGGGTCATTCTGAACCAAACAAGGCAAGGTTTTAAATAAAACCCAGGGTATGGATAAAAAGACAAATGTCAGGGTGGGGCGGGGGATCTTGGTACCTATAATGCTAAAAGAAAGACCAAGCAATGTTAAAGAAAATTAACAAAATTTTAAAGTCTTTAATTATAAACATAATTATTCCTGTTAAGTACAAATGATGCGTTTTCCCGTATTTCCATACCTGGAAACACCTTTATTTTATAATTCGAAAGAGTTTGTCACAATTTTGCTAACTCCGAGGAGATGGAAGAGATTTCAGATGGACTTGCCGACAACTGAGAAGACTGATGCTCAACAAGTGTGTGCGATTCTGCCTCGTCATCAGACTCATCAGTCTCATCATCATCAGATGGAGGTAGATCTATATCTAAACGATGGAAAAAAGGTGCTCCTTATATTTCTCAAAATACACTTTTTACATGAGTATATTTTGAGAAATACTGCTTATATCGAGGGTCTATAATTAAATTTCATATTTTGAAAGCTGTCACTAGGGAACTATTCAGCGAAAAGACTTTGTATTTCACACGAGAATATCTGTGCTGTGATTTTATTTGGGCAAAAATAAATAAGTTCCGAAAGTTGGATACATGGTGCTGTAATATTGTATTGAATCGGTTGGTCATATTTTTATGGTAAAAGGACAGCAAGGGTCACTCTGCCCTATACCATAGTGAATAATTCAAAATGTCACGAAATTTACAATACCTATAGTACGTTGGGGCAATAGGTGTACGCGGAAAGTTCCTAAGGGTGGGGAGTTTCAATGATACAATTTTATATATATTCATGTCTATATATATACAAAATTGCACCGCAATGGGGGTTAGGACCTCCAAACATACAACCCTTATTTATCTAGCATACATCAGGATTATAAACAAGAATATGTTTAATTGACCTACACTGCTTTAGCTGTGGGAATATCTCAAAGATGTTGTGCATTGTGGATGTAGTTAATAGAAATGAGTTCAGGCTCAATTTTTGAAGCCTGATCCCAAAGACGTTCAATTTAAGACCACCCAAGCCCAAAAATAGTATGAAATATAGAGCCAGTCTTATCTCTAGTAGTGGACATCGAGACCAGTACTGAATGGCGTAGTTAATTTTCTTGAGCCCCTTAAGCAAAAGATTAATAAAAGGAGGAGGGGGCATAAATAAAGGACCCAAAAATAAAATCGGGGCTCTCCAAGCCTTCCCTGTTTTTGTTATAGCTATGGTTTGTTCGCCAAAAGTTGACCGATGGTACCTTTAGAATTCACGAGAGCTGACGTCACAAACGGGTTGGTTCATTACAGCAGAGGGGAAGGCGTCATTTCAGAACTGGTTTTTAGCGAACGTTTGCCTGCGCCAAAAATCAGTTCGGAAATGACGTCCTCCCCTCTGCTGTAATAAACTAGCCCGTTTGTGACTTCAGCTCCCGTGAATTCTAACAGTACCATCAGTAAACTTTTCGTGAACGAAATATACATCCCCAATGACATGCCATATCCCCAACATTTTGAATGAAACTACATTCTGTGACTGGGAAAGTCATTTTACAACTTCAGCACATTGCCAACAATGACGGACAGCATACTGAACACATTTTCATGTTGTCACACATTATGCAATGTGTTTTGAAGTTTTATCTTGGTCTATTGCAGCATCTCGTCGGAGGACCCTTTCAAAATACACCAAACGTTTATAAACCAAATAAGATTACAATGTCACAGATGTTCTTATGTTAAATATAGTTTTTCCATTGAACAGCTCTCGAGTTACAGCTTTACAAAATCAGAATTTTAATTATGAACACACTGTATATTAGAGGTTCCCACATTGTGTTTTCTGGAGCTTGGCTAGGGGTACCATGACAGCTTTGAAAATGAAATGCAAAATACAAATGAAATTCGTTTATAAAAAAATTAGTTCACTTATTGAGTACAAAATAGATGGATAATCGTAATTTTTATGAAACTATGAGCTTCACACATAAGGCAGTCATAACACATTTTTACACATCAGTTGGAGGTACTAGAAGGTGTGTTGAGAAACATTCGTGAACCCCTATAATATCTGTGTGATTCCTTCGAAGAATATTTCCCAAGGGACCGAGAATTAACACAGGAGGAGTATGACTGAGTAGGGGAATAAATTCATGGGCCGTTGCTTTAAAACCAACTTGTTTACATCAACATAAGGCTCCTAAAAAAGGTAGCTGGCGCATATCCGTCATTTTGTTGCCATTGTATCACGTGATGGTGGTTGCAAATTGTTTTTATTGGCGACATCTTAAAAGTTGCGCCAATGTTTACAATAGTCGGATAATCGCGGAGTGTGGATTATTTCTATGCCAAAATAGCGATCATTGCGCCAATGTGGAAAACCTTTATCGCCAAGGTAAATGAAACCGGAATTCTACAACAAAATGGCGGCTGATGCGTCAACTTAGAATTCTAGGGGCTCTACACCAACTGATTACGAATACCTCATAGGCATTACGTCAGACACCGCTTTTAAAATTGCCTTCTAATAGAAGACTTGTTCAGGATTTTGGTTAAGTTTAAAAAGACGAAATTAAATCACCAACCGATAAAGCAAAAGTGATTGTTCCTCTCATTTGCCCCCATCCATATATGTGTGTATGTTGGTATTGATCACATTCACAAGTCACACCTCGTTTGTTTGTATTTTACGATGTGAGGATAGCTGAAGTCCTGTTTCGCCGGGACCAAAAGTTTTTCGAGACCTACACGAATCTGAATTTTTATTGCCTGGGAAACCAGAATTAAAGTGTGCAGGAAAAACAACAACTTCATGTGCTTTCAATGATACTAGAGTCAAACCTCGTTAAGACGAACACCAAGGGGAACAGAAAATCTGTTCGTATTAACAGTAATTCGTTTTATCCGGAAAGGGTAGTATGAAACAATAATTTTCGATCCCATGTGTAATTAGCTCAATCTAGAGCTTTTTATTTTTTTTTTAATATAAGGAGAAAAAGAGGCGCCGTCCCCATCCTGGATTCGAACCAGGGTCCCTCCGTTTAGCCCGGAGTGTCTTGACCACTAGAACAATGACAGGGACAAAACTCTTTCTCCATATAAGATATTATTACCCTTCTCAGGGATAACACAATTGCCAAATAATGGTCAACACACAAAGCCACCAGGGTGATTGTGTTATCACTGAGAAGAGTAATACAGTAAAAGCTCTCTACAACAATATTGTACGGACGGAGAAAAATTATCGTTGTAGAAAGAGTTATTGTCATAGGGAGGGTTCATTATACAGTAAAACCTATACCTAATAACCTAAATACAGCGGACCTAGAAAAATTATCATTGTAGGGAGGTTTTACTGTAATATCTTACATCCTTATATACGGAGAAAGAGAGCGTTGTTCCTGTCCTCGTCCGTCAAGACACTCTGGGCTCAACGAAGGGACCCCGGTTTGAATCCAGGATGGGGATGGCATCTTTTTCTTTAAAAAGAAAGCACTCTAGTTTGAGCAACTTACACATGGGTGGCAAAAGTTATTGTATAATAAATTCCCCCACGAAAAACTCACAAAAATCTCGCCCCGGAGGCTTTTCTGTGTTGACCATTATTTGGCAATTGTGTTATCCCTGTGAAGGGTAATAATATCTTACAAGGATAGTATGCTATACAATCTGATGGAACTTCAGAAAACGGTTCATATTAAAAGTAATTCGTCTTAACCAGGTCCAACTGTACTTGTGTCGAACCTGATCAAAGACATGATAAACGAATGTGCAACCGCTACCGAAGGAGAGTCACTTTCTTAAACTCTATTTGCAAATGAACCGTGAAGCTACTGTAGCCTATTAAACAGCAGCTGGATGGATGGATTTGTCTGTTTTATGGCACAAGATAAGCAAAGGTCATTCTGTGCTGGAACTTGCAGCTTCCCGAAGAATCTGAACCTCTTGTCATGTCTCGAGCTCCACAACAGACAAACTTTAGTGAATAGAACTGGCAACAGACTCTCAATCACTATCGCAAAAACTGGTTATCAGTCAATGGTTCTCCAAGCTTCATGTTGAAATCATCTGCGTATGAGCTCTCCATCACCTTACATTAGTTGTTATTAGATTATGTTACTTGTTCAAATCTCGGATTTAATTTTTGTGCAATTATAGGTGATAGTAATCACTATACTTTTAAGGCCTAGAGAACCAACCCACGAACTATAGTGATTAGTTGGTTCGTAAACATTTTACTTTGGCATTGATGGGAGTTGAACATGGGTTAATGGTACGCTTAAATAGCTGCCTTCTTTCTACTGCTGGCTCTGCATTGGTGCAGTGGAAACAGCAGTGCCGAGAGCTAACACAGGACCCCCATGACCCCTTCCCTGGGCAGTGGCAGAGATATTTTTGTTAGGACCACCCCCTCCTCATTGGCTCTGAGTGGAAACACATTCGCCTATGGTGCGGTTATCCAGGCCTCAAGTAGTCTGGATTCCTGGGAAAATTGTAGGTCCTGGTGCAGCAAGACCTTTGCAGTCCTTGCGCCACAAAACTCAAACGAACAAACAAACCCTCTACTGTTCTCGAATTCGCTCTCTGATGGCAAAGGAGGCAGTTGCCTCAGGTTAAAAGTTTAAAAGGGCTACCAAATGGGGTAGTAATGTGAGAGAGTATTGTGTTTCATAGACAGATGTTCATGTGTCATAATTAAAAAATAATATATAATTAATAATTTAAAATGTAGCGACCAATGCAAAGAGTTAGGCTTACAACAGTTTGAGCTAAAGTCCTGCAATAACAAACCCACAAATTAAATTACTGATCTGTCGGGTTACTCCATACATTTTATATGGGACAGCATGGCTTAATGTGATTTCTGCACCTTTCCCAATTTTTCTTCCTCAGAAATTGAACAAGAGATAAAGAGGACACACTAAACATGGACTGCTACCATGGTAGCTCAAACATCCCTAAGTGCAAAATAAAGCTTTATAAAATTTTCAAATTGAATGGTGTTATTTTTTACCTTTGACTGCATGACGCTCTTCTTCTAATTTTTCCAAGTAGTCAGACTGGACTTTTAGAATGTCCTCCGATGAACAGCATTCAGAATACGAGGATAACAGCTCTTCATTCAAACTGAGGAAGCCATGTCCCCATTTGAACTGTTTAAGGTAAGCTTCGGCAAGGTCTCCATAACCTGTGCAATGATGAAAGAATACATATTTCATCAAAAACTATTTTTGTAGAGCTGCAATCTTTTGAAAATTCAGTGGCAGCTGTTTTGGCTGAGGTTGTGTCCAGCTGAGTCACCGGGTATCACTAAGTTAACTGCAAGAATAAAATGCTACATATAAGCACATATTCTATTATTTTGAATGAAATGCTTAAGGTATTTCTGTAAGGCTTCAAGACTTTTAATGAAATGCTCAAAGTACTCAGCGTTATTGGGCACTACATGCACACATTTTGGTTGATCAAGACTTAAATATTTTGCTATGATTTTGCAAATTACATGTTTACTTGTAATTTTGCAAATTACAAGTAAACATGTTGGTTTCCATACATTAAACAATAAATAAAATCGTGATAACTCAAAAAGCATGCAACTAATTTAGATGAAATTTTATGCAAATCTATATCATACTACGTGTAATAAAAAACCTAAGACCACTTGTATACAAAGCATTTACATCTTTTATTCATTATACAAATAAGAAAGAAAGCCAGATAGCAGAATTAAGTAGGAGAAAGCGTCTCATTAGCATATAAGTGAACTTGCACATCAATATAGGCTTGACAGCAATATTACATGGTGTTAATGACGTTGTCGAGAAAATCTGTGTGTAGTAACACCCAATGTTTGAACACAGCAGTTCTAACTCTTGTAGGGTTTGAGAAGGGAGTTAGCGTTCAGCAACATGTCATCTGAGAGCACCCTGGACATGCTCAATGAGATTTAGGTTGGACTAGCGTAGTCCGTATGGACTATAGTCTGCTACAGATATTGCTGCACATGACAAGCTGTGTAAGAACAGTCATTAATAACTGTCAAATGAGCTGGGAATACTTCAGCCCAATTATCTATAAATCGTATGAGCTCAACAAGATGTATAAAAGCTGTTGACAAGTTAAAACAGCGACAACTACTTTTGAATATCCCTGACAGCAGTATCAACAGACAGGATAATTTGTTAGAATCTAACATAGTAGTCTTTTACTTGAAAGGCAAAATTAACAAGAGATATCAGCCCTTTCAAAGGAATTGAAATTACCTGTGATATGAAACATGGCAGCTAAAGCTTAAACACAGGATAGTTGGCAAGGTTTGCCATAATTGATTGGATTGGCAGCAACAAGGTAAGGCAACAGACGAAGATGGGGGCCTTTCATCTTGTTGAAAGGAGTGTTATCTAGCTTTGCCCAGGAACAATCAACAACAGCAACACCATGTTCAGCCACAATGCCCCTGGAACAGGTTTGTTATGTAAACGAAAATATACATGCTACATGAACAGTGTCCCAGAAGTCTGTACATATTATATTTTTCTTCCACAAAATATAACTTCTTATAGACGATTTTTCAGTTTTATTTTAAATAAAAAATATGCTGTAAATCAAATGCCACTTATTGCGGAAGTACGGAGTTCTGTTACTGGCTCTAGGTATGCATTTATGCTCCGGAACTTTGTCATTCCTTTGCTTCAACAGAGAAATTGTCCTGACACTACAATCTTCATGCAAGATTGTGCACCCCCGCACATCGCGTTGCCTGTTCAAACATTATTACGGCAAAACTTTTCGGATGACAGAGTGATTAGCAGGTCATTTTCAACATCTTGGCCGCCTCGGTCACCCGATCTTAACCCTTGTGACTTTTGGCTGTGGGGATATTTAAAGAGCTGCGTTTATAAAGGCAATGTTCCGAACTTAGCAGTCTTAAAAGACAGAATTTCGCAACATGTATCCCACCTCCAAGCGAATGAGTTACGTTCTGCCGTGGAATGTATTGTGCATCGAATGCAATTTCTAGAGCAAAAAGACGGAGGAC